>JAEQBA010001029.1:0-191194 GCA_019434445.1 Phalangium opilio | reverse complement strand
AACCGAATCACAGTAGCCATGTAAATAGTTCCCTCATCAATACTCTATTAGCGCTGCTTAACTATTTGCCAAGGCGCATGCGTGCGCTTGTGCAGGATTAAGAGGATACGGAGTGTCATGCTTCTTCTATTATCCCCTTCGCATAAACCCAGGACAAGTCAATATTCATTTAGGTATTTAATGCATTCACGATTAGATTTAGCGGTATGTGTTAGAGCCGGCCGGACGCCAATATACGAGATTTGAGTCAAAATTAATTTCAAAATAATCCTAGGGAATTTGATTTTAAAAATTGCAATCATAAAAATAATATCGGGTGTTCGGGAAAAGGAATTCGACATCCAACGAGATAGCGATCTGCGAAAGGAGTGACGTATTTAACTTAATTTTTAGTATTTTTAAATCGCGTGTTTGTAGAAATATCAAAGTCGGTTGGTTGCTAGGCGTTACTGATCGAAAATTAATTTTAATTCTCTTTTAATTACAAGAAATGACTCATAAGGCAAGAATGTAACCAAAACTAGGTCGGTGCAACTGAAAAACGCAGTGAGTTTAGGTCGGGAATACGTTAGTTAAATGTAATTCATTTGCAAGTTCCCCAAATGAGCGCAATTGAAAACAATTAATTTCTTGATATACCTTCCAGAAACCAATAAAGATCCTAATTTTTAAGCCCCCCTTCGTTTCTAGCTTTGGATATTGATTTGTGTCATACTTATGGAACATATCTTATAAACTTATGCTTTCACGTGTTTTCTAGCGATTGCAAATATTAAAAATATCCTTGAAATTTGATTATGACTTAGCTATGTATATAGTTATAGTTATTTGGCACTTCAAGAAAGGTGTATATTTGCGATAGCCACAAATCACCTAAGCCAGGGTCAAACGCCCTGTAAAAAGAGACCCTTTAACTGGTCAAGGCCTCAAGCTGTATCGTTATAATGGACTTTATTACGACCATATCTTTTTAAAAATGAACGGCAAAACCAATAAATAAACTTTTAAAACATATAATCTGAAATAAATTATGGTCCCAACCCATTTGCATTCAAATTTAGCCTCAAAATTTTGCAATGATATAATGGTGACCTTTGAACCCACCCGAAGGAACAAATACTTTTAACCTTCTGGTAAATTCTTCCCCCCCTCCCTCGCTCCTTAAAAGAAAACAAAATCCTTGAAAAAACGAGCATAAATATAAACTGGATGTAAGTTACAACACTACAACCTAAAATTTAAATAATTTTTTTTTTAAAAAATTTGAATATATGCAAAATAGGGCCCATGGGGCAAAACAAAACAAAAAAATCGTATTTTGAACGCCTGGGTCAAGTTACCAGTTTGACACTCAACCATGGTACCAAGAAAACAAATTTTCAAGGTGATCCTGAGAAAGGTTTTTAAGGTTTTTCGACTTTGGAAGTACTTAATATTTAAGTTTTTTTCTTTTAAATTTTTTGATGGTTTTGGTTTTCATGCGTGAGAAAGAAGAACTAACTTAAGCGGTTGTTGGTGTTTTTACGTGACCAACTGCAAAAAAAGGGACGCCAATAAACAGATCAACTTATGGAATAGGATGGGGGGGATGATGTAATCCATGCCCCGGGGCAAAGGATAAACAGGCCATGCATGTGATCATGTTAAACTTGAAACTTGACGTGGTCGTATTAGCTTGAGAGAATTATCTAGACTGTAAGTGAACGTTTGATTGAACCGAATACCAGGTAAAACCAGCATAGGTTTCCTTCGGTTTCAGTAGAAAACGCAAGCAGTTCAGTTTTGGAACTGATTCAAACTGAACTTAATTGACATCAAAAAGTTGATATTGAACTAGTTGGGTTAAAATATCAGCCTCGTTCGGTTGTTAGCTAGGTTAGGTTTCCTGGTGGCATACAGAGAAGCAAGGGGCAAAGGGTCACTTCGCTGCAAAGCATTTGAGCTTTCAACTACAGCTGACCTCTAAGCACTCTTATAGTTCCACTGGGAAAGGTTCTAAATTCACATCCCTAAAAGTGATCATGACAAAGCTCGCCTAATTTTCTTTCGACTTTTAATTTATTCAAAACAAAAAAAAGAGTAAAACTGAAAAGATGCCTTTTTGTGTATGTGTTGGTGTATGAGTTGCATTTGTTGGAGAACATGAATTACGTGATTAGAGAAGATGCAAAAAAACTTGTAGGTTATTAACCACCATTTCGTAAGAGTTATAGATCCAAAAAACGATCCCTTAAAAAAATATTTCTTATAATCTTGCATTTTTTTCTGTTTCTTTTTACTTTATTTGGTTTGGGGAAAAAAAAATAAAAATAAAGAAATCACAGCATCCCAAGGAAAGAAAGAAAGAAAAAGTCGTCTTTTCTCTGGGGCGATTAGGAGGAGTTAATCTTAACCAATGGTGAACTAGACCTAAAACGATATTGACCAATAAAAACGTAAATATTTTATTTGGTGGCCCCTTGTTTCTAACCAAAGATAATCCAGCTGGTGCTAAGGGGGATGGGGGGCGCAAAATATAAAGAAAATAAATAAATGCGATTTGGAACTGTGAAGAGATAAATATAATAACAGTAGTAAGTTCGACTTTCTTTCTTCAACGTCCGGAGTTTTATTGGTCAGTTTTTGGATTGTCTGAACTCTGAACCACATCGAATTTCATCAGTTGGGACTGAGCTAACCCTAATTTAGCGTCGTCTGCTTTTTATCCTAAACCTCAAACTCTTTGAGAATTTAAATAAAAAGATACGTTATTGGAGCTTATAATTAGACCTATAAGGGAAAACACGGGTGTCGACCAATAAGAATTTCTTATTCAAGTCGTTCGTCTGCTTCATAAATAGGCCTAACACTTTGGCTACATTTAAGTTAATTTATTTGCTCATATCTTCTTTATTCTTTAATGTTATTTCCTAAAGTTGCTTCTGGTGAAAGTGATCTAGTACATTTATTGATAATTCATCAGAATTTCTAAGGGTTGAATAGCCCTTCTATGAATTTGTAAAAGTTTTCTAAACCCTGAAATATAATCGTGGTATTTCAATATTAAGTTCGTTTCTAGTACGATAAGACTATCAATGTTAGATAGGGTTCCATTTCGTTTGTATTTAAATTTTTACGGAAGTCATCTCAATTGATTTTTAAGTTCATTCGTACGTCAACATTTTAATTTAGAAGGGCTTTCAATCATTTAATCAAAGATTTATGGACATTTACGTGGAAATCCACGCTCTTTGGTGGTCATATTCTACGTCATAAATTTTATCTGGCAAGATGTTTTCGTTGGAAACCTAATAATTTTATTCTGAGAAAATTTCCAACTAAAATTTAATATAACATTTGTTATCTCATGCCCACGTGTTATTAGGTTATTCCGTCGTGGTTTTTCTAAGTTCTTAAACAGCGTGGAAACAAATTTGCCTTGCCTTAATGCAGTTTAAATTCTCCCGCCATATCCAAGCATTTTAAAGACAGAACCTATAATGCCCTCTATATTCTGTTCTCGCAAAACGTGTCTTTTGAATTTCGAAGTGAACTGAACTGATCTAAACTTGAGAGTGGCAGCAGACGACGTAAAGTTGAGTTTTTGTTTGAAGTGGGGGCAATGCTTGAAATTGAATTTGAAGCACCATTAAAATTACACCAAAAACTGGTAAAGGGTGAAAATATCATATAGTTTTTTGAAAAATAAGTGTTTTCGTCATAATTTACACCTCTTGTTATGACACGCAAAGTAAAGCCATCAAAATATTAAGTAACACTGATTGAAACATGGAAATCGCTAAGCCTTTGTTAAGTTTCATGCACATTGAAAACTGGGAAATGTCCCTGTTGAAATTAGTGTCTTTAATTAACGAAATTGAGCTTAAATTACGAGGCTTAGACTTAACTATATTTTCCGAAGTAACGGCTAAGATATCTGTAATGGCTATACAAAACATACCAAAAGAGGCAACCCATTTTTTTGAAAGTGTGCCTAATAAAACTAAATTTGATGAAGAACAGTGTACTGTTACTGGTTCTCTGGCCTCTATAGTCACGGCGTACGCGCAAATATTGAAACTATTTAAAGAATCGAACCGTGAATCGGTGCCTTGTGGGAATATAAACAAAACTAGTGAAAAGATTTCAACATGTGAGGTACAAACAATACAGAGTTTAAAACATGGACTAAAAAACAAAACTATAATGGATAGTGAAACTAATAATCTACAAGAAAATGAAGAATATATAAATGTGGCCACAAAGAAAGGGAAAGGTGACCAAGCAGATTGCTTCGCCCAATTCAAACACTTTTGTAAACTGTGTTCTTTCAAAACCAAAAGAATCAGTCATCTGCTGAAACACATGGCCATACATAAAAAGGTAACTTATATAGTTCCTAAAAATACTTTAGCTGCTAAGCCTAATTACGTTTGTTAGATTAGTCTAATTTAATTAAATTAATATAAGTGATTTGGTATCTTTTTTTTTGAAGGTGAAAACCTTATTTCAATGTCACCTGTGTTCATTTACAACTGTAAGGTCGGGTCACTTAAAAAGACACAAAATGCTTCATAGCAACCATATCTATAAATGTGAAAAATGTGCTTATGAAACAGATGAAGCTAAATTACTCTCAAAACACATTAAAGTCAAACATGATTCCAAAACCCTCCAAACTTCAGAGACTCATCAGGTAAGGAATTTTCACACCATCTTCTTTTACTTTTATCCCCCCCCCCCCGTGTGAAATAAATAAATTGCACATTGTATAATGTAATAGAGGACTATTTTGTCTTAAGATAGTGTGCATGTACTAAAGGGGTAAGGTAATTAACTCCCCCCGCCCGTTTCTGAACTTCAACCGCGCCGCATGGTTCCCAATAATTTTTGAGAACCTCTGAATGATCTGAATTGAATTGAATGGAACTGCAAGGTTTTCAGTGTATTGTAGACAAGGATGATGAGGGGGAGGGGGTGAAATAACTGAGATAAATAGGCGCGCTAACTGCGGAACGGCTCAGGTTGGGTGGGACGCCAAAAATGGGGGAGGAATGTCGGAGTCAATTGTAATTCGTTCGTCTGTAGCCCTTCTTGACGAATTACCAATGAATCCGACTCTTCCTCCCCCATTTGTGGCGTCCCACCCAACCTGAACCGTTCCACAGTTAGCGCGCCTATTTCTCTCAGATTTCGCATCCTTTGACTGGCAACACTTGTCCCCACACTATCTTAATATTTGTACCTATCATAAGTCGCGTAACAATAATTAGTATGACACTTCCACCATTGGTTAAATCCAAGTGGATCATAAAGTCAATTGGTTTGGTTAGCAATAACTTGTTTGATTGCGTTTTCAAAGCTCGCGCGGAGTTATGACGTAGTTGACGTGACGCGAGGTGTAAATAAAAGTAGAAACAAATAAAATCATTTCATGATCTTTGTGTTCTTTTCACACAAAATCGTGAACAGATTTTGGAATGCGATCAATGCCAATATAAGTGCAAGAATCGGCATCTCTTGGAGCGCCACGTTCGCGTTCATGGCGTACAAAGCCACCAATGCGAACTGTGCCGTTATCGAACGCGACGCAAAGAACACTATATCCGTCACGTCAACAACGTCCACAAGAACAAGCGCCCCTTCTTGTGTCATTTTTGCGGCAAAGCTTTCAAACGAGGTGACGCCTTGCGTCAACATCAAATCACGCACGAAGGTGAAATGGAGGGCGAAGGCGCGGCACCCCCGTATCCGTGCCAACATTGCGACAAAGGGTTTCGTTCGCACTCGCATTTTCTCGAGCACATCGCGGTGCATTCGAATGACCGCGCTTTTTTATGCGAGATATGCGGAGCTTCATTTAAAACGCGTTCGGTTCAACGTAAACACGTTCAAAGTATCCATAAAAACCCTCGCGCTCACGTTTGCTCCTTCTGTGATCGACGTTTCAATACTCAATACGCCCTTAAACGCCACTGCAAAGTACACGAAATTTCTAATGACGACCAAACGACCCCAACTTTAACCCCAGAGAAATCCTGTGCAGATTCAGACGCGATAAGTTTAAGCGATACTCAAGTTATTACCCAAGATCCCTTAGTACCTACAAACGTGTCTGTATTAACGTTAGCCCCCAAAAATGAGTTGATAAATGACCAATTGACCTTGAACTCATCAACATCGGAATTGGTGACCTCGACTGTTGTTGAAGTTGAAGGTGCTACATTATTGTACCTGACCAATATACCATGATATGAAATTATTTTCTTTTGCAATGACGTCATTTGAGTCATTACTGCGTCATTTTTCTTACCACCTTAAGTAAATTTTATTTAATAAAACGTCATTATGTTTCTTAGTAATTCCGTCACTCACGTGCGCTTTTGGGCTGTTTTATTTTAAAACACGAGCTAGTTCGTGATTGCCTTTAATAATACTTGTAAAATCACGCGCCTAAATGTATTATCAAAGTATGGGTTGTATCGCGTCACCTTTTTAGATTAAAATACGCATAAAATTTCGTGGAATTTTTTTTTCCTTTACCGAAATGAAGATAATTCGATTCGTTTCATTGTTTTTCTTATAAATGGACTTTCGCTTTGTAATTCCAAGTGGTTAAAGGAAAAGTTCTAGTAACATAACTTTATTAAACCTTAAAAGAACTGCCTTTATTCTAAATATAAAAGGAATTAAATATTAAAAACAAAATTAAATGACAATCTTATTACAATAAGATAATTAGAATTTAATTAGTCTTAAAAATAAACAAGGACTACTGCGCCATCCGCCATTGCTTTAGTGGCGTCTGCTAGCCCGAACCTCGTACCCCTACGGGATTGGTTGAGAGACATAAGGGTAAGATCGTGGTTCTAGCTAGCAGACGCCACAAAAGCAATGGCGGCATAGTGGTCCGCGTTTTTATTTGTAATGAGATTGTCATTTATTTTTCTTAATGTTATGTTACGTGAACTTTTACTTTAAAACGTGGGTTACCGATAATGTTTTCCCGCTCGTTTTGATTATTACCTATTGCTTGTGAATAAAGCGAATGTCAAATTGTGTAAAGGTGTTTCGATTATGGGCGATAAATTCGCTGGTAATCGTCCCCTTTCTTCGTAGTTGATGGGTCCAAATTCCGTCATTATAAGGATATTAGTACTTCAGTATCTATCTTTCTATCGGTCGCTCTGATAGTGTAGGCTTGCAACGACAAGGGTTTTGGTAACGGTAAAATTTAATTGGTAAAAGATTGTTGGCTTTTGAAAGCGAATGTACTTGTAAAAGGCAGGCGCACGTCGCGTTTGGGTAGTAGCGTGTGGTGAAATCTCGAAAGGATTAAGTGCGTTTTAACTGTTTAAGAGAATGTCCAGTTTAAAAGTGCCGGTCATCTCTGATTCACCTAATCCAAATAATGAAGGATTTGATACTCTTGGAAAGAAAAATGTCTTTAATCCGTAAGAAATTTATTTAATTTTTCAATTAAGGTACCCAACGTTGCCCTAGTTGTGTTTTAAGGATTTGGGAACCAGCGGTAAGAGATTCCTGTCTATGTAGACGCTAAACAATAACAATATGTAGTCTTTGGGGCACCCCTATGAAATATTGAATAATCAGGGTTTGTACGGAACCTGGTTACCTTACAAAGATAAGTCAGGGATTTGGAAAATTTGGGAAAAACTCCGGAATAAGTCATGAATTTAAAGTTTTTTCTTAAAAAGTCAGGGATTTCGTTTGGTTCATGCTCAAATAAATAAATAAAATACAATCACCAATCGGTTCCAAGAAAAAAAATTATAAGAATTTGAAATTTTATGCAAATGTCACTCTGAAGACTCAAACTTGGCCTAACCGTACACGTATCACAATTTCGTTTAATTAATTAGTTTTAATTACAATTAATTTAATAATGATTTGCTCCAAGAAACTTCATTTTTATTCGGGTTAATAAAGTTCCAAAACAATTGTGAGAGTTAATTGTTTAGGCCTATATTTGTACATCAGTCTGTTGTAGATAGTGGTTGAATAATTGCACACGTCACAAATGACTGGCAACACTTGTCCTCACGCTATATCTATTGTTGGATAAAGTAAAAGTACTTAGGACTACACACTGTTCAACTCAACGTTAACGTTGGTTAGGTTATTAAGTTCTTTTGTCTCAAGCAGCCAGAGCACCGCAGAGTCAGCGGACCTTGGCTGACTTCCGGTTGCGGTTATACCGTTAACATAGCCATTATCATTATATACAAAAAAAGTTTACCCTTACCATTTTAAGGCACACGTAAAGGGGGCGGAAGAAAATAGCTCTACCCTAGTTTTGTTTCGTGTTTTATATATCAAGTTGAATTTACTACCTTCACGAAGCACAACACATTTGTTATAAATTTTCATTAAGTTTAACCGTGTCTTTATTGAACTTTAGGCATGGTATGAACTATATTCCAGGGATAACGCTAAGCCTAATTATCTTCTATATGTATTTTTTTTGTTTTTTGTTTCTTGTTTTAATTATTTATGCTTTGTCACACCCGGGTCACGTTTTACGGAATTTTCCCTCCGAAATTAAGAATTATTGTTTTATTCTCTTTTTTACTTTTCACAATTTTTACGCGAAACGTTTAGTCTTTAGTCGTCCGTATTTAAGGTCCTTAAGTGTTATTTAAAAGTTCTAATTCACTCTAATCTACCCTGAACAATTATATCAAGGATTATATCAAAAGTAAGCTTGCTTTTTTGTTATTTGTTTTTCGCAGTATCTTTTTTTATTATTCTTTTATTTCCTTTTAAGTTTTTGAGATAACGATTGATTGATAGATTGATATAAACTATAGAATGGGGTGTTTTAAATAATTTTGTTTGTTATACATAGTTAAATTCAGACTAGTTAGGAGGATTAATACTGCATTTACACTGCAGGAGGTGGTGCTACTTGGTATACTGCATTTTGTCCGCCAAGTAGCCTGGCCTGCTGCAGTGTAAATGCAGTATGAATTCTGAAAAATACGTATAGCGGTTTAATCGCACTACAAATGGCTTTCAACACTTTATCTATAATGCTAACATGATTTTGCGTTCAGGGAATTCGAGAGTGAGTAGTGACGTACTCCTCGACTAAATCACGTGGCATATTGCGACGTAAAATTGTAATATTTCTTAGTCTCTCCAAAAAATAGTAAAACTTAAATACGACATCGTGATTCGTAGGAATTTGTCCGCTTCATCATCATTTCGGAGTCACGTGTCCAACCAAAAAAAAGTAACTTTGTATAATGACGAGGTATAACTGCCAATCATCTTAATTGCTTCTAAAATTAGTTGATTAACGCGACGTTGTCTTAGAAAATACTGTATTTCCGATACTTTTATCAAATACAAATAGAATTAACAGAACGTGAGGCTGTAGAGAAAACGAGAGGAGTAAACATCATACTGGGCACTATAAAATTATTTCCTTTGCCCCAGAGCCTAAGAGACTTTGTATTATTTCAATTTGCTAATATCCACTTCTATGGTGGATTGATAACTTCAAGTTTATTTACTTCTGAAAGACATAACCTCGAAATCTACTTGTGTAGAAAATAATGTACAGTGTTTTCGAGTTAAGATTGCATCCAGAGTATTTTACGAATGACCCCTTATATTTAATTAAGACACTGAAAGACAGTGAGTACTAATTCAATTAAGGGGTCATCCCTAAAACATAATTTCCAATCGTAGCTTGTAAACGGTCATAGAAGTTAAATATTCGACTCAAAATTGTAAAAAAATTTACCATCATTTTTTGGAACACAGTGTGTATGTCTCAATTGTTCCCATGTTAAGCCCAAACCTTAAATGGCCAGTTTGGTTTCTTTTAACATTTCAGGGTCTCAATTCTTTAACAAAATAAGAAAAAAAAACATTCCACCCGATTTTAACCTACATTTCCAGCAAACAATTTATTATCTTTTAGCATACATAATACGGTAAACCTTACTAAACTCCGCCAAGCGAAACGTTGCTTAATTTTAAGTAATTCATACTTTACCCGATTGCGGTACCAAGCGAGGGAAGGTCACCACTCTAAAGATACGTTGATTGATGCCAGTAAACATAATTTACCCAGTCAGTTATTGGAAATTGAAATTTAAAATTAAAATTAGTAGTGTTGCAAGCCAGCCGGTTTCGGTTACGGATTTGTTTTTAATTCTTTAATGTACAGTCTCAGTATGCACTGTGCACGATGTTGTGGTGAATTAGGGAATTGGTTAGATGTATGGTAAATTCCGCTTGGTTCTGATGAACTCTGTTTTTTGGAAACGGGTTAGATATGCCCTCCAAAAGAAGTGGAGGTATTTAAGTATTTTAATTGCTTGTAATATTAGGGATTTTTTATTTTGAGAATCTATGATTAGTATTTTACATAGTTTTCATCATATTGGGTAATAATAATTAATAATATTTTTGTTCAAATGTTTTCATAGCAAAATCACAAGCGATTTTGTCAAATTTCGTGAGATTCAATTTCAAATTTTGTCAAATATCATGGAATTTTGTAAAATATAGTCACAAATTTCGTGACATTTTGTCAAATATCGTGACATTTTATCAAATATCGTCACATTTTTATCAAATATCGTCACATTTTTATCAAATATCGTCAAATTTTTATCAAATATCGTCAAATTTTTATCAAATATCGTCACATTTTTATCAAATATCGTCACATTTTTATCAAATATCGTCACTTTTTTATCAAATATTGTCACATTTTATCAAATATCGTCAAATTTTATCAAATATCGTCGCATTTTGTCAAAATCGTCATAATTTGATTTCCCAAGTTTAACGACTTAAAAATAGACTCCTCCCTTTTATGAATAAATTAAAATTAATTTAATTTAACACTACAATTAAACGGGTGCTTATTCTCAAAACGGGAAGTGCATCGGTTCGCTTTTCTTCTTCTTCATCTTCTTCTTTTAATCCAGTACTTTAATTAAAGGTAACAAAGCCTTGTAACAAATTATAATCCATCCCAATATCTGAATACATCTCTTTAAACCCTACAGTTACATTAACCCCCAATACCTCCAGTTTAAGAACCTTAAAGGTCTACCCTATATGGAACTCTCCCTTGGAGACGGACTTGTGCCAGATACTAAGATTATTTTTTTCTACGAACGAAGTTGAATCCTCTTTAATATTAAGACAAAGCGATCCAGGAAGGAGTTATTAGAAGTTCTTCTGCCAAATGCAGCCGGCAGCGACTTGAACTTTTAGTCAACTCCTTAGGCTAAACAAAAAGAGAGAGAGAGAGAGAGAGAGAGAAAAAAAATTATCTTACCACCCGTTCGTCCCGGGTTTTATTAAGCAGCCTCCAAGGCTTAGTAGCTACGGATCAACCAGGGTGGATCAACGATACCTCCCCATTTTCTTACGTGTGCATATTATACATTACGTATTTAATCAAGAAAAGAGGTGTTTCATAAATGGATGGGGACCTTTCCTTCAGATAATTTGCATGTTTTATCATCTTATTAGAGCGTAGCTGAGAGGGAAAGATATGGGGGGTAAAACTCTGCCTTCCATCACTCTTTTTGGCGCCTGCGCTGTAGTCTTTTTGTATCATGAGACTGCAAGTATCAACCCCCCTTTTATGTCCTAGTACTGAGGGTTGCCTACCCCACTTATTTTTACGTCTAAAAGGTCTGTAGACGGAACAGTGAAGGGTATGTCGACAATAAAGGCTTACAATAAAAGGACTGGTAACTTTGAAGCCCTTTCTAGCGTCTTTGGGTCCACATATCCATCAATGTTTTAACTTAAGCCATGGATGGAGTCTGTATCTTACAATACACTCTCCGTGATCTAGTAGAGGATACGCAGTTATCGAAAAAATAAATAGTAAAGACAGTTGATATGTATTTTGTCTAATTTGATTGAACAGGAGTGTATTATGTTGTTGAGGGGCCAATCACTCAGCTTAATCGGTCGTATACACCTTGTATCTTTAAACACGCGTAATCCTTAATCGTTTCATACTGAATCTGGCAGTGAATATCCCCTCGTGTCTGCCTTAATATCGGTAATCTTCGAGTACCTTATCTTAACTAACTATACTTGAACTCCAATGATTTAACCTCAGAACCTTATATTAGGGAAACCTCACGTAAATATAATATTTACAAACTTTTTTGCCAAAATTTTATTCTTATCCATTTTCTTGCTTATTGTACCAAATTTCATCGTTTCTTATCTATCGATAACTAATATTACAACCAACAACTTATCTTAGGGGGTTAATACGATGGGATCTTTAGGAAAAATCCCCTTAAATGGGACACTTTGAGCCTCCCGCTATTCATCCCTCTTTCAAACTCCGACGACAATATTACGACTTATATAAAAATCTATAGGTAGCTAGTTTATCCCCCATGGACATAAGTAACGTGACTGCGATAAGTTTGACACTTAATATTAGTTTATTATATTTTCAAGTAAAACGCTAATAGGTAGGGAAAATGTCATAGAAGTTACATATTTGAGTCAAAATGGACTTCCTGTACAGCCCAGTGTACTTCAGTGTAACATCTTACCTCTTTGTAGCACCTTATATATTATGATTAAATCTGAAGAAATATTAATGGACAGCGTACCCAGACAAGTGTTGCCAGTATATTTGCGACGTGTGCAATTCAACACGTCTCTATCTGCAACAGATACTGAATCAAGCTTGTAGTATTCTGTTCGAATCAGTAAATATCATTCAGTTCCAAACCTGAATACATGCAGGAGATGTTCTAACAACAAATTACCTGGCAACTGGGGGAGTAAATTTCCCTAGCCCTTTAGCGCATGCATACATAGAGGAGGGTTCGTATTAGCATGTAGACTTATAAATTTATCAACTTATGACTCTTTGCTATTATATTGTCTACTTTTTTAGCGCGTGCGTACTATGTATTATTTCTTAATAAATTTAACATTGCTTCAATGAGGAGTGTGATACTTATAATTAATGTGCTATTTATGATTTGTTGGGGGGAATCAAGAACAGAATATGATCTCTCTGGATCTCTCTAGTCGATTTAAGTCGGTATCGTAGGAGAGGAGGATTGTGAAGCTCTTAGCCAGCCACCAACACACGGAAGTTTCGACTTGAACCGTGCTTAATGCCTTGAAGTGGTTGTGGTGGTGGTGGTAGTGGATTTTGCGAGACTAATTCCCCCTGCCCTATCTGTACCGTAGCGTACGTAGAACTTTAGGCTTAGTTGTAAAAATCCTGACGGTCGAAATAATACGTATACTATAACTCGGATTGTCTCCGGCATACGCGGAAGTTATTAATGTCATCGGAGGACGCTTAATTTGCGTAATTATTAGGCTTAAGGTCGTCTATTTTTAAATTTTGAACAAAAAAATGTTCGAAGGGGCCCCTGGTGGAAGCAGCCAACAATGGGCTCCCTTAAAAAGTTGTTGCGATCCGTAAGTTTTTAATTGTTGTTTTTAATAAATTTTGAGTGGTTATTATTGTGGTTAGATAATATGCGGGGCCCGGGAAAAGGCAGGGACTTTCTGTGGAATATTGGTTTGGGATTGTTTATTTCGTGGAGTTAATGGTTTGGTCTCGTTGTGTACATGGTTTTTGTCTCGTTGTGCCCCGGGGTTTTGTCTCGTTGTGTAAATTGGTTTGGTCTCGTGGTGTACATGGTTTTTGTCTAGTTGTGCACAGTGTTTTTGTCTCGTGGTGTGCATGGTTTTTGTCTCGTTGTGTTCAGGGTTTTTGTCTCATTGTGTACAGGGTTTTTGTCTAGTTGTGCACAGGGGTTTTGTCTCATTGTGTACAGGGTTTTAGTCTCATGGTTTACGCTCTGAATTTAGTTTTGTAGAAAGTTAAGTTTCTTAAATACTAGATGCGCTGTAAATAAAGGTTGTTTTTAATCCACCGACATGTTGGAAAATGGCGGTCTGATAGATAAGTTACTAAAATCCATGCCCTAGGGCCTAACTTACGCCATAAATATTAATTTACTACTATACTATTTATTACTACTGTACCTTTGTTTATACCATCGAGTCAAGTTGCTTTCTTTGTTTATTGTTATTAACCATTAATAGTTAGCACCCGGATTTAGCTAGTTTCATAGTGGAGCCTATAAAACTGCTCTTAAACTAAAGTATACTGTTTTAGCGGCTTGCTTAGCTTAAAAATAAGCTGCTCAAAGTACTGTACTTTGTTTTAAAATTATAAATTAAACAAGAGATATGTAGTAAATTATCGTAATTAAACGTGCGGTTTTTTATTTCATATTAAAAATCATTCGTGCAAATACATACATACATAAATATTCCGCTCTGTTTAATAATTTATTTTGAACGCGGTTTAACCATTGTTTACATCTCTCTTTTGAAATCCTATCTTTCCGCAAGGCTTATTTTATTTTAAAACATCCACATAGCCTCTTATAGCTTTTGGTAGGTTTTTGTGTTTCAATTTTTATTATCACAATAAAAACCAAAAAGTGAAGGGGGAAATCTTCAAGAGAAAGTGAAATACAAAATTTATTATAGTATTTATAGTTTAAAGCGCCTTGAGATATATTCCATTTCATCTTCCCTTTGAGTATAGTTTATGTATCTCGTGCGGAGTTTAAAGAACTTGTAAAACCAAAAGGAATGTCAGAATTACGAAATTTGTGTCGAGTTTATGCGGTTGTATAAATACGCGACAAAAAAAAAAAGAATGAGAAAAAAGTTCAATTGTTTCCTGATTTGTTATAGTACTTTTTCTACTCTGAGCTGTGACACTTCTTTCTCTAAGTTCGAGGCAAGTCTTTGCTTTTTTGCATGCATGGTAGAACAATTCAAATTGTTTTAAAACTCACCTTGAATTTCATTATAATGCTATTTTTAAATTAGTAATTTGATATCGCAATCGCAGTCAGAATTAGTTTCAGTAAGAGGTTCATTAAATTGCTCATTAACGTGTCATTAAATATTGCTCTATATTGTCGAATTGCTAGCAGACATCAACATGAACACGTGATCTTAAACTAAGTAGGCTTAGCATTGTTTTTACGTTTAAACTTTAAAATAATATAAATTTAAAATTTAATATTTCCCAGATAAGAATCTAATAATTAAACCTTGAAAACATTTTTTTCTCTTAGCTTTAGAAATATCGAATTACTATATAGTATTTGAGAGGATTGTAAGGGACCAAAGTATCAAATTATAAAGCACTTTCTTAAGGGGTTAAGTTTCCTTCAAGTAACTCAAAGACTTTAATTAGATAATTATTACCATTTTTTTTTCTGCGCGAAAATTTGTCTCGTGTGGTTGGTTGAAATTCAATCTCTTAACCACGGTTATAAGTATTCATAGTGAGAAACACTTGAAATTTCAAGGCTGCCTTGTTATTATAATCTTTAAAATTATATTTTTTTAAGACAGAATGGAGCCTAATTTCATTTTTGACAAAAATAATAATTTTAATAGATGTTTTAGTTGTTTAAAAGACCAGCTTCTTAGCACCATAAGTTTATTAGATATGTTCCTCCATAAGTATGACACTATGTTAGAGACTTACAGCTCGAGCTAGTTCTAGCAGAACTCGGTGGTTAATTTTGCAGGACTTCCATCTAGGTCCTATTTAGTCTGCATTACTAAGCCCAAATTTGACAGTAGTGCCTCACCAGGCGTCTTCACTTTACCTCAAATCTATGATCTACCTCACTCACTTCATGACAAGCTCCAGTTTGTAACCAGAGATTACAAACTTATAATTAAGATAAGATTATAAACTTATGATTAATGTAATCCCATTATTTAGGAAAATTTTAGTAAAATGATACTTTTTGCATAATATTTTAATGAGCTTATATATTTTTTAAACAAAGTAAATGGTTATTTTCTCTAGACTTATTTTTTTAAACCAAAGCAATTAAGGCATTAGCAGTTTGTCCACCCTTATTTTTTTAATTATATTATTAGTTTGCCACTTAAACCATAAAGTACGTTCATTTAATGTTTACAACCCGAAAAACTAAGTCATGTCAGGAATTTTTATTAATCTTGGAAATTTTCCGTTAATGGCCTCTGACGTTAGCAGCTCCCTTAATAATTTTATTTTTAATTTTAAATCTCTTCATAAATCATGCTTCTTAAGTCCAAGTGAGTTGCTTCTAGTTTTCCTCCGTTTTTAATTACCAATGTGGTACAAATAAATACGAGAAACTAGTTAAAAAATCAACTAAAATTACTCTTATTTGGTGTTATACTAAACTCAAAAGTTCGTCCTGAGGGGTTAACCCAATTATATGTTAGTTAGAATTATAGTATTTTTCTCAGTTTTCTCGCAAAATTGAGTATAAATATTGTCATCGTATCTGTTGTATTTATTTTCCTTCTTTTATGGGATTTTTGATAAGGGTTTATCTTTGTCGCGAAAGTAAGGTGTGAAAGTTTGCTTTGTATTATCTGAAGACAAGGTAAAACCATCTTAAAGTGTTTCAGGAACTCTTAAAACTTTGATAAGTAACTGATTCATGAAAATTTACGGTTTATTTCCATATATTGTAAAGAAATATATATTTATTTCGTTGTCGTGAATCGGCACTACAATTTATCTTCACGTAGAACGTAATATATTAAACGCTAAACGGCTGCCATCTCATAAATTAGCTTGTTAAACGTTGCGTATTTGTACAGTACCCTCTTTAATTTTCTTCGAACTCTTTTACCTTATTACGCCACCTGAATATGTAATAATCAATTCTAAAGGGTTTTTTTTTCTCTTATTTATTTCGTAGGAAAGCATCTGTACGTGCGGCGGAAAAGGCGGGACTCTACCCAGGTATTCCAAGAATTTACTATGAGTATTTCCCCTCGAAATTTAGGCTTAACCAAAAAAAAACTTAAACGTGTAGTAATATAAATCCCGGATGTGGTTGGTTACTAATAAAAGAAATTTCTGTTTTTAATCCTTTATTTCGTAAGGTTCTCCGGGTGTATACAGAAGAATTAGCGCGACGGCTCATTTGATTCAAGAACAAACTCGGGAACTACGCGAAAATTGCGCCAAACGCAGTTTCCACGACGGTACGTAACTGAACCGAACTAAACTATACGCAACTTTTAGTT
This sequence comes from Phalangium opilio, assembly GCA_019434445.1. Lineage (NCBI taxonomy): Eukaryota > Metazoa > Arthropoda > Arachnida > Opiliones > Phalangiidae > Phalangium > Phalangium opilio. Next base: position 174,091 of record JAEQBA010001029.1, on the reverse strand, counting down.
TCTCGCGACTGACGTCATTGAATTCGGGACAGAGTCACCGAGTTTATTTTTTGCTTATTTCCAGTTCTGATGGATAAAATGGCGGAGGTGGCAGGAGTCGGTACCGCTTGGCCTAACGAAAAAGATCACTACGAAATTGGAGAAGTTATCGGTAAATTATAATTTTGATTTATTTGTTTAATTAATAAGATTGTTAACGATATTCGCTTTAAATAAACCCATTTCGCTAAGCCTAAATATTAGTTAATCGCGTATCGCATGCCGTGCTGTCAAATTCCTAGAATTCATGTAAACACCTTTGTCCGGCGTAGTTTTTTATGATTTTAATTAATATTAACGTGTTATTTAAGTTAGAAACTCATTACGCGTATTTTAGACAATAGTATGGTTAGTTTTAAACATAAAATTTTAAAGATTAAATAGCAATTATCGCCCGGTGTTTTTAGTAAGTGATAATCTAGCTACGGTAGATGTGTTGAAAGGAATGTTCCTTTTTTTGTGGGTGTAAATGTGTAATTAGATGTTGTCTTAAGATATCGAATAATTAAATCGGCTTAGTCAGCTCCCTTTCAAGTCGTTTTGACGTTCCGCGTCATAAATGTTGATAGGTTTTCATTGCTTAGCCATAGGTTCTTATTTTCACAAATAATAGTCATAATAATTAAAGCCACCCACTTAATGCGCTTTTACGTCTATATATGACAGATGTTTTTCAAGGTGTTTCTAATCACGTTATATTTGCATATCTATAAAAGCACGGGACTTAGTCAAATTATTAAGACTGGGAAAAGAAGGGGTATTTTAACATGCAAACAATGATGTGCCAGTACATCCAAGGATAACTAGTTTTCCAATAAGGATTAGAATTAGACACACACACTTTTTATTTGAAAATACTGCCTATACTTTATTGAAACTACTCCCCTTCAATCTTTAAGTTTATAAAAAAAAGTGTTTTTATAGTGATAGAATGTTTTTGAAACGTAGAAAATTGGCAAAATTAGGCATTTACAGGCATAGATGTATTCAATAGACCAAAATATGTTGGGTATTGAGAGAGAATAGGCCTAACATCTTTTATCAGCTTACTACCCCCTAGATGTCTGGTTATGGCAATTATTATGTAGAAAACACCTGGTTTTTATCTATTTTTTTTTTTCAATACCAGATATTTAGTTATCTATAATATATTTCCTTTAATTCTTATGTTTTAAAAATGGTGGTACTGCCCTTTCCCAGTTTGTGACTGTACCTTAGGGCAAGGTCATTGCCATGATTCAACTAATGTGCACTGCATGAGGCCTTTTTTTTAATGTTTTTATTTTTGCAAATGTGTTTTTAAGCTATTTTGTATCCTTTGGGGGAACATTTTAAGATAGAAATGTTATGCTTTAGAGATTTTACATTTGGGTTTAAAGAATGGGTATCCAAATCATTGAATTTTGAGTTAAATGATCTGGAAATTATACTTTTTTTTTTGGTGTGTGTGTGTGTGTGTGTGTGCGTGTCTGTCTGTGGGAATGGGGGGGGGGGGTTATTAGACTTATGGGGAACGTAACTCTGAAAGTTTAATGAATATTCAAGAAATACCATGAAAAACTTTATAGAAATACACAATATAATAATAATTATTGTAATAAAACAATTTCAACTATTAAATTTTTACACTTAAAAAATTTAGCTATTAAAATTTCACATTGAAAAAATTTCAGCTATTAAAATTTCACATTGAAACATTTTTAACTATAAAAATTTCACATTGAAATATTTCTAACTATAAAAATTTCACATTGAAATATTTCTAACTATAAAAATTTCACATTGAAATATTTTTAACTATAAAAATTTCACATTGAAACATTTTTAACTATTAAAATTTCACATAAAAACATTTTTAACTATTAAAATTTCACATAAAAACATTTTTAACTATTAAAATTTCACATAAAAACATTTTTAACTATTAAAATTTCACATAAAAACATTTTTAACTATTAAAATTTCACATAAAAACATTTTTAACTATTAAAATTTCACATAAAAACATTTTTAACTATTAAAATTTCACATAAAAACATTTTTAACTATTAAAATTTCACATAAAAACATTTTTAACTATTAAAATTTCACATTGAAACATTTTTAAATATTAAAATATACATTAAAACTTATTTAAATAACTATAAAAATTTCACATCAAAACATATTATTTACATAGCTTTGCAATATCTTATAAAAGTGTATAATGTACAATTTAAATTAAAATTCAAAGTATATTATAGGTGTGGGCGCAACAGCAATAGTTCACTCTGCATTATGCAAACCCAGAAAAGAAAAATGTGCCATCAAACGAATAAACCTGGAAAAATGGAATACCAGCATGGAAGAACTATTGGTTAGCGTCAAATCAATCAAAAATAAAACCAAAAAAACCCCTGGCACCTTTTTTTTCCTAACCATCCCCCTCAATCTCAATCTCAATCTGAATCGTGTCCACAGAAAGAGATCCAAGCCATGAGTGCCTGCAACCATGAAAATGTCGTTAGTTACCACACTTCCTTCGTGGTCAAGGAAGAACTTTGGTTGGTCATAAAGTTACTCTCGGGTGGTTCCCTCCTCGACATCATTAAGCACAAGATGAAGAGTGAGGATTGCAAACACGGTGTTTTTGACGAATCTACCATCGCTACTGTCTTGAAAGAGGTTCTACGTGGATTGGAATATTTCCATAATAATGGACAAATTCATAGGTATCAAATGAAATCATACTTTTAATTATAATCTTTAGGATATTGTAATTAAATATCAAAGCAAAGTGGTGACTCAAGGGTCTTTTGACTCTTTTTCTCTTTACTGATATTGCATCAGGGTTTAAGTTTTCACTGAAATGCCAATTATAGACCCATTATCTTATCTTGTCTACCAGATTTTTTTTATTTCTTCTTTTTTCTTTTTTAGATTTATTAATATTAGATTTTAATCATTTTTACTTAGGGACATAAAAGCTGGTAACATTCTACTTGGTGAAGATGGCACCGTGCAAATTGCAGGTAAAATTAATTAAAAACATTTATGGAAAGATCTGGAGTTTCCGTTCAAAGCCTAAAACCTGGTGCATGCAATAATATTAATTTAATTTATTTCCTTTTTAAAGGTGTTTATAAATAGTTTTTAAGTTAATTATCATGGTTTTACGGGGTATTTTATTATACTAACATGGTTTTACGGGGTTTTTAATTACATTAACATGGTTTTACGGGTTTTTTAATTACATTAACATGGTTTTACGGGGTTTTTATTACATTAACATGGTTTTACGGGGTTTTTTATTACATTAACATGGTTTTACGGGGTTTTTTATTACATTAACATGGTTTTACGGGGTTTTTTAATTACATTAACATGGTTTTACGGGGTTCTTATTACATTAACATGGTTTTACGGGTTTTTTTAATTACATTAACATGGTTTTACGGGTTTTTTTATTACATTAACATGGTTTTACGGGTTTTTTAATTACATTAACATGGTTTTACGGGTTTTTTTATTACATTAACATGGTTTTACGGGGTTTTTAATTACATTAACATGGTTTTACGGGGTTTCTAATTACATTAACATGGTTTTACGGGGTATTTTATTACATTAACAGAGCTTTTTTCATCTATTTTATTTTAGATTTTGGAGTAAGTTCCTGGTTAGCTACTGGTGGAGATTTATCTCGGCAAAAATCAAGGCATACATTTGTTGGTACACCTTGTTGGATGGCCCCTGAAGTCATGGAACAGGTAATTATAAATTTATTTCAACCCTGGTGGTTAATTTTATTTTTCAGGGAAATCAGGGAAATAATTTCTTGAATCCCTGAATGAATTTCATTTCATAGGTTACTGGGTATGATTTTAAAGCTGATATCTGGAGTTTTGGTATCACAGCCATTGAATTAGTGACGGGTACGGCGCCCTACCATAAATACCCGCCTATGAAGGTCTTAATGTTGACCCTGCAAAATGACCCCCCTTCTATTGATTCTGTGGCGGAGGAAAAAGATCAATATAAAAACTACGGGAAATCCATACGCAAAATGATTACTGATTGCCTACAGAAAGATCCTTCCAAAAGGCCAACTGCCACGGAACTTTTAAAACATCCTTTCTTAAAGAAAGCTAAGGTATTATAATAATTATTATTACTAATCTTAATTAATTTTATTTAATGCAAAAATTAATTTTTAATTGGTTCTTTACAGGATAGGAAATATCTTATGCAAACTTTAGTTACTTGTGCTCCTAGTCTAGAAGCTAGAGCTCAAAGGGTAAGATTTATTTATAAGGTTATGTATGGGAAAAACCTGGGAAACTCAGGGAAATATATGGGAAAAACCTGGGAAATATATGGGAAAAACCTGGGAAATATATGGGGAAAAACCTGGGAGACTCAGGGAAATATATGGGAAAAACCTGGGAGACTCAGGGAAATATATGGGGAAAATCCTGGGAAATATATGGGGAAATATTTGGGGAAAATCCTGGGAAACTTGGGGAAAATCTTGGAAAACTTGGGGAAATATTTGGGGAAAATCTTGGAAAACTTGGAAATATTTGGGAAAATACTGGAAAACTTGGGGAAATATTTGGGGAAAATACTGGAAAACTTGGGGAAAATCCTGGAAAACTTGGGGAAAATCCTGGAAAACTTGGGAAATATTTGGGGAAAATTCTGGAAAACTTGGGGAAATATTTGGGGAAAATCCTGGAAAACTTAGGGAAATATATGGGGAAAACTTGGGGAAATGTATGGGGAAAATACTGGAAAACTTGGGGAAAATCCTGGAAAACTTGGGAAATATTTGGGGAAAATTCTGGAAAACTTGGGAAATATTTGGGGAAAATTCTGGAAAACTTGGAAATATTTGGGGAAAATCCTGGAAAACTTAGGGAAATATATGGGGAAAACTTGGGGAAATGTATGGGGAAAATACTGGAAAACTTGGGGAAAATCCTGGAAAACTTGGGAAATATTTGGGGAAAATTCTGGAAAACTTGGGGAAATATATGGGGAAAATCCTGGAAAACTTAGGGAAATATATGGGGAAAACTTGGGGAAATGTATGGGGAAAATCCTGGAAAACTTGAGGAAATGTATGGGGAAAATTTGGGGAAAATCTTGGAAAACTTGGGGAAATATTTGGGGAAAATCCTGGAAAACTTGGAGAAATATATGGGAAAACCTGTAAAATTATTTAAATTTAATCTTAGATTCATATTTACAGCTTAAAAATGCAAAACGCGCTCCTGGAACGAGTGGTAGATTACACAGAACTGAAACAGGTGATTGGGTTTGGTCTTCCGATGATGAAAGTGATCCCTTTGATTATAAAGTATGGTTTTTTTATTTTTAATAAGTAACTTTTATTAAATACTTTGATTATTTTTTTTAATAAGTTCTGTTTTCCTTAAAAGGATAAAGATGACGATAAAGTGCAACAACAAAATTGTAATTCTCAAAATGATAGCGGTTCAGGAAATTCACAACAAGCCGGCTCTAATTCCACTCCTAATGAGAGTGTCAGTCCCGCTCATTCTAATGAGAAATTGGAACAGCCTTTAAATGTCCAAAATAATAACCAAATTGTAAGAGTCAATTTCTCAATTAATTAATTATTTAATTAACTAACTGTATTAGTTAATTTATTTATTTTTAATTAATTATTTTAGAATAATTCTCAGCCTTTAAATTCCTGTGATTCAGTTGTCAACTTGGTTCTAAGGATAAGGTAAACAAATTAATAGTTTAAGTTCTAATTGCAATTTAATTTAAATCTTGTTAATTAAATTACAGAAATACAAATCGTGACTTAAACGATATAAGATTCGAATACACTCCTGATAAAGATACCAGTGATGGTATCGCGGCGGAATTAGTAGGAGCTGGGTTAGTGGAGGGAAAAGATGGGGTTGTCATTGCCGCTAACTTGCAAAAGCTAATTGACAATCCCGCCTTAAAAACTGCAGTTTTTGCACTGGTAAGTATTTAATTAAATTAATTATTTATCACTTCATTGGGATTAATTTTATCTATTTAAAAGAACGCGGGTCTGAATGAAAACGAGGAAAGAGATGATAAAGCCTTGATAGGATTTGCGCAACTTTCCTTGGCTGATTGAGATCCGTTACAAAATGATGACATTAAAACCCCACCAGATTCCTCGCAAAAAAACAATAATTACAAAACGGGATTAAATAAATCAACAATGACACTTGGATTATTTTTAGTCTAGCCCACTTTTTCAGCCGCCGCCGCCGCCGTTGTTGCAAATTAAATCGTCTTCATACACTGAAAAACCCTTTTTTTTGTTGTAAAATATTTTTGTTGCCATAAAAATAAAATAAAATGTAATTTTCAAAGTGGAAAACCAAAACGAAATTATTTTGTTGTGTTTTTTATTGTTTTCGGAATGATTTAATTCAATACAGAAACGCCAGAAGGAAAATAGGCCTATTTTAACTAACCAAGGCTTAGCTGGGAGTGACTCTTCCTGTTCCAGGGATAATAATATGGAAAAATTAATATTGCCTTCAGAGTCATTTATTATAAGTTAATTATATATTCATTAATGCCCCAGGTAAGATACGGTCCCGATCATTAACGCAAAATTAAAACGATGTTATAATAATCCTGTTTTTTTCCGCATATTGGACGGAATGGAGGTTAACGGTTAAGCCTAACGTGTATGTACGGTTCAACGTTCCCGGGGCTACCGGCTTTTGATCACGTGATACATTAGTGGCGCTATATGATTGGTTCATTAGGGAGCGACCCCTTTGGGCAATATTTTTGCGCAAAAATAGACTTCCGCCAATATCCAATATGGCCGCGTGTTCCTTAGCTTCGTCCTTTCAATCACGCCGGGATAATTAGTTTAGTTTATGAATTAACTTTACGAAATTAATTTAAACTTTTATCGGGCGATTTACGGACTCAATTATTACAAATGTTGAAGCAACTTCAAATGGGGCTGCGTGCTTTCCTCATGTTGGCCTCGAAGATATGGAGTTTTATATGCTATGTGTGTAGAAAAAACTTTCGAGCCGTGAGTCTATTTTCTATCTCTCTCTCTCTCTCTCTCTCTCAAAATATTCGGATTGTTTTTAAGATCTTATATTACTAAGCCTTGGCCCACAAACAAATTATAATAAATTAAAATTATCGCGCTATTTAGTCCAGTTGATACGATTAATTTAGTGACTTAACAGAGAATTGATGTTAACTAGACAAATATTTAAAACTTTTTAGGCTTAGTGTATTAGATTTTGTTGTAAATTAATTAACTCAAATGCTCATGAAGGCATGATGAACTAGATCAATTTTGTAAGAAACTTTGATCCCATGAAGCACTCAAGCCAGCCAGTGTCAGTCACTGGGTGACTTGAAGTTGAATTACTTCCAAATTCCAAAAACACTCATTAGTAGGCTAGATATTTTAGTTTTGCATTTTAAAATAGTAACTATTTGAATTGTTAGATTGTAACATCAGTTATATATTCATAAATGATTTATTATCACTATGTTTATAATTAAATTAAATAATAATTAAAAGGTGATTCAACACCAAACTGTGAAGTATCAAGTATTACCATTATCACCACTTTCAAAACATAGATTAAGTAAGTTATGGCAAGGTTAAATCTGTTTGTTATCAGTCATAAATAATTAAAAACCACATTTATTTATCTTCTTTCTATAAAGATTTGGTTAAAAGGAAAATACTAGTCCTTGATTTAGATGAAACATTAATTCATTCTCACCATGATGGTGTCATAAGACAAACTGTGAAACCAGGAACACCGCCAGATTTTGTTCTTAAGGTATAACACACCTTTCCCCCCTTTAAAAACTATAAATTCTTGTAGTTAAAAAAACAAAAAAACAATGTATTTTGTAAATTTTAGGTCACAATAGATCGTCATCCTGTTAGGTTTTTTGTACATAAAAGGCCACATGTTGATTATTTTTTAGATGTAGTAAGTTTATCCTCAAAATTAAATTAAATTAATTAACATGGTTTAAGTTAAAGAGATTTAATTATATTTTTGTTTTTAACGCGATAGGTAAGTCAGTGGTATGAACTGGTAGTTTTTACCGCTAGTATGGAGATATATGGAGCTGCTGTTGCTGATAAGTTAGATAATAACAGGGGGATATTAAGGAAGCGGTATTACAGACAGGTACATCAAATTTTAATTAAAAAAAATCTAGAATTTAATAATTATAAAAATTTAGAATTTAATAATTAAAAAAATCTAGAATTTAATAATTAAAAAAATCTAAGAATTTAATAAAAAAAAATGTAAATTTAATCTTGTTTTATTTGTAGCACTGTACATTGGATTATGGCAGCTTCACAAAAGACTTATCAGCTATAACTCAAGACTTATCTAGTGTTTTTATCCTGGACAATTCCCCCGGAGCCTACAGGTCTTATCCTGGTAAATATTTAAAAGTTTTAATTATCTTTCTATTTCTAAAAGGTTGCTGATTCAGTTTTTGGTAGTTTATTCATTTAAAACCATCAAAACTTATAATACAAAGCAACCTAGATTAAAATTAAAGCAATACCATGTCAGAAATGAGCTTAAAATAGACCTATAAGTTCATTTTAAGCCGTGGTTTACAAAAGATCCTCAAAATTTAAGTCTATTTAGCTTAAAATAGACCTATAAGACAAAAATTCCTCATAAATTAAGTCTATTTAGCTTAAAATAGACCTATAAGTTCCTTTTAAGCCCTGGTTTACAAAAAAATCCTCATAATTTAAGTCTATTTAGCTTAAAATAGACCTATAAGATCATTTTAAGCCTTGATTTATAAAAAATACTCATAATTTTAGTCTATTTACCTTAAAACAGACCTATAAGTTCCTTTTAAGCCCTGGTTTACAAAAAATACTCATAATTTAAGTCTATTTACCTTAAAATTGACCTACAAGTTCATATTAAGCCTTAGTTTACCAAAAATCCTCATAAATTACAGTCTATTTAGCTTAAAATAGACCTATAGACCTACAAGTTCATTTTAAGCCTTGGTTTACAAAAATCCCTCATAGTTTTAGTCTATTTAGCTTAAAATAGACCTATAAGTTCATATTAAGCCTTGATTTACAAAAAATATAATTTTAGTCTTATTTAGCTTAAAATAGACCTATAAGTTCATATTAAGCCTTGATTTACAAAAAATATAATTTTAGTCTTATTTAGCTTAAAATAGACCTATAAGTTCATTCTAAGCCTTGTTTTACAAAAAATCCTCATAATTTTAGTCTATTTACCTTAAAATAGACCTATAAGTTCATTTTAAGCCTTGATTTACAAAAATTACTTATAATTTAGTCTATTTACCTTAAAATAGACCTATAAATTAATTTTAAGCCTAGTTTTACAAACATTACTCATAATATAAGTCTAGTTAGCTTAAAATAGACCTATAAGTTCATTTTAAGCCCTGGTTTACAAAAAATCCTCATAATTTTAGTCTATTTACCTTAAAATAGACCTACAAGTTCCTTTTAAGCCCTGGTTTACAAAAAATCCTCATAATTTTAGTCTATGTACCTTAAAATAGACCTATAAGTTCCTTTTAAGCCTTGATTTACAAACATTACTCATAATATAAGTCGGTATTTATTGATTTAATATGGTCTAAAACATTTATAGATAATGCCATCCCTATAAAATCATGGTTTTCGGACCCAACAGACACTGCTTTACTCAATCTTCTTCCCGTCTTAGACGCATTAAGATTTACCAGTGATGTCAGATCGGTTTTAAGCCGGAATTTACATTTACACCACATGTGGTAGCCCCTCCCCCTTTCCCCCCTCCCCCCATGTGAAAAATAAACCTAAAATAAATAAAAAAACGTCATCATTTTTAAACATTAACAACAAGAAATGGTTAAGTCATCCTAAGCCTAATGAACTTGGCTTCAAATGCAAAAAAAAAAACGACAAAAAAACACAAAAATTAAGACTTAGTTTACCAGAAAAAAGGTCAAAGTTTACCGTCATTCATATAGATTTCTTTAAAAAAAAAGAAATTGAAACAAACTGTATAAAAAACAAAAAACAAACTTTTCGGAAATATTAGGGGGAGATCAGATCATTTTAAAAACAAAAGAGACAAATATACAAAATATACTAAACTAAAGACTTAGACCCGGTATTTAGTAGCAAAACAAACAAACAAATATAAATAAATATAATTATTTACCAAAGACGCTAATAAGTGTGCGATTTTTCACTTAAGTCCCTGTGAAAAACGAATGAAAACAGTCTTTAAAAGGTGACAATATGTCGGAGTTTTAGTTTTTGCCGTTGGACAGACAATTTTCCCTCCAAATTACAAGAAACGCGTTAAAAAATAGTTTAAAACTTCAATAAAAGTTAAAAAAACATTAAAAAACAACAATAATCCATTGAATTTTTAGTCACAGACAAAATAGGCTTAGCTAAGCCTTGATTGCTAAGCCTAATTAGTCTTTTTCAGGAGAGGAATTTATGGGTTTTTAACTTTTTTTTAATGTAACAAACAACTTGAACTGCCTGCCTTTGGAATGTTTTTTCAATCAATTTTTTTTTGTCCATCATTATTTATAAATTAATTAATTAATTAATTAATTAATTAACTTAGGCAATTTTTGAATTGAATTCTCCCTTCTTTCCCCCCCTCCTTGCATGATTAATTAATTTTAAGTACTCGCTCAAATTTACTCGTTAATTAGTGTAAAATTAACCTAATTATATGTTTTATGTTTATGTTAAATTTACACCTTTTTATTTAAAAAGAAGGAAATTAATTAACGTTAAAAATTTCTAAAAAAAAAAAAAACTCTTGACATTGTTTTCAAAAAAAACTAAACTAAATTTTAAATTAAATTAAATTAAAATTTAATTTAATTTAATTTAAAATTTAGTTGTTTCTTTTTATTTTTGAAAATGTAGTAATTTATGATCCCTTCTAAGCTCTTTCTTAGAAACGTATTGACATTATTTACTATTAATTAATTTAATTAATTTAATTAATAATATTTGATATTAATTATCAAATTAATTAAAAAGGCCTGAATTTAATTTTTTTTTTTTCTTTTTCTACTTAAAAAAACGTGAACACAAATAATTAAACCTAATTAAATTAAATTAAATTGGCAATTGCACACTGCCAAAATAATTAAAATTAATTATTATTTCTCTATAATTTTTTTGGCTTCTTTTGCATTGCATTAGTTTAATTATAATTAACTTTAATTAAAGAGGGGAAAAAATAAAGAAGAAATAAAAAAAATTAAAAAACGCTGATTGGATGTGATAAGATAAAATAAATTTAATAATTAAAAGAGAAAAAATAATTATAGAATAAAAGTAGAGAAAAAAAATTCTGAGAGAAAAATTAAATAATACGCGAAAATGTAAAAAAAAAATTTAATTTAGATTAGGTTAATGTATTTATTTAATTTCTCTTTTTCTGTTGTTTTTATGTAAATAGTCAAAATTTCACGTAAAACAAATAAGCCCTAAAGTTCAAACTAGTCTAACGCGGGGCAAAGAAAAAGGTCAAAAGGTCGTGAGAATTCTAATTGAATTTCAAAAAAAAAAAAAAATTAAGTTAGTAGGAAAAAAAATAATTTTTTTTGGAAATTTTGTTAATAAAAAAAAAGTATGATAACTTTGACAAGAAAACAAACAAACAAACAAACGAAATTAAATTTAGATTTTTTTAATTCCTTTTGCGGTGCTGTAAATTATTGTAAATATTGTACAATACGAAATTCATTGTAGCATTATGTAAGAAATCATAACATAGCACAGTAATAAAAAAAACAATGGTTAAATTCGAATTTTTTAATTGTGTGAAACTATTATTATGTCTTTGCCATCTTGTTTTATATTTTTTTTTAATATTATAGTAATGTGAAGCGTGGCGGAAGCCGGATGGCCCGGATCCAATGGAATTTCCCTAAATCTTCATATCAGCATTCTGATTGGTGGAATAGTACCACGTGATGTCAAATGTGGTATGTACTTCGGGTTAGTGTTAGTGGTATAACGTCCTCGCGGAAATTTTTGCGATTGCCGACGAGTACAGTACTTTGGCCTTTAGTAAGTATGGCGAATGGACGCCAATTTTTGAACGGTCTTAATTTTAAGTTTAATTACGTTAATTAACGCCGAATTTTAATCGTTTATTATAGTAAAGAAGGTCTAGCAATCCTGGCTTTGATTATAAGGACGGAGATTTCCTAGGACGGCTCTACCCGGACGCAGTACAGTAAGTTTAAGATTTATAATTTCGGCTTCCGCCAAGGCTTAGCGACACTAATATCAGTAGGCTTATTGACACGTCGACGGGTTTACTCGTTTAGTTTTATCATACATCTTATCGCTGCACTTGAAAAAAAATCCACTTTCCGAATAAACTATTAATTACTTTGGTGCCAGATAAAAATTAATTAAAAATTACCGAATATTTAATTCGTAATTAAGTGGTGAAAGTATTTAACTAAAATTGGTTGGTTGAACTTGGTTGGTAAGACTGGCTGGCAATTGGCAAAGCCATGAGGTTAAGGAAGTCCCATGTGTTCCCAACCATATGTGACTTTTAAAAGTCCGTTATAATATATATATATGCAAATTAGTTCATTAAATATCTTAATTATTGTTTATTATTTATTTTATTACCATCAGAAGTTTATAAATGCTTAAATAATCCTACAGTTTTTGTATCTTTCATGTATTGTTATTTGTTAATGCATGTCTAATTAAAAATGTATGTAATGTACATAATTAACATAATTTTAAATTGCAAGAAATTATGTTTAAGGTCGATATATCATAAATTAATAAGGAAAATTATTGCAATATGTTGGGAAAGGTGTATTTTTTAATTGTGCTTAATTTATTAATTGTATTTGACTTACGGACACCAATGGAAATAAGACTTGTTTCTTTATGGTTCATCCCAAATAAAAAGCTGTTATTATTATTATTATCTTAGCTGTACTGTACGACTTGGCGTGAAAACTGACTATGAATCAGGATACGGCTCATCACATGACAACCATGATGGATGACCACAATTCAGTAGACATTGTTCCTTCGATGGACAACGTGGAGGAGGCTTACGAAACTGCTGTTAGATATGATGAGGTTTTTCCAGCCCTAGAATCCCAGGCTATCTCCGACTCAAAAGAAGCTGGGCAACTTGGACAATGGAACCAACGAATGAAAACCAAATCTTCTATTATCACCAGAGTAAGTTAATTTTTAAAGTGTTATTGACATAATTTTCGTCATCCACAAACTTAAAATGCGAAAAAAATCTAGTTTGTTATGATATGTTCACTTCATATCGAGAGACTCCTCACGCGTCGTGAGACTCTCCTCACGCGTCATAAGACTCTCCTCACGCGTCGTAAGACTCTCCTCACGCGTCGTAAGACTCTCCTCACGCGTCGTAAGACTCTCCTCACGCGTCGTAAGACTCTCCTCACGCGTCGTAAGACTCTCCTCACGCGTCGTAAGACTCTCCTCACGCGTCGTAAGACTCTCCTCACGCGTCGTAAGACTCTCCTCACGCGTCGTAAGACTCTCCTCACGCGTCGTAAGACTCTCCTCACGCGTCGTAAGACTCTCCTCACGCGTCGTAAGACTCTCCTCACGCGTCGTAAGACTCTCCTCACGCGTCGTAAGACTCTCCTCACGCGTCGTAAGACTCTCCTCACGCGTCGTAAGACTCTCCTCACGCGTCGTAAGACTCTCCTCACGCGTCGTAAGACTCTCTCACGCGTCGTAAGACTCTCTCACGCGTCGTAAGACTCTCCTCACGCGTCGTAAGACTCATCTCACGCGTCGTAAGACTCATCTCACGCGTCGTAAGACTCATCTCACGCGTCGTAAGACTCATCTCACGCGTCGTAAGACTCTCCTCACGCGTCGGTCGAGAGACTCCCTCACGCGTCGGTCGAGAGACTCTCCTCACGCGTCGTAAGACTCTCCTCACGCGTCGGTCGAGAGACTCCCCTCACGCGTCGGTCGAGAGACTCCCCTCACGCGTCGGTCGAGAGACTCCCCTCACGCGTCGGTCGAGAGACTCCCCTCACGCGTCGGTCGAGAGACTCCCCTCACGCGTCGGTCGAGAGACTCCCCTCACGCGTCGGTCGAGAGACTCCCCTCACGCGTCGGTCGAGAGACTCCCCTCACGCGTCGGTCGAGAGACTCCCCTCACGCGTCGGTCGAGAGACTCCCCTCACGCGTCGGTCGAGAGACTCCCCTCACGCGTCGGTCGAGAGACTCCCCTCACGCGTCGGTCGAGAGACTCCCCTCACGCGTCGGTCGAGAGACTCCCCTCACGCGTCGGTCGAGAGACTCCCCTCACGCGTCGGTCGAGAGACTCCCCTCACGCGTCGGTCGAGAGACTCCCCTCACGCGTCGGTCGAGAGACTCCCCTCACGCGTCGGTCGAGAGACTCCCCTCACGCGTCGGTCGAGAGACTCCCCTCACGCGTCGGTCGAGAGACTCCCCTCACGCGTCGGTCGAGAGATTCCCCTCACGCGTCGGTCGAGAGACTCCCCTCACGCGTCGGTCGAGAGACTCCCCTCACGCGTCGGTCGAGAGACTCCCCTCACGCGTCGGTCGAGAGACTCCCCTCACGCGTTTTTTTTTTTGTTTTCCCTCATATTTAAATATTGATCAAGCATATTTTTGGAATCAGAAGAGTTTAAACTCTCAAAAAAGTACTTTTCTTTAGATTTGAGATAATCTTTAAACAAAGTCGTTATTCCTTTAAGTCAGAAGTGTCCTTTAAATTTAGGGTTAAAGAAATAATGAAAATTTCCAGGTTTTTCGAGTTCCCGTTGAAGAAAGACGTTTCCATGACATGAGTAACACTCGTTTTGGCGAGCAAGGAGAACAGGCTAAAATCTGCGCGGAAATTATCAGAGACACTTCAGCCGACATCGAAATTAGCTCATCTAAGGATCAAAGTCTTACCATTGTGGTCACCGGTAAAGAAGAAGCGGTCGCCAACGCCAGGCGAGAAATTATTGCTAAATTACAAACTCAGGTAACTTAATTAACTGACAATTAATCCCTTTTCAGCCCCCCCCCCGTCGTGAAGTTAATTTTTTTATTACTTTTTCTTGCAGGCATCTACAACTATATCTATTCCGAAAGAACATCATCGTTTTATTCTCGGCAAGAACGTGAAGAAACTTCAAGATTTGGAGAAAAATACCGCAACTCGAATTCATTTCCCTCAATCTGAAGAGAACTCTGACTTGGTTAAGATTACCGGATCCAAGGACGGAATTGAAAGGGCTAGACACGAACTTCAACTGATATCGGATGAACAGGCGAAACAAGATCGGGCGGTGCTAAACATTCCAAAATGTTTTCATCCATTCATTTCGGGACCTTTTGGACGAATTGAAGAGGAATTGGCTAAGGAAACTGGCGCCAGAATCAATATTCCTCCCTTGATAGTTCAAAAGGACGAAATTGTAGTTTCGGGTGAAAAGGAAGCTGTAGCTCAAGCCCGGGAAAGAATTATGGCCATTTTTGAGGAGAAGGTATAACCCTTAATTCCCCTCTCCTCTCCTCTCCTCTCTCTCTCTCCTCTCCTCTCTCTCTCTCTTCTCCTCTCTCTCTCTCCTCTCCTCTCTCTCTCTCTTCTCCTCTCTCTCTCTCCTCTCCCTCTCTCTCTCCTCTCCTCTTTCTCTCTCTCTCCTCTCTCTCTCCTCTCTCCTCTCCTCTCTCTCTCCTCTCCTCTCTCTCTCCTCTCTCTCTCCTCTCTTCCTCTCTCTCCTCTCCATCTCCTCTCCTCTCTCTCTCCTCTCCTCTCTCTCTCCTCTCCTCTCCTCTCTCCTCTCCTCTCCTCTCCCCTCTCTCTCTCCTCTCCTTCTCTCTCTCTCTCTCCTCTTTCTCCTCTCTCTCTCTCCTCTCTCCTCCCTCCTCTCTCCTCTCCTCTCTCTCCTCTCTCTCTCTCTTCCTCTCTCTCCTCTCCTCTCCCTCCTCTCTCTCCCTCTCCTCTCCCCTCTCTCTCTCTCTCCTCTGTCTCCTCCCTTCTCTCCTCCCTCTCTCCTCTCCTCTCCTCTCTCTCTCCTCTCCTCTCTCTCTCCTCTCCTCTCCCTCTCCTCCCTCTCTCTCTCCTTCCTCTCTCTCTCTCCCTCCTCTCTCTTCCCCTCCCTCTCTCTCTCCTCTCCTCTCCTCTCCTCTCCTCTCTCCTCTCCTCTCTCTCTCCTCTCTCTCTCCTCTCCCTCTCTCTCTCCTCTCCTCTCCTCTCTCTTCTCTTCTCTCCTCTCCTCTCCTGTCCTCTTTAAATTTGTATTTGCTTTACAGAAACGCAAAAGCACAACAGTTTCCGTCGAAGTTAGTAAATCTAAACATCGTTACGTGATCGGTCCCAAAGGTCACACTATCCACGAGATTCTGGAGAAAACTGGAGTCTACGCGGAAATTCCGCCGGCGGAAAGTCCCATAGAAACGATAACTTTAAGGGGTGATCAAGATAAATTGGGAACGGCCATCACTATGCTCTACAATAAGGCCAACAGTGGGAAAACGGTGGAAGTCAACGCCCCCAGCTGGATACACAAATACATTATTGGCAAACAAGGAGCGACTATCAAGCAAATTACTCAGGATTTACCTAAAGTTCACGTCAAATTCACTGATGGACAAAATAAAATTGAAGTAGAAGGACCAACGGAAGAAGTTGACCAAGCCTGCGCCCTCCTTGAAGAAAAGACTAAGGAATTATTGGAGAAATTCTCATTTGTGGAACTCAATGTTGATCCCAAATACCACAGATTTATTATTGGGAAAAATGGTGCCAATGGTAAATATTAAATAGTTTTTAAACCAAACTAGACTTAGGATCGTTTTTTAGACCAAACTAGGCTTACGATTGTTTTTTGTAGACCAAACTAGGCTTAGGATCGTTTTTTAGACCAAAACTAGGCTTAGGATCGTTTTTTAGACCAAAACTAGGCTTAGGATCGTTTTTTAGACCAAAACTAGGCTTAGGATCGTTTTTTAGACCAAACTGGGCTTAGCTCTTTGTTTGTAGACGAAAGTAGGCTTAGCTCTTTGTTTGTAGACGAAAGTAGGCTTAGCTCTTTGTTTGTAGACGAAAGTAGGCTTAGGTTTGTGTTTTTAAAATTTGGGGCCATATTTACCAAGGTGATTGACTTGTACCATATCAATTATACTGTGGAACTGGCCCAAAATTAATTTCTAATCTGGCGATAGATTCATTATTGGGTGTTTTATCTTCCCATAATGATTAACGCAGAAAGAGACACTTTTAGAATAAAATATTTTACCCATGAAGTTTTCCGAATCTTTATAATTCAATTATATCATTGTTTTTGTTTGGTCTCAGTAAACAAACTAAAAACGGAATTGGGTGTTCAAATCAACATCCCTGTTGATTCCGAGACTATTAGGATTGTGGGTAGCCCTGAAAATGCCGAACAAGCCAAATTGGAATTGATGGAAATGGTCGCTCGTATGGAAAATGAAGTTACTAAGGAAGTTATCATCGAGCAACGTTTTCATCGTACCATTATCGGAACTAAGGGTGAAAAAATTAAGGAAATTCGGGACCGTTGCAATCAGGTATTGTTAAAAATTAATAGTTTATTGGAATTAATTAGCCTTATTCCTGATCAGCGCCATCTACCCATAGCGGTGACTTTGAGAACTACCGTAAGCGGCAAGCCAATCAGATGTCGCTAAAATCTGGTGACGTCATTTTTGGTAAGACCAGAGAGTGCCAGTCAGTGACATCACCAGATTTTAGCGACATCTGATTGGCTTGCCGCTTACAGTAGTTCTCAAAGTCGCCGCTATGGGTAGGTGGCGCTGATCAGGAATAAGGCTAATTTATAGAGTTTAAAATAATTATTATTATTAATTACTTTAATTAGGTAAACATTACTTTCCCGGAGCAAGGAGTTAAAAGCGACAAGGTTGTCGTTCGCGGACCCAAACAAGATGTGGACATGTGCGTGAAACTTCTCTCGCAGATGAACAAAGACTTAATTGCGGTTAACTTTAAAGCCGAAGTGCCTATATACAAGCAGCTACACAAATACGTCATTGGAAAAGGCGGTGCCAATATTAGAAAAGTAATTACTTTCCATCACTCGTCAGTAATAGGTCAAGTTTTTGACATATTTTTTTTTTATCTATTCTTCTTTAGATTAGAGACGAAACTGATACAAAAATTGACCTACCAGCTGAGGGAACGGATTCTGACGTCATAGTTATTACTGGAAAGAAAGAGAATGTCTTGGCGGCAAAAGAAAAAATTATTGCGATTCAAAATAGCCTCGTACGTTTAATTATCATTTTTCCTTATTACTTTAATATAAATTAAATTAATTAATTAAATGTCTTTTTTCTTTTGTTAATCTTTAGGACAACATTGTGTCCGTTGACATAATCATTCCGGCCAGGTTTTACAACACCATCATTGGAACGAAAGGTCGTCTCATCCGTTCCATTAAGGAAGATTGTGGCGGAGTCACCATCCAATTTCCAGCTGAAGGTTCCGGTAGCGACAAAGTTAGTATTCGGGGACCCAAGGAAGATGTCGATAAGGCCAAGAAAATATTGGTGGAGCTCTCTAATGAAAAGCAACAATCTGGATTCACGGAGGAAGTTAAGGCTAAGAAGGAACACCACAAGTTTTTGATTGGCAAAAATGGTGCTAATATAAAGAAGGTTTGTGTTTATTTTTTTATTTGCTGTTTGATTTATTGGCGGAAGTAGGCGGCTTAGTTCTTTGTTTGTAGGCGGAAGTAGGCGGCTTAGTTCTTTGTTTGTAGGCGGAAGTAGGCGGCTTAGTTCTTTGTTTCTAGGCGGAAGTAGGCGGCTTAGTTCTTTGTTTGTAGGCGGCGGAAGTAGGCGGCTTAGTTCTTTGTTTGTAGGCGGAAGTAGGCGGCTTAGTTCTTTGTTTGTAGGCGGAAGTAGGCGGCTTAGTTCTTTGTTTCTAGGCGGAAGTAGGCGGCTTAGTTCTTTGTTTGTAGGCGGAAGTAGGCGGCTTAGTTCTTTGTTTGTAGACGGCTTAGTTCTTTGTTTGTAGGCGGCTTAGTTCTTTGTTTGTAGGCGGCTTAGTTCTTTGTTTGTAGGCGGCTTAGTTCTTTGTTTGTAGACGGAAGTAGGCGGCTTAGTTCTTTGTTTGTAGGCGGAAGTAGGCGGCTTAGTTCTTTGTTTGTAGGCGGAAGTAGGCGGCTTAGTTCTTTGTTTGTAGGCGGAAGTAGGCGGCTTAGTTCTTTGTTTGTAGGCGGAAGTAGGCGGCTTAGTTCTTTGTTTGTAGACGGCTTAGTTCTTTGTTTGTAGGCGGCTTAGTTCTTTGTTTGAAGGTGGAAGTAGGCGGCTTAGTTCTTTGTTTGAAGGCGGAAGTAGGCGGCTTAGTTCTTTGTTTGAAGGCGGAAGTAGGCGGCTTAGTTCTTCGTTTGAAGGCGGAAGTAGGCGGCTTAGTTCTTTGTTTGTAGGCGGAAGTAGGCGGCTTAGTTCTTCGTTTGTAGGCGGAAGTAGGCGGCTTAGTTCTTTGTTTGTAGACGGCTTAGTTCTTTGTTTGTAGGCGGCTTAGTTCTTTGTTTGAAGGTGGAAGTAGGCGGCTTAGTTCTTTGTTTGAAGGCGGAAGTAGGCGGCTTAGTTCTTCGTTTGTAGGCGGAAGTAGGCGGCTTAGTTCTTCGTTTGTAGGCGGAAGTAGGCGGCTTAGTTCTTTGTTTTCATCCCAAACTACACTTAGGATCATTTTTTAGAATTTGGGGCCATATTTACCAAGGTGATTGACTAGTACCGTGTCAATTATACTGTGGAACTGGCCCAAAATTAATTCCTAATCTGGCGATAGCCTCATTAATGGGTGTTTTATTTTCCCATAATGATTAACGCAGATAGGGACATCTATAATGAAATAATTTAGTTAATACTTTTGTGACGTTCATATTAACTTCAAATGAAACGCGTATTGTTTACCCGTTTGTGACAGATTCGTGACAAAACTGGGGCCCGAATCATTTTCCCTTCGGATCAAGAAGACACTGATGTTATCCAAATCATTGGTCACAAAGACGCTGTCCAACAAGCGAAAAAGGAACTCAGTGAAATTATCGGAGAACTGGATAAAGTGACGGAAATTGAAATGAATGTTGACCCGAGGTTCCATCGTCATTTTGTCGCCAGGAGAGGGGAAGTTTTGAGACAAATCAGCGAAGATTACGGAGGCGTCACTGTCAGTTTCCCTCGTAGCGGTGTCGACAGTGATAAGGTTATTTTGAAAGGAGAGAAGAAATGCGTCGAGGCTGCCAAAGTTCGAATCCAAGAGATCGTAACTGATTTAGAATCGAGGGTGACTATCGAATGCGTCATTCCTCAAAAACACCATCGCACCATCATGGGTCAAAGAGGATACAATGTTCAGAATATTCAACAAGAACACCAAGTTCACATCAAGTTTCCAGATAGAGAGATTCGAATGGGTAAGACCGGGTTTTTTTTATCGAATATGCGTCAATATCGCGTTAATCTCAATTAATTTTGAAGAAAATGGTGATGAACCAGTTGTTAATGGCGAGGAGGAGACGACTGGAGAACCCAAGAAATCCGATATTATAACCATCACTGGTCAAGACAAGAATTGCGAAGCCGCTAAACAAGCTTTGTTAGCTTTGGTTCCAACAACTTTGGAAGTGCCAGTCGCCTACGATCTTCATCGTTACATTATTGGAGGAAAGGGCAAGGGAGTTCGCGAAATGATGGACACTTACCAAGTGAACATCACCATCCCTCCGGCCCAAGAAGAATGCGACTTAATCAAAATTACGGGACCACCGCAATACGTTGAAGAAGCCAAGGCCGCTCTCCTGGAGAAAGTGGCCAAGTTGGAAGAAGAACGCCAAGACAGGGAACTCCGAAGTTTCAAGTTGACCGTGGAAGTTGATCCAAAGTATCACACCAAGATCATCGGACGCAGAGGAGCCGTTGTTTCGGAAATTCGTAAGAATCACGACGTACAAATTCAATTCCCTGAAAGAGTTGATGCCAACGAAAATGTAATTACCATTATCGGATACGAATCAAAGACCATTGCCGCA
This sequence comes from Phalangium opilio, assembly GCA_019434445.1. Lineage (NCBI taxonomy): Eukaryota > Metazoa > Arthropoda > Arachnida > Opiliones > Phalangiidae > Phalangium > Phalangium opilio. The sequence continues at coordinate 152,929 of JAEQBA010001029.1, read as the reverse complement.
CGTGACGAGATACTCAAGATTGTGAAGGATCTTGTAAGTACTTAAATTGGATTATTCTTTTCTTTCTTTTTTTCTTACGCGTCACCTTGTGATTCGAAATTTCAGGAAGATCTTCACGAAGTTGAAGTGACCATTGATCACAGAGTACACTCGAGATTGATTGGTACACGCGGACGCAATATTCGTCGTATCATGGATGATTTCTCAGTAGAAATAAAATTCCCTCGCAATACCGACCCTGATCCAGATATGGTTGTCGTCTCTGGAAGTGATGAAAATGTTGATGAAGCTGTGGATTATTTGAAGAATCTTGAAGAAGAATATGTAAGTAGAAGCGGAGAAAGAGGGACTGTTGTAAATGGTTTCTTTTTGATGAAAGTAGGCTTAAGGGAGCGGAGTATGACTAGGCATTTTTGATGAAAGTAGGCTTAAGGAAGCGGAGTATGACTAGATATTTTTGATGAAAGTAGGCTTAAGGAAGCGGAGTATGACTAGGCATTTTTGATGAAAGTAGGCTTAAGGAAGCGGAGTATGACTAGATATTTTTGATGAAAGTAGGCTTAAGGAAGCGGAGTATGACTAGATATTTTTGATGAAAGTAGGCTTAAGGAAGCGGAGTATGACTAGGCATTTTTGATGAAAGTAGGCTTAAGGAAGCGGAGTATGACTATATATTTTTGATGAAAGTAGGCTTAAGGAAGCGGAGTATGACTAGGCATTTTTAATGAAAGTAGGCTTAGGAAAGCGGAGTATGACTAGGCATTTTATTGAAAGTAGGCTTAGGAAAGCGGAGTATGACTAGACATTTTTGATGAAAGTAGGCTTAAGAAAGCGGAGTATGACTAGGCATTTTTGATGAAAGTAGGCTTAGGAAAGCGGAGTATGACTAGGCATTTTATTGAAAGTAGGCTTAAGGAAGCGGAGTATGACTAGACATTTTTGATGAAAGTAGGCTTAAGAAAGCGGAGTATGACTAGATATTTTTGATGAAAGTAGGCTTAGGAAAGCGGAGTATGACTAGGCATTTTTTTTTATTGAAAGTAGGGTTAGGAAATCGGAGTATGACTAGGCATATTTGATGAAAGTAGGCTTAGGAAAGCGGAGTATGACTAGATATTTTTGATGAAAGTAGGCTTAGGAAAGCGGAGTATGACTAGGCATTTTTGATGAAAGTAGGCTTAAGGAAGCGGAGTATGACTAGATATTTTTGATGAAAGTAGGCTTAAGGAAGCGGAGTATGACTAGGCATTTTTGATGAAAGTAGGCTTAAGGAAGCGGAGTATGACTTAGCATTTTTGATGAAAGTAGGCTTAGGAAAGCGAGAGTAATAAAAGTAGGCTTATGAAATCAGGGTTAAGAGTTTATTATAAGTTTAAAAAACCAATGAATGATGGTGGGAATTTGTTTTCATTTGCTCAGCTTCAAGATATGGCCGAGAATACTCGCGTTTCGAGTAGATATAACAATCAAGAGGATAATGATAGCAACCAACAACAAGCTAAGGGATTTGTGGTGACTGGAGGTCCGTGGGAGCAAAAACCCCCGGATACTACCAGTGCTGAAGAGTTTCCTTCATTTGGAGCTGCTGAAACTCCGAGAGCCACCGCTGTTTGGGGCCCTCGTCACTAAGAAAATAAAGATAAGTAAAATCTCCGTCAAATTATAAACAAAACAAAAACAAAAATAAGAAAACAAGCAAACATTTCTCGCCAGCTACAAAAAAAAATAAAGAAAAAGTTAATTTTTCGCTTCTTCTTTTCCCCTTCCATTTTACCAAAAAAAAAAAAAAAATTGAAAAAATAATCGAAAAATATTCCATAATAATCCCACCATCTTTTTTAAACAAAATAACATGTTTTTTTTATAAAAAAAATTTAATTTTTACTCAAAAATAGCAAAATTTTCGGTTTTCCAAAATTAACCCTTTTAATTAAAATTAATTAATTAATTAATATAACTCCAAAAAAAACAACAAAATAACCCCAATAATTGCTCAGTTTTTTCTCCCCTTAGCAATATTATATTTTGGCAATAGTTACTTTTAACCTTAATTGGTTAAAATTTAATTAATTTTTTCTTAATTAATTAACTAACTAATTAATTATTCCTTTAGTTAAAATTATTTAAATCTTTAACGACTGACTGATTTATGAAATTAATTATATTTTCGTCCCTCCGTGAATTTGAAAATAACTGTAGATATATAAAAGTAAAATGGAAGTTTCACGAATGTATTTTACAGTAATATAATAATATTAATAATGCTGATTACTATAATCATAATAGTATCATATTTTTTAAAATAATGATGAAAAAAATCTACAAAAAAAAGGGTAAAAAAAAAACTTTAAAAAAACTGCCAAAATATTGAAAAAAAAAAAGATAAAAAAAATCCTTGTACAGAATTCGAGCAATTTTCTTTGTCTTGAGTTTTCCTTTAATTTTTTTCGCCGTTTCTTTTAAGTTTTAACATTTAAAAGAAACGTTGAAAACTTAATTAAATTAATTCAGTCGCATATTCAACTATAGGGGGTTTAAAAAAAATTAATATGAAAAGGTTACGTAAGATTAATCATGAAATTTAGATGAATTTATTAAAAATACGAAATAATTTTCAAAAATGGGAATTATTATTTTTTTGGCGTAGTACCGATACTTTCATATCAGCTTTCAAAAGAAAAATTAAAATTGTAATATATTTTTTGAATTTTTCCTAAAAAAAATCGGTTTTTTTTTTTTTTTTTTTATTTAACAAATTTTTTCTTTTAAATTTTTCTTTCAAATCTGTTCTCTGTGAAAACGATATTATAATTTTGATTTATTATAAATTCAATCAATAAATAAAATAAATAAAGGGGGATGTTTTTTCAGTAAAACTGAGCTTATATGCAAAATGTTTATGTACATAAATTAATTAATTATTAGAAATATTCTTTTATTTGGATGGAGATCGTTTGGTTTTTTGAAAGGAAACAAAAAAAGTGCCCTTGTAAGTTGGATATTGATTATATTGTCATATCAAATTGCGGCTGAATTTAAAATTATAAAAAAAAATAAGAAGATAAAATTCATAGGGTTGTCGGACTATGCATTATCCTTCCATGAGTTATGAAAAGAAAAAAGAAAAAAAAAAATACAAAAAATGAGTTTTCGTATTATAGATATAAAATTTTTACGGGATTCATAAACTGCGTCCGTGTATTTTGGCCCCTCTTATGGGTTCTCCAAAGGTGAAAAAAAAATAAAAGGCATCTATATACTGTGGGCTACAAAAAAACATTTCCTGCGGAGTTTTCTTCTATTTTTTAGGCTTATACCTCATTAGGCTTAGCATAAATATATAATAAATAAAAAGGTTCAGTTAAATGCATGTATGAATGGATGTTTTTAGGTTTTTTTCTTTATTTTTATTTAATCTGAGGTTCAAGAGAAATAAGTTAGTTCGCCTAATTTTTATTTTATAAAAATATCGTGATCGTGGGTTTATTTTTCTCGAATTTTCCCGCCTTTTTTCGTGATTGGCTAGGCCTTTTAATTTAATCCGAGATTCCGAGTTGGCGCGCCAAAATTCGTCCGTTTGGAGAGAGGTAATGGAGGGCAGCATAGTAGAATGAACGATTCTTGATTCGAGTTACTTAATCCCTGCCTTTTACTCTATTACCTCTTTTTTAAAGGACGGAATACTAGGTTAGTTTCCGGGTCACGTGAAAAGTGCACGCTAGAAACGGCGGCCATTAGCCTCGAGGTCGCGGGTTTTCGAAAGTGGTTTCTGGTGGTGGTTTCCTCGGAGAGAAACCGGTTTTGTTTTACGCAATGTGGGAGGCGAAGGCTACCTACGGACCTGCAGCTAGAGAAAACACGTAGTCGTTTCGGTCGTTTCGCGAAAAATTATTCAAAGAAAGTAAAATTTTGTAAAGACGCCATTTTGCCGTTACTTCCTGCAAGAAAAAGAAGCTGCTCTTTAAATTAAAAGGTAATTATCTTAATTTAAATATTTAGTCTTAATTCCGTAGTTTAACCTAATTATATTGTAATCCGAACGAAGTAATGTGGGGTGGGTACCATCTTTGTAAAGGTTTTTGTTTTGTGAAAATGTAGTGGCAAAGGTGTGCCCGTTCTCAGTCCTGTTACAGGACTCCTGTACCCATTACTAATTATTAATTAATTTGTTATAGGATTAATCAAAATGGAATCTACTCCACTTTTCTGCGCAGCGGTAAGTGCCGTTTTTTTCTTTATTCATACATTTAGCATCATTTTCGTGAGCTAATATAATATTGCATGTAATGTAACATAGAGTAGTGTAGGTGTGTTTAAAATGCACAAGTGTATTGTAACGCGTAGTAACAATTGCCTTGCGAATTGCTATGGTAAAGGGAACATCATTTTGCGATTCAGAGCTACATAACCCATTTAACTTAATTAAGCTATTGCTGGTGTACATTTGCTTATTGAATTTTCCAATCCTATAATTTGGGTTAGAGATACGTTCAGATAGTAGAGCTATATCAGTTGTGACGTCAGTGCCTAGGTTAAACGTCACGGGATTAGCTTTGGTCGTGAGCGCCCAATGTTCGGTACCGTACCGCTATGGTTCTATGGGCAAATAGCATGGGTGACGTCACACTGAGGCTTCAGAGATAGCTATAAATCAGCATATAAATGTTACAGTTTTGTAGTTGGGTAAATTTCACATACCCATTTACACTATACACATGCAGGCATGTGAATTCGTGCTAAAATAACTAAAAAATATTAAGGCGGTAATCTTAAAACATATGCAACCTTTAGCAAAATAAAACTGTACGATAATCTATGTTCTAAAGAATAGTTTTGCATAGAAATGTAAGTGTACTTTTGATAAAACCAGGGTGATAATGATCGCGATTTATGTAAATCACTGGCAACACTCTTCGGCACACTATTATTATATGAAGCTAGTTGCCATTAAAATGCAGCAACTGTACTCTGCATATAATAGGTTTAACCATTAGCATATGAGAGTTATACCCGTTTTTAACTGGTTGTAATGTGGGTGCCTTCTGAGAGATGATTTTTTCGGCCTAAACACTTAGTGTTCACATATAAATTCGTGATAACTATTCTGGTTTGATTTCCGTGGTGACTGACTCGCTTTTGCGCGCATGATTTGACTTGATTCATGGTGGTTGTAGTTTCATAGACTTAACAGCATTTTTGGGTGTAGTTGTATTCATTGGAGCTATGGACTAATTCATTCATTCAAATTAATTGTTGTTCGTTAAGCTTCATTGACTTCCCTTCACATTTCTCAAAAAATTCCTGAAATTCCATTCCATAAATTTTCTTCATACGCTTGAGTTGGTTTAAATTCTTCAACACCTTTGACTTTGTTCGAAAAAATTGAAAAAAAATTCAGAAATTGAATTGCAAATTGCGTTTAGATTTTGGCGTTGGCTTTTGCCACCATGGTATCTTCGGATATGATGAGAAAAAGTATCGTGTTCAATATGAAAACTCCTAAAGTTTTCTATTGTCCGCAAGAAAAACCAACTGATATGGATAAAATGATCGTAAAAGCTCGTCCTTTGGACAAACTATGCGAATATGATGGTAAAGGATTACCTAAACACTCCAAATCTGATTGTTACAATGATATTGACGAAACTGAATACGCTTGTGCTGAAAAACAGCGTATCATGGTGAGAAAAACGTCATAGTCTTCAGACTAGGAAGTTTGATACCATTTACACTCCTGCAGTGTAAATGGTATCAGTCTTATTAGTCTGACGACTATGTATGTCACGTGATTCTAAAAACAGTCTTGATTTTTAGACGAGAATCGACTCCAGCAATAATGAAACTGCCGAGGTGGAAACTCAAAAACCCACTAAGTTCGTTAAACCTAAGAAGTGGTAGAAATGGACTTTTACATACAACTTCTTTATACTTGTATACCCTTCGCTTGAGAATGGCAGCTATTTTATAACCATGTTGTGTTGTTACAACAAATAATTTATTTTTCTATGTTAAATAACATATTTTTGGATACCGGTGTTAATTTGTTTCTTTTTAATGATTTATAAATAAATTGGAATTGAAAAAAATGTGTTTTTTATTGATCATGTGATATGATCTTCCGAGTTTTAAATGCGTTTTACACTATCAAAGTTCAAACGTAAATCGGCAAACCCAGAATGAAAAATTGCTGTTACATTCCCATGAAAAATGATTCATAATTTCAAATTGTTACCCTGACATAGTTTAGTTTATACACAATTACTTCAAACGTAAGCCGACAATATGAATGATAATATATTAAGTTCAATCGTATGTCATGAGTTGAATCTATGATAGGATATTCTTCAGGGTTATTTTATAGTTGGTTCCTTTTTCGACCAAGATGATTGGTCGGATAAATTGAAAGTAGCTTCAACTAAGATAATAATTAGGTATTTATTCCAACATGTGCTGGTTCCCAAGCTATATTCTCATGGAATTAGATAAGATTATGGTTTCACAAAGGTATTTCTAAAGAAGGCTTTAGATGCATCCGGGTCCAAGAACGCGTTAAGATGGTTTTTGGGCTGTGTTTCGTAATTCCAGTTTTTCTCGCGGTTCAAGCGCGGGGTTTAGGTATTATATTGGTTTTTCTCTTTGTTTTCGTTGCTTTCCATTGAAAAAAAACAACTTTTTCCTGATCTTAGATCATAAATTGGTTGACAACATTCCAATTGTTAACAACAGCGAAGCGTGCGGCCCCCAACAACCTCAAATTATCGACTTCCCATTCGGATACCTTCTGTCGCCATTTTACGATAATTTTAATTTCGTTCTACCCAATCTTTCTTGTTCTTGGGTTTTAAAAGCACCCGAAAATAAGGTATTACCCTTTTAATTAACGAAGTATCAAATAAACCCTGTTGCTAAGCGAAGTTTTTGGGACAAACCTTACTTCCAAGGTCATCGACTTTAAATTCTTGCAATTCAATATCCCGAATTGTGACCAAGTTACTTTGGAAATTTTCGATGGGGAATCCGAAGATGGGACCATTTTAGGAATGTTCTGCGGTTTCTTCACCCAACAGAAGTTGGTTTCCCGAACCAATACCGTCTTTATGAAGTTTAGGTCCGGGCCCAAACCTCTCGCGACTGGATATCAGATTTATTTTGAAAGCAGCCTACCAAGAGGTACTTTTTTTCTGAAACTTCACACCTGTTAAAAGATATTTGATCAAATTACGATACATTACGAAGCCATTTGTGATCCTGGTGAGCTCAAATGTCGAGATCTCTTGGGTTGCGTAAATGAAACTGAGATATGCAATGACCTTGATGATTGCCAGGATGGTACAGACGAAGAAAATTGCTGTGTGTAATCCTCTATTCCTTAATTGCCTCAGGTTTTCATGTTTATCTGTATTTAGCGAAAGACAATAAGCCGTATCCATGCGGTGTACCATTGATAGAACCAGTATTAGATAACGAACGTATTGTTGGTGGGCGGGAAGCAATTGTTGGTAGTTGGCCATGGCAAGCTTCTTTGAGAGTTGTATCCTATGAACCAAATGGTCACCAATGCGGTGGTGTTCTCATACATCCTCGTTGGATATTAACAGCTGGACATTGTTTCAGAGAGTATGATTGTTTTCAAACTTTTAAAAAAATCTGAACACTAGGTTACAATTTAAAATGATTTAAGATTTGACAATGAGGAGTATTGGACAGTTTCGTTGGGGAAACATCGCAAACTGATCCGTGATTCAACCGAACAAATTCGATACATTAATAAGATCTATATTCATCCCGAGTATCGTGGATTAGAACCTCGATGGGTCTGTAATATAAGGAATGCATACAGCCAATAGGAATAATAGTGCCCGATGTTGAATTCTATGCGGGATTTGTGGGTCGGGCTTCAATACTCACGCCTCATTGGTTGGTAGCAACGCGAGGTCCAACGAGCGCGCAAGGTGGATGAGATTAGTCATACAAAATTAGTCCTAGCTCTTCCCACAAAATCCCAGCTTAGATACGTTGAGAAAATTACTGTACAATGATTCCAATTAGCTCTATGTATACTATAACCTTTTGTCTACACTTCACCACAAGCATTTAACATCCGTTGTAGGCCGGACAAACATGGCTTGAAAGAAAAGCTAACGATATTGCCTTAATCGAACTAAACGCACCTATCACAATTACGCCTAACGTTCAACCCATATGTCTTCCCGAAGCTGATACCCAACTGAAATCTGCGTCTATGGCGCACGTGACTGGTTGGGGTGTCACTTACGGTACGAGGAAATGAATACCTATTACTTGAACGGTTTTAAATATGGCAGCTCTTGCTTTGTTTAAATTATAACCGTAGGTACAGGATACGATTTGGTACTGAAGCAAGCTGCAGTGCCAATTGTGGATAGAGATGTCTGTGATATACTGTACCCTCTATATGAGATTGGAGAGTCCATGATTTGCGCTGGTTACATGGAAGGTGGCCATGATGCCTGTTCGGTTGGTTTATTTTAAATTTTGTTCATTACCATCTCTGATGCTGCGTCTTTTTGCGTTATGACTGTAATAGCTGCAACTGTAAACGTATTTGAGTTTTGTCGTACTGCTTTGACTCGTCTCTCACTTGGCTCTTAACTCTCGTCATAAGTTTATAAGTGATATGTTCCATTAAGTATGACACTTCGTAATGCTTGAGACTTACTGAGAGCTAGTTCGAGGGAGAACGACGGAAGCGAGAATTGAAGTCCTACACTCGGTGGTTAATTTTGCAGGACCAAGTTCCATCTAGGTCCTATTTAGTCTGAATTACTAAGCCCAAATTTGACAACGCCTCACCAGGCGTCGCTTTACCTCGAATCTATGACCTACCTCACTCACTTCATGACAAGCTCTCAGTAACCAGCTGCTAACTTATCTTATGAACGTATGCTCTCGTTTGTTGATGACACTTTAAAAACAATTTGAAGGGTGACAGTGGAGGACCCTTAGTCATCAAGATATCGGGGTCGTGGCGAGTCATAGGGATTACTTCTACCGGTGGTGTCTGCGGAGCTGCCAAAGAACCGGGCATCTACACTAAGGTAGCTGATTATGTTGATTGGATTCGCTCCAAAATCCTTTTGACAGATTAAAAATTTAAAACAGCTTTAAAAACATATCATTTTGTACTTGTCTTGAACCTCCCTGGCTTGGGAAATAAATCACTGGGATTGCACATTGTTATTTTGTTCTGTTTTACTTTTATTATACTTAAGTAATCTAACTCCTCGTTAAGTGTCGACTTACGCTTCGAGTTTTACTTCGTTGCCATATCAGGGCAACGAATAGTGTTGTTGCTACAGGTCGGGCAATCTAAAAATGAACCAAGAACGTCAGGGATTTTGATTTTAGTTTGGAAATTCTTGGGGATTAGGGAAATTGCATTGCAACGTTGAATTGAACACTACGATAAATATAAACAAATAATATTCTTAAAAGTATACTTCGTTAACATTGGCAATGTTTGACCTAAGAAGGTCAGGGGAAACTCGGGGAATTAGTCAGGGAATTTGAATATGAACGTTTTGTGACAACCCCGACAAAGTACTCCAATTTAGTTTTATGAACTTCACGTAGTTTTATTCAATGTTTGTTATACGAATATTACAGAAAAATCTTTGGAAAAACTGTTTATAATACAAATATTATAGAAAATCTTTTGGAAAAACGGTTTATAATACAAATATTACAGAAAATCTTGGAGAAGAACGGTTTATACTACAAATATTACAGAAAACCGTGGAAAAAATACATTTTTTTAAGTTCCCATATTGGGATGAGGGTCTTCTTCATCCAATCCATTATTTGGGGGTGTGGTAAAGTGTTCCGGAATGGAACTAGAAAGGTTTACGGCGCGGTAAAGAGCTGTCAAGTCCCCTACTTCAGGATCGAAGTCTAACAGAGCCGCGCAAATAGCGTCGCACCTGTTGTCATCAGGTGGAAAAAATAAAGCCCAGAACAGAGAGCGGAGAGAAGAAAAATAAAGTGGTGTGATGAGGATAAAGATAACTTTGTCGGAGAGGAAAACAACTTTGCTTAACTGTTTTATGCTTTCTTCCAACGATGCGCTCCTCAAAACTGACGGGATTTCGTTAGGATCCATTAGGGTTTCTGTTACCTGAGATAACAGGTGTGCTTTCTTTATCACTTTTTAATGTTTTCAAAGGGTTTCTTTATTTTATTTTTAAATGACAATGGGTTTTCAAGGGAGGGAAATATTTTTGAAAGCTTATTTTTTTCGACCTCCGTGAACGGTATAGAGTGGTATTGAGAGGGGAGGAGCTACGGGGACGTGACGTCAAATTGTATGGCATGAGCTAACGACTTCCAACCAATATGGTCGCCAAAACCGAGGTGTAAGAGATAGGAGGGTGTGACCTCACCACTCACCAAAACGTGCTTAAGGTTATAGCATTGACGATTCAAAGTTGAAAGGTCAAGCAAACCTTACTCAACACCGCAACTATAGAACTAATTACAAAATGAAACTAAAACATTGTTCTTACCTCCAAACTTCTTTGTATGACGGCTTGAGGAATACCAGCTTTGGCCGCGAGTCGATGGGCGTAACTTTTATCGGCAATACCATCAATTAGTTTGAAGAGAAAAACCTCTTCGCCGTCGTTTACAAAAATTTCCATTGTCTGCTCAAAATGATTAATCTCTAATGATCGATCTATTACGCTAAGTTACCTTAATATTAATTACTTTGCGTTTAACGATATTATTCAATGCCAACATATTTTGAAGGGAATGAAAATGAGTCGAAACGAACACCATGGGTGTTAAGTATTGGTTTCGAATCCAGTAGTTTATTGTCGAAGCCAATAAGGCCAAACCGTCATCCTAAAATTATTTCTAAACCCTTATCCAATTATGTAAACATATTTAAGACATACCCCGTCGGTTCCTTGACCAAATTCGTCAATAATGACCAGAGATTCGCTTCTAGCGTTGTTCAAACTCAATGCGATCTGAAAGTCCCAAAAAATATGAGAATGTCAATGTCGTTTAAATAGCAAAGGTAAATAGAGATAACGGAAAGTGAGGAGGCAATGAGGTGATTGAAAGTATGTTTACAACGTACTCTCCCGAGTCTTGGATCACTTTCTCTCTAAAGGTGATGGGAGGGGGATGCGTAATCTGAGGGAAATCGGCACGCTAACTTTGGAACGACTCAGGTCCGGTGGGACGCTATAAATGGGGGAGGAATACTCTGAAAAATCCCGGGCGGTCTACTTTTTACCCCCTAGTCTTAAACCCCTCATTGTTACATCGAAGAGACTTATTTTATGTCGCTCGCATTGCAGCCTCACTTCGCGTTTCTTATATTTGCTCTTGATACTAGGCCTACCTCATTTAAATCCATCGCGAACGTTGATAAATGATTCGATACGGAGTCGCTAGAGTGAATTTGTGTGAATATACCATCGACTATACCGATTTCCGCGGTTTGCGCTGGTACAAAACTACCGACATGCGCCATAAATACCACAAGCCCAACCTGAGCGAGTAAATAAATTGTCAGATGGAAGATAATTTGACACCCTCTTGCTTTGCCATGAATTAAATGTTTAATGAGTTAGGCCTAATTGTGGTATCACCTGTTTCAAATAAACACTTTTCCCACTGGCATTGGGTCCTGTTATGATTGTTATTTTCCCTGGATCTTCATTCCCTCCGACTATGATATCATTGTCAACGAAAGACGACACGAAAAGTTCTTGTAGAGGATGACTTAAACGCGGAAATATTTAATATTCTCCAGTCATCATACTTTAACCAAGAACCCATTAAAGACTTGAGAACGTTTGTTGATATGTTCTCAGCACTTTATGGGTTCTTTATTAAATTGTACCATACCGGCTTTTAGTTATATTTAACCCTGTATCTTTAACTAGTTTTGGTCTTACGTAGTCGAACTCTTTAGCAACTGATGCTAAAGCTAATAGACTAAAAATGACCTTGAAATTAGTTAAATCATCGTGTACCACCAGAAATAAATAAGTTGAAGTAAAGTTATACCAGTCTAATTCGGCGCAACATGACACTACATCGTGTAGAGTTTGGGATAATGTTAAAATAAGGGTTTGTAAACCTTCCATTATGAAATTTTCCCGATCTGAATTTAAAAACTTAATTTTAAGTCCCTAATTTCTCTAATTATTTGCTAATTATAATAAAATGACCTCTAATTTCATAATGAGTATCTCCTAATTGTATATCCAATTCTATATAATATTAATTACATAATTATTATTATTATTATTATTTTAACCCCTTAAAATAATTGGGGTAATTAATTTAAATCATTACCGATTGTTTTAGCGCTCTTATAATTGGCTTTTCCATCGTGTTGAAACTTAATTACCAAATTAGGAAAGAATTAATTAAAATTACTTACGTGCAAGCCGCTAAAAGACTACGTCAACTAAATTTCGTGTAACTTCAAAATATATTATTATAGATAATTATTTACCAAAAAATTCAAATTAGGTATATGGTAATTATCTTCCACTAGTTGTTGACTAACAGGAATGCATAGATAGTAACCAAGCTTTGAAGGAAATAAATTAGAATATTCAATATTCATAGTAGAATTAAATAAATTCTTAATATCGAAGTACAGTTTAGGGCTTTAGGGGGGGGGGTTCCATTTTTGGGGGCAAAATTAGTCATAGAAGTTTAATTATATATATATTAATTAGTTACCCTTGGCATATAGTGGACTGTACAAGTTTGGATACTTTCGTCCAAATTCTCTAATTCTTGGTTAGCGATTGTTAACATTAAGTTAGGTAGACCCATGTATAACCGTTTCTCTGAAAAAATTATTTATGAAATATATGTCGACTTACTTTCCATTTTCTCTATTTGCGTTTGATATTAGGTAATAATAATAATTACTTTCATCCAAATTTTCATCTATTCCTGGTTTAACGCAGAAATGATGTTGATTAGCGGCTTCTTCAAAATCAATCTGATCTCGTGGTTAAGTTTAATTAAATTCTAGAACTAATTTAAATTAGTTTAAATATTGAATTTAAATATATTTACCGTTTTTTCAATAACGCCAGCTACGCGGTACAAATCCGGCGTAAATTTTTCCGAAATCTTTTAGAAGCAATTTAGTTTAATTAAAATTAACATTAATATCTTAAAAATTAATTTAATTTAAATTAAGTTAATTAACTTTTTTAAATAATGGTATATTTTTTCTTGTTGATCTAATTGCATCTCCAATTACTATGGCGCTATAGACAGTCTAAAATTAATTTAAAATACTTAAATATAATTGATATTACTTTATTATAGTAGACCATTTGGTCTATTTTTACAAATTTTCAAAAGTAGTAGTACCTTGTACAAGGATTTCCAGTCGTTTATTGCGAGATCGGTAGTTTTCATACGTTTTAGAAAATTCTGTTTATAATTATTTTAATTTCATATAAATAAGAAATAGTTAAGTAATATAATAGTTAAAAAATTAACTAACCAGAACTTCTCTAACATTTTTAACATGGTTTTCCAACATTGTCGTGGTTTCCAAATGTTTGGTATCCTTGAAATATTCAATTGCATCTAAACGGGATTCTAAAATTGTCAAATCTCTTGTGGGTCTCAATAGGTATTTTCTAGAATTGTGAATAAATTAATTTAATAGTGTTTGAGTAGCTTGGAAGTATTTTGCGAAACCAAAAAAAAAAGAAAATATAATAATACCGCATTTCTTTAGCGCCTAATGTCGTGCGACATCGATTTAAAAGTCCTAATTGTGTATGGTATTTAAATCAATTATTTTAATTGAAGTTTCGCACTATTGGGCCTTAATTTTAATTATAATTAAAACTAATCATAATTAATTTATACCGTATAAGCTAAGACCCTCTTTATTTGACATCTTATAAGCCGAGGGATGGGATGATTTATGAAATATTTGAAGAACGCTAAAATAAATTTAATTACAATTAAATTTAATACTTAATTAATTAATTAATATATTATTTAAAAAATGTTTTAATTTAAACGGAACATACTCGTACGTTCTTGTATCGATGAAAACCAAATCCTCCCTTTTTTAAATTATAACCAATTAGTTTTAAATTCATATTAATTAAATACGAATAAAATAATTAGCAATTACAAATTAATGACTTCAATAGCCAAAATAGGAACAAAAAGGCAATCGTTTTCTAATTCAATATTAACTTTCATTTTGTCCAGATTCTTTAGTAACGCCCCAGCTGCCTTTATCTAAAGAAGTATTACATACTTCATATTATTCACTTCTGATACATCTAGAACCCAAATAAGTCCTAAGAACTTTGTATTTACCGCGTTTACGCATTCAAAATTGAAAAAAGATGAGAAATATAAGTCTCTTTCTGTTTTTGAAACCAGGTTAGGCATTTGAGGCAAGTTTATAAGTTCAAGTCGGTTTTTGGCCCCTTGGAATACTATTTAATAATTACCCCAAAACTAATCTCAATTAATTAATTAATTTTAATTAAAATCCTCATTAAAAATTACCGTAATCCTTGTTAGGAATAATGGTTACGATTTCGTTATCTGTTGTAGTGGAACCTTCGTTTTCTAAGTTAAAATCTTGAAGTTTCAAAATTATTAGTTATAGTTTTTGATTTGTAATATTCTAGTTTTACGTAATATCATTGAATTTATTCATGGGTTGTATGAATAAATTCATGGCAACAAAGGTTTATAGATTCATATTTTGTTTTGACGGTTTATAAGCGTATTATATAATAAATGTTTAGGTTTATTTATAGGTATTATAATACGAAAAAGAAATACTGATTTTGTAATTTGTTTTGAAAGTACTTAACGTTTTATCAAATAATATAATAATCATAAAATGGTCTAAAAAGCTTTAAGAGGCACGCCACTATGGTACTTTTCCAAAAATTTATAAAATTTAGACAGTTTTAGTTAAAATGAAACTAAATCGAACAGAATACTGCAAGATTTTCTTTCTGTTGTAGATAGCGGTACAATTGCACTCGCAAATAACTGGCAACACTTTCCCGCATATCATCTATTTAAGTACAAGAAGAGTGACGTCCCCCTCTGTTTAAAAATCCCTCTATCTATAGTCTATAATATATATATTAAATATATTGTATGGAATGCGATAAAATTATCTACTTACGAACTAATCTAATATACTAGACTTGTTTATTTAGGATTATTCCGAATTATACTGCTGTACTCTTTTAGTGTCTTTCCGTAACATGCCTATTGTATCGATTTACTATGTTCACACATACGTCACACTGTTGACTTTGTGAACAACACACATTCAATTAAATAAATAAAATATATTTTTAAAACATCCAATATAACTTGCTTCAAAAGTATACAGGGTGTTCCTGATAACCAAGAACATCCCCCCCCTTAATTTATATTTCAGACTTATCAAAAACACCCTGTATTTGATATATATGTAAAAACCAAAAGTATATAGGAATATGTAGAAGTATTATTTGCAAGGAAAGGAAAGTAAAGTTAAAATATTGGTTAGCTACACAGTACACACACAAGAGTGTAGAAGCTAAAACTTGTTTTAGTCTACTATACATACATGTGTCTGGAATAAATAAGTATGAAATGTTTACTATTTCGTTATTTAAACTTTTTAAAATGAAGTTAAAGCAAATATTTGAAAATAAATTCAAGAAAAGTCTCGAGAGTCTACAAAACATGAATCTGTAAACCTTTTAAAACCAAAAAATACAACTCCAGGGTTATAACCTTTTAAAATATCATTTTTAATCGCGTTTCTCCATTTTTCATCGGCATTTGAGCTTATCACGATATTAGTCGGCTCTATTTGTTGGCATACTTTTATAATTAAGAGAGAGAGAGAGAGAATGCGGGATTAGAAGAAAAATAAATAAAAGAAAAACAAGTTAACCGTATAAACGAAATATTTGCGTAGGTTTCAATCAACCCCATATGCCTCATTTACATTTTTTCGTGATATAAAAATCGTCGGCCGATTCTAGTTTATCGTTAAAAATTCGAAAAACACAATTTTCCGAATCGTAGCAAGCCCCTCCGAGCTTTCCACCTGTCCATGACAAACAGAGAAATATGTTTTTCTGTCAAATGGAATGGAATGGAAAGTAATGAGGAAAACAACGTAAACCCAAGGTTAAATATAATATAAAGAAGAGATTTTTGGCTAAATTCTTTAGTATAAACACCTCTTTTTCTAAGATGCTAGAGCTTAGAGAACTATCATCATTTATTTCTCGTAATGGCCCTGCTGCCTCCGCTTCCGAAATAGAACTACTTAAGTCCATCTTTTCTAAGAAAAATGAAAAGAAAGAAAAAAATAACAAACACCCCCCCTTAATTTACCGCTAAAAGATTAAGGAGTTCTTTTTCTATGGAAAGATAGTATAAATTCCGGAAAAATCCCCCTTCCGGCCCCGACAAGTTGGAACGAATCTTTTCTTCGAAATACCATAGGGCCTACCCCTTTTCCCCGAAATCTCGTGTGCTGTTGGTGGTAGAGGCTACTACGGTTTCTTAGAATGACGTAAATTTCGTAAAATATTTAACGTACCGTAAATTCTCGAAAACCTTGAACAACAAGTGTGTCAAAAACGAGTTTCAGGATTGTTATAGGAATATGTTATTTTATAATCTTACTACCAGAAAAAAATACACTACAATTACTTTAAGAGCCTAAAGCGGGTGGTTGGGTCTAGTACAACTTTTACTACCCACGCTTATAAATGTACGTGTAAGTTTTAAAATAACTGTACTCGCAACACTTAAGCCTACTTCTTGAAGATTTTGAAAAATCCACCCTGCTTACTTGTGTTTTTTTCCTCTTTTTATAAACGCAGTGTGGGTGTCAACGCGGATCTAGAATAAATTAAATTTAGTCTCACTCGTTAATTAATAAATCGGGGTTATTATTTTTAACTTATTAAATTAACAATCTAGGACTATCTTTTCCAGTTAAGTTCATTAGGCCTAACTAGTTATCAGAAATGAAATTGGCGCCAAACTCTCTAGAGTAGCGCTGAACATAAGCCAAAGTTCAGATCTTCATAGAATCAGTTCAAGAATGCGGTAAAGAACATAAAAGGCCTAATCAGCCGTTATACAATTTGTTTTTTGACAGAATTTTACGCGGCGGTTTCGATTTATATCTGCCGCCAGCGAAATTCGCGTATTTTTCTGGTTCTTATCTCTCTCCCTCTAACTTTTTCTCGGAATCGGAAGCTGTGACGTCAATGGTAGGGTTTATAGTCTTCTAGCTAAAACCCACCTACTTCTTCCGGTGATGTCATACGAAGCCAATCGGCGCCCGTAATAATGAGTCATTTCTATTTTCGCCTTGCGTGACGTATAAAGACTCCTCCTATTTTTCCGTTCGAAGCCAGGTACATTTTGAAGGTGAGCTCTCTTTATGGAACCCAATCGTATCGCGAAACGCGGCGCTGGCGTCAGTTCTTCGTAGTTAGTAGAGTTTCCTCTTGTACTGAAACGTTAGAAGAAATGGTGTCGCTAGTAGTACTGTTATCTAGTTCCCAGAAAAACCGCGCTTTAAACAAGTTTGGCGCGAATGCACTGAACCCCGGTACACTGGTGGTACTCCAAATCGTGAGTCACCAGTTAAAAAGTGAGAGAGGCGCCGAGGTGCTGACTCAGTTCGCTACTGCTATCCGAGAGTGTGGTGCGTTGATAATCGTCTGTGTTACGAATTTAACTTAAATTTTCAATGTTAGGGACGAAAGTATTTTAATGCCAGACGGTTTACTCAATCAGTTTATGTCAAAAAGAGCCTTAATATAATTAAATACGTACGATTAAGTTTAATCGCGATAATTTCATCCATCGAAGCTAAGCCTTGGAATCCAAGTTTTTGATTGGATTCTCCAAGAGACTCCCGTGTCGTGTGTGGAAAGTTGCCCATCGAAGCCAAGGGACCCGTCTAGACAAGTTGGAGTCGTAAATCTTCGATTACTACGTTAATATAACGACCGTTGGTGCCGAAAATTCTCGCCTGCCTTCCACGTTTTTTGTTTCAAAGTTAGGTGTTGGCCGATATATAAGGTGCCTGTCTTCTTGAAACAATGGAAACCACGTTTTACGACGATCCTCAGTTTAGATCTAAAGAGGAGATCAAGATGTTAAAAAGAACTATGACACTTGACCTTGACAATAACTCCAAGCAGCTTAACCCGAATAAAAAGCAAAAATTCACAACTCTGCTCACAAGCCCAGATATGCACATGCTCAAATTGGCTTCCCCTGAGCTGGAACGTTTAATTATTGCCCAAAATGGACTTGTAACTACAACCCCAACTCCAACACAGTTTTTGTTCCCTAAAAATGTCACTGAAGAACAAGAAAATTACGCGAGAGGGTTTGTTGATGCTTTAGTTCAATTACATCACCAATCGGGTGGAAATTCTAATGGTAATAACAATGTTAACGGTAACGGAGAGAATAATATAATCATCCCGGAGTTTATCACCATGGGGGGTGAAAATTACACCATTCTTCAAACACCGCAAGGACAATCCGTTTCATTAGCTCAAACAAGTTGCTCTACTAATAACTCAACCGTTATTTCAACCGCTGCTTTAAGCAATAATCGGAACTCGGAGAGTGTTGCGGTGAATTCCACAAGATGCCTTACATCACTATCTAGTATTCCCCCTTCTTATTCCTCAAGCATCAATACCTCTTCTTCCTCTTCATCTTTATACATCCCGAACTCTAGTTCCTTTCTAAATACAATTCCAACAATTAAAGAAGAGCCGCAAACCGTTCCCAGCGTACGTGGTTCACCTCCATTGTCTCCCATTGACATGGAAAACCAAGAAAAGATTAAGTTGGAAAGAAAAAGACTTAGAAACAGAATTGCCGCTAGCAAATGTAGAAGGAGAAAGTTGGAACGTATCGCTCGTTTGGAAGAGAAAGTTCGTCTTTTAAAAGGAGAAAATAGTGAACTTAGCACTGTCGCTTCGAGACTAAGAGATCAAGTTTGTCAATTGAAGCAGCAGGTGATGGAACATGCCAAAAGTGGATGTCACATAATGATGTCCAACCCTTTTTAAGAAAAGAATTAGAAGATTTGGAACATTCATTAATATAAATTCACTGGAAAAAAAAAGAATTATCATCCCTCCATTAAAAAAAAAAAAAAAAACATTTTATCAAATAATATAAAATCATTGATCGTGAACTACTTTATATTTCCATAACTTTTGAGTGTTTTAAAGAAGAAAAAAAACTAATTAATTAATTAATTAAGAGATTTAACAGCAGCCAAATTTTGATGTCTTTAGAAATTAGAATAAATGGTGGCTATAAAATTTTTGCTAAAAAGAAAAAATGAAATTAAATTAAATTTAATTAATAAAAAGGGCCTTACAGCGTGATTTAATTAATTTAAAATTGTCAACTTAGATTAAATTTTTAATTTTAAAAGGTTCCAGTCTTCCTGCACTGCACAAGAGTGAACCTTAATTATAATTAAATTAAAATAATTATTAATTAATTAATTAATTAATTTGGTGGCATATAAGCTAGTCCTTAAATGTAAATGTTTTTTATAATATTAAATAAATATGCCTTAAATTAAATTAAATTAAAATTTTTACACATTATGTAATAATTTAATTAGGAAGAATCTATGTTGACAATTTTAAAATTTGAAAAAAAAAAAAAAAAACTATTACAAAATACAAATACATTAAAATAAATAAATAAAACAAATTCTAGTCTTCGTAAGAAACAAAAAAATTATCGGGCTTGATTCAATATTATATTAATAATAATGATGATAATAATAATAATAATAGAAGTAGTAGGATTGTGATATATTTTGCTGAAATATCTACATATAAGAATAATTAAAAAATAAAATAATGCTATTTTCAATATAAATTCATTGAGATCTGATTAGGGTTTACGCATAATAAATGAAATTGAAATTTTTCTATTTGTTACAAAAAAAATAAAGGGAAAAATTAATTTAATATAAAAACAGGCCTACTATTTCACTTATCGAGAGTATTTTTGCTACATTTTGTATTTGTCCCAATAATTTATATAAAAAAAAGAGAAAAAAAATGGTGGTTTTTTTTGTAATTTTGTGATAGTCAAAAACAAACAAACAAAAACAATTCTGATCTTTGTCCCAACCAACTTTTTTAAACATTAAAATTTAAATAACTAGAGTTAAATTAAAATATGCAATACTTTACTGGTAACTAACTACTTTGCTATATTCTTAATAATAATAATAATAATAATTGACAAACTAGAAATTGTTATTTTTCATTGTTTTTTTTTAATGAAAATTAAACAACTTTTGGGTAAATTAAAATAAAATATTTTTAATACAATACTTAATGGACGGAATATATTTAAATTTGTAATTAGACGCTTAGTAATCTATTTTTTAGCTTTCTATATTTAAAAAAGAATAAAAATAAACCTTTTTGTGACTTAATCAAGAACTCTATTTGTGATAAAAATCATATAAAAGTATTTTCGCTCCTTAAAAATTTTTGAATAAAAAGGTGTGAAACAAATTGAAATTCAAATGCCTTTTCTTTGCCAATTTTTTCTATATTTCATAAAAATAAGAATTGTGTAAAAAATGTGTATTTTTCTACTTCATGCTTAAAAAAATGCAAAGCTCAAGATATTTGTAAAATTTAATAAAAAAAAAGAAATAAAAATTGCCTATGAAAACATATAAACGTTTTGGAGTTAATCATCTTTTATTGTTTGGCTTAAAATAAGAGTAATTAGTTTAATTTTTTTTTGTAGCATTATGACCTTCAAATTTAAATTTAGTTTAATCAACTTAAAATAACCCATTTTGTAATACCCACGGTAGTGATAACAACAGTGGAATTTTTTAATCTAGAAGAGGGCTAAAGAATTTTTTTAACAAAAACAAGATAATGTTAAATGAAATATACCCTAGTATCAGGTTTTTATCTCTAATCAAAGTTCCGCTTTGAAATATTGCGAAATTAGTGACAATACGTGAAGTTTTAGGCGTGGGTGCGTTAATGGCGCGAAAATTCAAAGTTACGCGCCTTTTTTTAGTTCAGACTTCCGCTCCTAGATAGCGCCTTCATCTCTGACTGAAATCAAAAATTTGTTGCAGACGATTTTTTATAGGCCTATTCAAACATGAATCAACCACGTGGTGCATTTAATATCTGAACTGAGACCTAATTTTTAATATTAGGCTTAACTATTGGGAAAATTTAAAATAACAATACGCGTAAGTTAAGTGTAACAAGGTTTTAACTTTCAAGAAATCATAACAAACATCGCCTTCCTTTTTTCAAGTAATTAGTCTACAACTGCTACGAGGTGAGGGTCATATGGGTGGAAAATTTGGGTGCACATTCTCTTATTATTTACTTTTTGAAGAAATAATTTAGGCCTAATTACAGGGTTTAGATCTTTTATACGGTATGTTAGAAAGTAAATTTATTTTTCTTTCTTTTTTTCTAGAAACATGTCTGGGTGTTGTTGCAAACGTCAAAGATCGTTAGCGAGTATTACAAAACTCGTCTTAATTCTTCTACACAAAGGCAACCTTCTACTACAAAATGGTCTCGAATCTTGTGAGTTTTTCTTTAATTTTTATTTGCATTCCGTTGAGACTTAGATCAGTAGTAATTATAGTCTGTCCACTGTCTCGATGCCAAGTGAAAGTTGGCAATTTTATTAGGCCTAATTTTTAAAATAAAATGTCGTGTTCGGAATGTTATGTGAAACCATAACCGGTGTACCGGTGTACAAGGAAGATAGCTGAAGTATTTATTGCCCTAAATTTTATTAGTTAATACATTTGTTTTCATTTCCCATACCATACCACCATTTGATTCCAAGAATCGTGTACCGGTGGCTGGCCGCCAAGCTGTCTGTCTAGTTTGTCTGGAAAATGTCTCATCCCTCCCTAAAAACCCCGGGTATCATTTTGTGCCGCCTAAAATATTTTTTTCTGCTACTTTTAAAACATCATCTGTCCATCCGAAGACCTTTCAAAGTGGTCATTTTTAACTATTTAGGCTTAGCAACGAAGTAAAATGATAATTTATATAATAAAAAGGTATTTTAAAACCTTAATTTACGATTTATACTTAAAAATGTGGTAGAAATAGCGAAATATTCTATAGAGCTATTTCAGAGGGGGTAATGGCTACGTCACCAATGCTATTTGCCCATAGAGAAAACCTGCACAAAATGGCCGCCCCGGTCCGCCAAAGGCAGGCCCAATTTTCGTAGCAGACGAAATTTTTCCCCCACTGAAATAGCTCTATACAGGTGCGACTTTATATTTGTTTAAATATTTTTTCTCTCTCCCTTTTCAAATTGCGACTTGGGGGAAAAATTAAGTTTACGTCTATCGTTTTTAAACCTCCTCCCCGGAACCAGTAATAAAATTAATCTGAAGAGAAATACTTCGAATTTTAGAGAAATTTTTAGTTTTTTTCTTTTTCTTTTCTGGGTAGTTGAAAGTATTTGAAAATAGAAACTCGTTAGGTTTAAGTTTAAAAGAAAAATGTATATATACTTCGTGAAGAAACCTTTTTCTACTAGTTAAACCACTTTTTATCTGCCATTCAGATGGTGACGATGAACCCTGATCGTGATAAAAAGGTCAAACAGGTGTCAAAGTTGACTTTTATTAATGCGAGGCACCGTGATTTTAAAAGTTGCCAAATAAAATTGCGCTGAAAATTTCTTTTTTTTTAAAAAAAAAAGAAGTGGAATGTGTTTCAAAAGGAATTCGTGTCCACTCCTACGTGAAATTCTTTGGGGTTTCTAGTTAAACTTTGACCTTGATTTAACCCCTTTTGATTGGCCTACCATGTGGATAGAATAATACCTGAATTTAAAGCATTTAAATCCCTAACGTTCAGAGAAGAGCCCATTTCATAGATCAATTAACAGACCAATAGACCTATTATTAAATTACATACAGAGAAACTCGCGCGAATTAACACGTGACTAGACCAAATGCTTAAAAAATACGCGCCATATTTTGACATATAAACTAAGATAACGCCATCTCGCGATGAACAATGCAGAGCAAACAAAAAGGTGCATGAGCCTTGGAAAAATCATGTTACATAACTGAAGTATGAAGAGGATACATATACACAGTGTCATACTTCTTCTATTATCCCCTTCTGGTCATACCAAACGTATTAAGAGTATCTTAGGTTATGGTAAGCATCTAAGAGACGATTTTGCAGACTATAGACCATCTTAAGTATCCATACAATTCAGAATCGGCAAACGCTGACTGTTAGAGCACATGGAAACATATTTCCACTTTGCAAGCATTACGTAGGTAGTAGAGGGCGTCCTGTAAGCGCGGGGCAGGGTCAGTGGCTAAAGGCGGGCGTGATTTATCGGTAATTTCTTTTAAGGGATAGATTTTTCGTTGAGATATTTTTCTCCCCTTCTCGGATCTCCCCTTATCATCACCATCTTCATCATTTCATTTGAATTCTATCCCGGGGATGGGAAGAATATGGCGATGGTCATGGTTTTAGTAAATGGGTTCCTGCACTGCACCGTACTATACCGTAGTGTACTCGGGGAGCGCCTTGAGCTGGGCTAATTTGAATTTCGCGGCGCGCCCCGTTTCTTCATGGGAATAACGTTGAATAAGTCACGCATGCATAACAGCTCGCCGCCAAAAATGCACCTTCTTTAATAACCGAATCTTTCCCATTATCACTCTTTAGAATCCACCCCCAACTAGCTTAGTTCGTTCCCTTTACTGAGCCAGATGTGTTGTGTGTGAGAGAGTAAGGTAGGCTGTACACCTGCGTGCCTCTCTAAACATGGACTCTGTAATTCTAAAGAGGACCAGCTAGTACCCGAGCCTAGATGTAGTACCATAAGTTCATAAGATATGTTCCATATATAAGTTTGTTAATCTCTGGTAACTTAGAAACTGGAGCTTGTAATTTTGAAGTGAGTGAGGTTAGGTCATAGATTCAGGGTAAAGTGAGGGATTGCCTGGTGAGGCGCTGCTGTCAAATTTGGGCTTAGTAATGCAGACTAAATAGGACCTAGATGGAACTTGGTCCTGCATGTAAAATTAATT
Source organism: Phalangium opilio (assembly GCA_019434445.1). NCBI lineage: Eukaryota > Metazoa > Arthropoda > Arachnida > Opiliones > Phalangiidae > Phalangium > Phalangium opilio. Next base: position 128,754 of record JAEQBA010001029.1, on the reverse strand, counting down.
AACCACCGAGTGTAGGACTTCAATTCTCGCTTCCGTCGTTCTCCCTCGACCTAGCTCGAGCTGTAAGTCTCTCAGTAGCATTAAGAAGTATAGGTAGTGTCATACTTATGGAACATATTACTTATATACTTATGCTGATAATGCATAACGTTCCGTACTTAGGTTATTATATATTTTTGTGCATAGACGAAGATATCTCTCAGATTTCCTATCCCCTATGAGGGAATATATTTTTAAGATCCATGGTACCCCTCTATAAGAGCGTTTTATGTTAATACCGTTTGTGTGGGTGGCAAGCGAAGTAAATTTGGCGTTATCAACAAACCGAATCAATTTTCGGATTTCAATTCTCCCTCTTATTGTACTTTTCATCTAGCTTATAAATTGAGTTTCTGACCCCTGCCTTTAAGATGTCGGCCTATAGTTACATCCTTCAAAAACCTTTTTCCCCCCGAATCTCTTTTAAGTCGTTACGATACTTAAGAGATCTGATGAAAGACTTTGTAATTGGATAATAGCGATGTTTCAAGTCAAATAGTTTGTTATTAACTTATGATAACCTTTCTATCCCAGTTTTGAATTTAAAGAACTCTAAGGAAGTTCTTAGTGTATCGTTGGATCATGAAAGAATGTAGGCTTAATATTTAGAAATGTAAATTTTTAACGAACCAAAATGGACATGCAATCGGTAGGCCTAATCACAAGAATACATATAGCTAATGTACTTTTCATTGGAATTTATCGGGCCCTGAATGTCCTAATCCCAAGTTTTTAGTATAGTTTAAATGGTATCAAGTAGGGCTATCACATACATAGTTGTGTAATCCCAAATTGCAGGTGTTTTAGTGAGTTTAAAATAGTAATTGTTTTATGCTTATTTTTAAGGCTTCGTTTAAAATATCTCTTTATCATCGCTTTCTTTTTTAAACTCTTTTTAAAAATTCAAGAAAGCTAAAGTAGAGATGAGAGATGGGGGAAGAGGGAAAAAATGTTTGAAATAGTGTTGATGTAATTTGATGTGATAGAATTTTTTATCTTCGCTCGGCTAATAACCTATCAAACTCGTAATCCTTCCAAAAGCTCTCCTTGATCTTGCCTTCCTCTATATTCCCCCTTACTATAGGTAGCTAGCTATAGCCATAATGCGGGCCGCGTGTATACCTTCCAAAGTTTAAATTGATATTTAAGAAATACCCTTCGAAAACATTAATTCATCTTCGTCGCAAATTCATCCCTTCTAATATACTTACGTTTCATCGTGGAGGAAGTAGTTTCTCTCTGATGTTTATTATCTCTGATGCGCATGTGCAGAACTGTAGGATCGAGCAGTACTGGTTTGAAAGGGGGGGGGGCTCACGGAAAATTTGTCTCTCCGAGCCGCCTCCTACAAATCTCTTCGATGCAAAAAGGGGGTAGGCAAAGCTCAGTATCTAAACGCCGTCTCTGCGCATTCTCTGGACCCAAAGCGCAGGCGCCGAAATGGGAGATGGAAGGCAATGTTTCACCCCCGTTTCTTTCCCTCTTAGAGGTTTATTAGGTGCTCAATAAATAGCTACGGGTTAGCTGTGGAAAGAAGTGAAACGAGGAATATTGGTGCCTTGACCCGAATTGTTTCTCTTGAAGTTTCAATCATTCTTTAGTATGCCTGGGCTTTCAATGTTGTCGACCACCGGTTGAAGTTTTGAATTTTTTAGGCTGGGTCTTTATCAGGGTTCGGATTATATACAGGGGAGAACTGTTCGAAATAAATTCTTTAAAGGGGGTTTCTCGATAATCTGTCAGTCCCTTATCTGTCACACGCTCGCTGCTGTCACCTTTCAATTTGCTTCGCTCCGCGGCATTCCATCTTCTTAGCCTTCTATAGAAGCTAGTGTTTCGGGTTTCAGATTTGGACCTCTACTATCTGCTATCGTAACTTTAACCCTTGCATAATTGACATCAGGCTGATATTACCAGGGCCTATTCTGTTCAATTGGAAAATTTCTGGTACAAGTTAGAGGTCTTAGTTTAAAAGATTTATATGTAAACATAGCTAGGTCTATCCTGGGATTTGAGAAAGGATGGAAAATCTCGATGAAAATTCACATTTTTCACGAAAAGTTCAAAGAAAATTCATATTTTGCGCGAAAATCTCAAAGAATATTCCTTCAGATAATCTTGTTAGAACCCTTCCACAAATTTCTCGGTACCCCTGTATAAAATATTTTTCGGAATAAAATTGCACATTAGGCACTTTAAAAGTTCCCTTACTGGCTGGTAGTAAGTAATATGGTTCAATTCGAATCAGTGCCCCTATCCAAACGAAACGAAGTTATTTTCCCACCTTCTCTCTCTCTCTCTCCCCCTCACTCTGGCCGGGTTTTTTTCCTTTTATAAATATATATAAAAAAATGTCGATTAAGGTTTGAGGAGTGGAGCATTAAGGGCCATTAAAGGCCGGCAATACGCTGATAAGAACCAATATAATTTGACAGGCCAATCAACGGGCTAAAATATCCATTTTTATCCTCAACTCTATTAAACTTACCGTAGGAAAAAAAACCTATTAAAGTTTCCGAGGCCCGATATTATTATTAAAGTGTGCGGCACTCTCAAAACATCGCTCTTAGTCTTGAGAAATAAAAAAAAATAAAAAGTGTCGAAGAGTTTAACGCCAAGTATAGTGTCTGTATAACCACTATCGTCCCCGTCATTTTAATTTGATAACCCCTCTCCAACCCAATCCTCCTTGGTTTTAAAGGAATTGTAAAAACCGATATAGAAAAACGTAAAGGGGCTTGAGAAATTTTCTCCCCCCCTGTTTCTGAACTTTAACCCCTACGGGATTGGTTGAATTCTCACACGCTGAAAGAGGTAGGGGTAAGGGGTTCTGGCTAGCAGACGACACTAAAGCCATGGCAGCACAGTATTCCTTGATAGTTTTTAAGAATATTTAAATGCCAATTATTTTGTAACAAGAGATCATTTATTTTTATATTTTTTCCTTTTATATTTAGATAAATGCCGTTATTTTAAGGTATAATCAGGGATAGATTTAATTTTAGAAGTAGGAATGGAGAACAGAGTAATCTGGACGCGCGTCAAAGTCCCGGACCCCCTTCCCTGGGACGTGGGGGTATGAAAGAAGAGGCGGGTCATAGCGACAGAGGTAGAAAGGAATTACGTATTTATTTTTCGCCATCCCCGTCAGCAACGTCATCAAAACGTAGTTTAAGTGAGCCAATTAGATAATTCAAACTTTTCGTTACGTGTTGGAGGGAGGGGCTCTATGCTGGGCTATGTATGAGTCGGACTGAAGTAAATACTAACCGTTCTCCATTCCTATTTCTAAAATTAAATCTATCCCTGGTATAATATTATGTTACCTGAACTTCTCCTTGTAATATTTAGAACACAATCTCTTTGCCAAAGTATATATAAGGGAACCTTGCAAGTTCTGAAGTACTTGTCTTCACGATTCCTTTAAATGAGGGATTAAATGATGTATGCCCGCATACGTTTTTCACCTCCTTGGGAAAAGAAAAAAAATACTTATTTTATGATAAAAATCTTCAAAATTTTTAAAGTCAAGTCGTTTTAGTCGCGATCGAGTATAATTCGGGCCTGCGCAACATCCATTGATTATACAAGAAAGTAAAAAAAATCTCAAAGTAATTTTGAAACACCATTTACCTTAATAATTATATACGCATCAATTTTTATTACCCTTAAAGCTTATACAAGCAATCTCTAAAGAAGTGGCATGCATTTTTTATATAAAAAAAATATATGGGCAGAACACTTTATAATATATACTTTGTACTACCAGGAATGCATACAGATAATAGGAATGAATCATTGTGTAGACACTTGTAATTTTCACTCAACGTATCTGGGCGGACTTTGAGGGAGGAGCTAGACTAATCCTTAGTTATGTATGACGAATTTTACCTTTCGAATAATTTATCTCGCTGCCTGTGTCAGGGAGAAATGAGGTAAGATAGAGTTGAAACTATCCCAGTGTACCTTGCTCATGGCCCTACCCTTCGGAATAGGCTATTGTTAAGTGCTGCCACGTAGCGCCATTGTATTTGTATTAGAACTAGCTTCTATTTTTAAGACAGAGAGGGCGTCCTTTACGTTTACGTACTGTACGAGCCTACCTAAATGCTGAGGATGCTGGGAGGACTTCAGTGCCGTTCTGCTGGGGGTACAGAGGCAACATTATAGGTATGGGGGTTTCCAACCATTGAAACGACAGTTTTAGAAAGACGTCAGAATTATGACACGTGACGTGACTCACGGATTGTAAGTTCTAAAGCCACGTGTAGAAATTAACATGGAATATACATGGTACACAATAATTCCCATTGTCTGTATTTATTCCTAATAGAACCCCTAGGAGCATTACATAATCTAAAATATCCCTATATTTACACAAAAAATCTTTACTTTTTTTTTTATTTTACACACACACACCCCGATTAAAAGGCTCGGACGCCGCTGAATTAAAATTGATATAGAAAATGATTAAAAATGGACGACGGACGGACGGTATATACTCTATAGTTGGCAATACCTATAATTTCGTCAAGAAATTTCCAACGCTTTTGCGACGACGTTTAAGAAACGTTTTTCTCGCTGTTTTTATAACAGATTTATAGGTATATAAAGGGAGAGAAAATGGTTTCTTAAAATCGTTTCTAGAAACGAAACGTGATAAAAATACAAGATCGTGCACGCGACATTTGGGTTTTTGCGCCCATGGGAAATAATTTTTCCCGCCAATTTTTACATTCGCGTGCCATTTTCTGATTGGTTTGGCCGTTTCTAATTGCGCCACTTTTTTTTAGTTTTGTTGCCCGTTTTCTTTTTTTTTAGAAATAATTATAACCGTTCGTAATTATAAGGTTCGTTTTGAACTTTGGGGCGATTACCGAAATTTTAAGTACAAGTGTAAAGTTTCTATAATTATTTATGATGAAATCTCCTCGCGCCGAAGTTTAAAAGCGCGGGAAAATAGCTCGCGCCAAATTTAAAAACGCGGGAAATTAGCTAGCGCCATAATTTAAAAACGCGGGAAATGAGCTCGTGCGAAATTTAAAATCGCGGGAAAATAGCTCGTGCGAAATTTAAAATCGCGGGAAAATAGCTCGCGCCAAATTTAAAACCACGTGAAAATTCCTCGCGCTAAAAATATAATAGCACGCGCTTTTTACCCGGACGGACATAAGGCTATTAATTTATGCCTCGCGCTTTCGAAACATATTATTAATTAGTTCGTTGTCTAAAATTGAATCACATCTCTTTGTCCATTTTAATTAATACTTTTTAAGAAAAATAATCCTGGACGGATATAGTAACAATTTGCATATTTAATTAATGCAATAATACTGTAATATTTTAATTAGATTTCGGAAGTTTGTAAGGCGCGAATCTATTTCGGTGTCTGGACTTTGTTTTGGACGATGGACTGTCCGCTTTACTCCATTGATTAGCGTCCAGATGGTCACTCGATGATGATGATGTGGAGGTTCTTTTCTTCACGGCTCCCGCGACGAATCCTTGACTATTTCCAATCCAATTTTTAATAGCCAGTCTAATATCCTCGGAATTGGACGTTTTGGCGTCGATATCCACGCCTATTTTAAATGAAATGAACGTTTTAGTAAATATATACGTAACTCCGGAGAAAAAAAGGGAGGGAAAAGTAAATATAAATCTTAAAGTTTTGATTCCACCTCGGGTGCCTGCCTTTCCTCTAAGGGACAGCGAAACCAAAATGTCAGTAAGAGAACGATATCTTTTGATATTTTACTTAATTTCTCTTTAATCTTATCGAGATAACATTTATGAACATTTTGCTTAATTACTCGGCCCCTAATTGTTGTAACCCCAAGTAATTAGTATCCTTGGAAAGGGGAGAAATAGGGCTATAAAATCGTCAAAGGATTTTCCTGTATCTCTTATAGAACCAAAGTTCTGACTTTTAGTGCTAGACGAACCGCACCGAACCAGATGTTCTTATATGACAGGGCACCATCCTACATCCGAGACTTAAACTTTTTATGTTTTTGGGTGATGGGACAAATTCACACACCCAATTATTTTCCTTTTTATCCGCCCTTTAAAAAAACCACCTAAATCGTCGTTTTGCCGTCTCTATAGAAATCATGGCTTGAAACCACGCAAGTAACATAAACCACAATAAGTATGGCACACACTAGACAGTAAAAGCTAGCCCATTTTACTTCGGAGTCCAGTTTTACCTCAATTCCCAAATATTTAGCGCTGTTTAAAAACACCTTAGGCCTATCTAGGAACAAAGCTCTTGCAATTCAACAATTAAATAGACTATAAGAATTTATAAGGAAAAAAAATAAATTACCATAAATTAGTAGATTAGATAATTTAATTTTTCCCCAAAATTCGTATCTACAATTTCACATTTGTACCCCTACATAACGCATAAGTTTATATTCCATTTTATTGTCATACTTATTTATTGTCACGTTACTTATTTCGGAACAGGGGCAGGGCGTTTGCTCCCCAAATAAAAAAGAAAAATTTATATTATCCCCTTACGCGTATTTGATGCTCAATTACGCTCTATTTTAACGTTATCTTTAAAAAAAAAATAAAAAAAAACTGGCCCGATCGACTTGCAGTTCGCGCTAAATACTTTTTCCCACGGTGGCACTCTTTGCGACTCCGTGCACCAAGCCCAAAAACCCTTATAACCAAAGACAGTTGAGAGGGCTATAATCTGGCTCGCTTGCTTGCTTACCACCCCCGGATTTAAGACTTCCATGGCCTCGAGATGTAACTTTTTATATTTTTTTTGAAAAGGTCCACCTTTCGATGGGTATCTTAGGAGACTTCGTCATTAAGTTCGACGCTTCTCAGAATCATTAATATTTTGTCATCGCTTCGGTTTTCATTTTGGTTGGTCGCGTTTGGCATTAAGATTCGCGTGCCAGTATTTTGGAGGCCCGGTCTACATGTCCATGCATGCAGGCATGGGTTCGGACCCCTTAGGGGTCAAACTATACGGAGTTCGGATCGAGGGACGTGGGGTACAAGATCAACAGATGGTCGATTCTCCTGCGATTCTCGTGGTTTTTAAATTTTATTCTTTTTACCATAAATGGCTATCATCGTCTTTGTTTCAACTATGGGCCTCTCGACTAAAATTTTATGTTTTGGGGTAATTTTTGTTTGGAATTATTAAGTCTTTTGTTATTAATGCGATTGATTTAATTTTATACTGAATTAATTTTTATTGTATAGTTTGAGGCGAAGTTCTGATTTTTTTGTATTTTTTTTACGAAAATAAATTAGGATTCTTTATGAGATTCTTTCAATTTGGCGTTTGAGAATTTATGGATGATAAAGTTTGAATCGAAATGAGTGATAAAACTGCGTGGGAGATTTTGAAGAGATTTACGTAGCGATTTGAGGCAAAGTGCAAGAGAGTTTGAGGAGAAATGGGTAGGGATTTGAGGCAAAGTGCAAGAGAGTTTGAGGAGAAATGTGAAGGGATTTGAGGCAAAGTGCAAGAGAATTTAGGGAGAAATGGGTAAGGATTTGAGGCAAAGTGCAAGAGAATTTGAGGAGAAATGCCTAACGATTTGAGGCAAAGTGCAAGAGAATTTGTGGGAAAATGGGTAAGAATTTGATGCAAAGTGCAAGAGAATTTGGGGAGAAATGCCTAGGGATTTGAGGCAAAGTGCAAGAGAATTTGGGGAGAAATGGGTAAAACTTTGAGGCAGATTTTCACGAGAATTTGAGGGAAAATGCGTAGGAATTTGAGGTGATTCAATAAATAAATCTTGAGGCGATAAATGCTCGAAAACTTCAGAGGAAATTATAGAAATAAATCTTCGAGAAAAAGGAGAAACTCTTAATTAAGAAATTTATAAGTCGAAACGCGAAAATCCGCTTAAAACATTTCCCACTCATCAGATATCATATTTCGATTAGGCTTAACGAGAAATAAATCTATAATACTCATTTAAAACGAAAATCCAACCCCATCCATAACAAGAAAATAAGAGATAAACGAAAGTTAAGAGAAGCTAGCTGAGAAACTTGAGGTTTTAGAAAATGGTAATTATTTTTTGTGGTTTCCACTTTCCAAGTTAGAGAGTGCTCGCGCCTGGGCTTTAAAAAAAAACACCGCCTCCTCGGGCTGCTTCTTGTCATGAAACCGAAGAAAACCCATCCTTTATCATATAACGTTCCTGGATGGAGCCCATACGAAAAGAACAAGCCAAGCGTTAATTATAAATGACACACCGATGGGGCTCCACCCTTCCATCGCTTAAAACAATCGACTTTAGACCAAGGCTTAAGAAAAGAAAATAAATCCGAAAAAGGTATTATCCGGGCTTCGGGCTCGGGCTTGTGCTATAGGAATGGAATGGAATGGCAGCCTGGGATAATAAATACCTCTCAATCAAAAAGCAATGGAAAGAGAGCCAGAGATAGAGATAGGTTTTCTTTTTCTTTATCTCCGGGTCTATAATAACGGAATTACGAGATACAGATTAATCTTGAGACCATAGTAGATATATCATCTTTATTTTTTATTTGTTACAACCTACGTCATAATTTTGTAGTTGTGAATTAACTGAAAGTTATCGGAAAATAAGTATTTATAGCGTCAGAGGAGAAGAATGTCTATCCCTTACTTAAAATTATGCATTTTCCGTTGTAAATAGACCAGAGAAGAATAACAGTACCACAGGGGCAGGAAAGGTCACCTTCTTGGGTTATTTCCATCGAACCAGCCAAGAAACACCCTACATTTGAAACCAAGGTCTATTGAATCATAGCATTTGTTTCATTCGACAATTTCGAGCGTTATGTATTTCTGATAATTCTATACTCTATAGTCATTGATATCTCGCGTGTTTGATTATTAAGAAAGGACCGGGTGTGTAATAGGGATGTCAAAGATGTTACGAGTTACTATATCGATGGTTCTTTTTTCTTGTTGGCCGAGTTATAATGAAACATACACGTGGTGCAGTCAATCGGATCTGCAGCGTACATCCCACACGCTTAAATCCCAATCCAAAAACTAAGAATGATGATGAGAAATCGTATCTATAGGTAGGTTTCATCTCATCTACATGGCAAATTAAAGGTTTTGAGGCTATGCTATATTGGTTGGTTAGATGGTTTCACTAGATTAGGCCCTGCATATTCGTTACCAATGGCAAATAGAGATAACGGAGAGTGCACGAACTAGGTAATGAAAGCCTTCACTAGCTTCTATGGTCGACCAATCAGCGCACAACTATAATATTACGTTATCTTTTAAATTTATTTCATTTGAATCTTGAGGTTATGATCTAGGATTGTGTTAGAAGTTATATTTAATTGTTCATGGAATTCAATTCAATCGCTATCTACAACAGAATTGAACAGATTGAAAAGCTTGTAGTGATCTGTTCTATTCAGTTCTCCTTCAGTTCAAAACTTGCATGCTGGAGATGGTCTAATAACAAATTACTGGCAACCCTGAATTTTTAAGAAACGGGGGGCAAGGAATTTCCCTTGCCCCTTTAGTGCACTCATATTTTACCCGTATAGTATACACTTTCTACTATTTCTATTTGCTTTTGACATATAACTCAAAAACTTTTTATCTTTTGAAATCGCATTGAAGTTTAAACCTCCAGGGTTTTGGAATTAAACAAAATTTTCTTTTAGAGCGATCGGTGTATTATTTCGGTAATTTATTTCACTCCCAACTGATTAAGCGGGGTAACCCTAGGGCCAAATTATGCTTTTTTCAAATCTTGGAATTGAATTATTGAAAGTAGATCCCTATTGGTTAGTTCAGTTTTAGTATTCCTTTAAAAAAATTGAATAGGACGTGGTGAAAAACCCAGGTTTAGGTTTTTTTTTCCGTAATATTTTTCGCGGTGTAAATCGAAGGAAATTATTATATTTTTTTGGGCATGAACCATGATTGGAAGGCGTGGATTTTGGGCTAGAACAAAAACGATATCCGCGGGTTGGGTGCGTGCATGCACCTTGAAGGCTATATCTTTTTTGAGGCGCGTTATGCTGCGCATGCATGGTGCCGCGTTCACCCACGTATTATATACAATATAATAGGATTTCCGCCCTAAGTCAGTCTTACTCCAGAAATGACCATCGTAGCTACGGCCATAAACATATCTCGCCCCCATCTACCACGCCCTGACGCCCTGAAACCACATTATTTCTTCTTTCCTCGCTTGCATCTTTCATGGATGGATATTCGATTTAGATTTTGCGCTTTTTTTTCTCGCTCTCTCTTCTAAAGAAGTAACCGAAAATCCGTTTTAAATCGGTCATCAAATTTAACTTCCCGTAGATGCAAGGAGTATCTATACGTAGGTGAGGCATATTGGAGACGCAATGCAGTAAGAATGGTTTTATCCAGGTCGGTCTAATTCACTCTGGTACGTTGTATTTGCAACGTGAAAATGGTTTTAAACAGGTACGTTGTATCTGTTGTAGGTTGGGGTTGAATTGCACCTGTCTAATGACAACCAACACTTGCGTCTTCACACGATTTATACAACTCCCGTTTCGCACATTTTTTTGGTGTCTCCTTGGTTTAAGATATCGCGGACGGTTAGATTAAACTTGGGACGTTTTTTATAGTATCAATGTTGTTACCTATAGGCATAAGTTCATAGGATATGTTCCGTTCCATAAGTTTGTAACTTAATCTCTGGTAACTTAGAAACTGGAGCTTGTAATTTTGAAGTGAATGAGGTAGATCATAGATTCGAGGAGGTAAAGCGAGGGAGGCCTGGTGAGGCGCTGCATGCTGTCAAATTTGGGCTTAGTATAATGCAGACTAGTAAATAGGACCTAGATGGAACTTGGTCCTGCATGCAAAATTAACCACTACCGAGTGTAGGACTTCAATTGACTCGCTTAATTGTCGTTCTCCTTCTCGAACTATAGTTATCTCAAGCTGTAAGTCTCTCAGTAGCATTACGAATAGTATAGGTAGTGTCATACTTATGGAAGGAACATATCACTTATAAACTTATGGTCTATATATTTGGAGGATGAAATCGTTTTCGTCTGATTACCCAGGACGACGTGGCGCACCGCGGCATTAGACCGCGTTCCGTGATTTGGATGGTGGATGGTGGGTGTGGGTGTTGGACGCGAGCTACGGATGGCCCTATACGAAAAATGCCTACACCCACTGGTGCTCACCCGTCGCTTAATGCCCGACAAAAATTCCGTAATTTGCTATACACCTAGACTGATTACGAGGTCCAGTTTTTGCTTAAGAGAAAAAAATTAAAAAAATAAAATAAACCTGGCTGCCACTGGAATGTTATGTCTTCTAATGGTACCAAGAATTTGGCGCGGTGAATGCGAGCCAGGTTACCCAGGTAGGTGTCATTAGCCGCGCCACAAGTACATAGGTTTTCCCGCCATTTGGGCAACTCCCGCACCCGCGTTAGATCTATGCATGCGTAGTTGAACTTTTAGATTTGGAATGGGAAAAATTTACTACTTGTTTTTATAGCGATACATTTTTGAAACTTGTAATTAAAATAACATTTAAGTGATATCGTATGACTCGATTATAGAAGCTTTTCAAAAGGGAGGGAGATATGTCGTCTGATTAACATTTATTGGGTAGGTATGTGGATAGGGAAGACATTACCAGAGGTAATTTTGTTTGAAGTAATATCTGCCGTCTTAAGACAAGGTGCTTAAAACCCAGACTCAAAACTAACTACCTATTTCATATTTAACTAGTTTATTATTTGCCTAATTTTCGCATTTTAAAGTACATCAAAACCTTGCCCTACTAAACGCTACTATCTCTTTAAATTAATATAAAAAGAAAGCCAATCAAAATTATGATTAAAATAACATTAAATTTAGACTTGGGGGCATTTCATTTTCTTATCGGTTTTTTGTAATCCTGACAAAACAATGAAATGTGGTGGCCCCTGGGGGCCAATGCTCAATATTTTTGACCTTGCTAACTACAATATGGTGTGCGGCAAACTGAATTATAATCAGATTTTTAAAAGATTTAATTCCCGCCTTAAACCTCGAAGGAATATTTTGAGTCCGCCTTAATCTGGGCCGTGAAAAATTAACTTTGATCAGAGTATAGCGATTAATTTAGTTATCCACCAGCCACGAGGGAATATTTAATTATCTTAAAATGATAATGCTAATTACGCTCCAGGCACGAATCATTTCTGACTTAATTACTATGCAATTAACGTATTGGTTTTCGAAACTCCTTTATATTTTTATACTAATTTGGTTATATTTTCCATTATGCATGGGATTAAAGATTTCCAGACTTTTAAATAATTTTATAAAGTCTCCATAGCTTATGGAACAATTTTATAAAATTATATAAAAATTCCCATAGTTTATGGAACAATTTTAAAAAATTATATAAAAATTCCCATAGTTTATGGAACAATTTTAAAAAATTATATAAAAATTCCCATAGTTTATGGAACAATTTTAAAAAAATTAAATAATCTCCATAGTTTATAGAACAATTTTAAAAATTAAAATTCCCCTAGTTTATATAAAAATTTCAAAAATAAAAATCCCCATAGTTTATGGAACTAATTAAAAATTCCCCATTTATTTTTTGAAGAACTTCAAATAATTCCCACAAAGATTTTAAAACAAATCCAATCAATACCTTTCATCGAAACATTAAATCCCACGTTTTAAATAAAAACCACAAAATTAAACTTACTACTTAAACAGCTTGGAACTCCATTACTCTTTACTCTTTCGGCCAACGCTTCGTGCAATTCATCAATATACCTAATCGCCTCTTCAATTACTGCAATCTAATTAATAATTAAAAATTAAACGCCTAATTAAAACCCTGAAACTAAATAGATAGATAATCAATATGCACTTGGACATAATTAACAATAGCAATCTTACCTTGGGTACTTTAGGTCTGGTCGCAATTGCAGGCACCATATGTCTCAATCTATTAAACTCCTTACGTTTAATCTCATCCAATTTTGAATCAGTCCAATCTGGCATTTTATTGGTAATGTTTTTCCTCGAAACTTTATTATTTTTATTTCCGGATATTACGGGGTCACTCAGGTCACTTTTACGCCACACCTTTTTAATAACCTTACGGTTCATTCTTTTAAAACACTGACCGTTTCTCGCGATGACCAGCAAACTTATGTTAAATTCCTTTCCACCTTATGTCACTCACTGTTTCTTTTACAACAAAAAAAGAATGTTTTTAAAGAAGTTGAACTTTCCGGAGCACGGTTTATGACTTCACAATTTCGGAGAGCCTAGAGGAGCTCTGTCCGGGTTTACCTTCTCGGATGAAATCTGTACGAGTAGTAAAGGTAACTTGTTCTCTCCACTTCTCCCAGAGTTCCAAGTCGGGTTGCTGGTTGCTGATGTCTGGGGATTTATTTTTTAGTTGTAAAGAACGGTATTCAATTCACCCTCCACCTATCCCGTAGTAAAGTTCTGCCACCCCTCCCCTCAACCATTTTGAGGGTAAAACTATCTTTAGGCCTACTTCTTTTGCTTTTAGTAAAAGAAGAAATACCCCTGATCGTTGTTACACCCGAATGATTCTGTTTTCCGTAAACATTTTTATCACGAAATCTCTTGCTTTTTTTGGAAGGGAACAGATTGCGCAGCATTGGTGCAGTGCTTAGGGTAGGTACATCGTGCTCGTGGTTTGCTTGTAACCTCTAATGGTTGCCTTGGCTGCGTTAGGTTAGGTTGGTTTGGTTCGGTTTGGATGGACATGTCACGAAATGAACATATTGAGTGTTTTTTTACCTGGGTTTCTGGAATTTGCAGGTGCAGATTTGAATTGGGTTGATGGGATGATTTTTCAAATGTTGTGGTATGCATGCGTTATAGTTATTACTTTGCCATTATGTCTAGTTTAATTTTGATTTAAGTGATTTAGAATGAAAGTTAAATATTTTTGCTTACAAATTTTTAACTATTAATTTAATTAGATGCGAAGTTATACCGTAATTTTTAAGTTAAGTTATGATTTAAATTTTGGGAAAAATCAAAAATTATGAGATGGTAAAATAGTCTGATTTATAATTGCAGTTTTAAAACGAGAAAGACCTGGAAATAATTTATAGGGAAATTATTGGTTTAGAGCAGAAGAAAATTATACACAAATGTACTCATTAAAACCTGATAAAACCCAAGCTCTCTTGATCCAATTTTCACCCATGCATACAGCGTTTGAAACCTACCATAATACGGATTTAAACATTTATGATTAATGTTCCACTAATTAGTTTTAATTCATAAATCTCATTCTCTTTAATTTCATTATTATTATTATTTGAGATCCCGTAGCTCGCTTAAAAGAGTATCCTGAATAATAATAACCTTCTTCATATTCTCTCATTCTTTTTTTATAATTCTTTTAAATGCAATATTATTTCTTGGGTTCTGCCCTGTCACGTTTTATAAGAAAATTACAACATTCACTGAAGATTATAGTAAAACAAAACACCGCGTGAGGTTGGGCTAACCCTTGTAAGTTAGAAATGGACCTTTTCGATTCAATTCCATAGCGAATTTTGGTACTAAGAGCCTCGAGTTATATACTATACAGCTTTCAAAGGCTAACTGAATGAACTCCGAATATTTAATTAAAATGGCCGATCTCTTTTTCATAAAAATAATACAGCTCTTGTTAAAAGAGAATGAAACTTTAAGGGCCATTATAAAACTAGTTATTAAGGTTGTTTCTTCAAAGATCAAAAACGAGGAGATTTTTCCCATGCCCCCTTCTGCCTCTCAATCAGAAGTAAATTATTTGAAGTATTTGTGTAATTTTGTGTAATGTTTGTAATTTTGTATTTTTCTTGTTGATCTGATAACTAACGTAAATTTCAACCGATTGTTGTGAAATTTTGAGTAGTTGTTTGTTATATTGTGTAGTAGGGATGTGTAGATTTTGGTTTTAATCGGTAGCCATCTTACAAAATGGCGGCTATAAATGTAACTATGTCTTTGTGACGCTGATAAAAACCGTAATTTTTAATCGATTTGTCTGAAAATTTTACCACTGGTTCATTATACTCTATTGTAGTTTTGAGTAGGTTTTGGTTGTAATCGAACGCCATCTTTAAAAATGGCGGCTAGGACTTCCTGACGCGTTATAGACCGTAATATTAAATAATATATTTAATTGAAATCTTGAACACTAATTAATCTGTTAAACTCTGTAGAAGAGTTACTTAATGTTGATTTAAATTGATTACATTTATGGTAGAATATTTTACTTCAAACTTATAAACGTTTGAAAACTACTTCACCGTACGTTGGTTTTAAAATTAAAAAAAAAAGAAAATTATAAATCTCAAACCATGCAGCAGGCAGCTTTTAACTTAAGACAAAAGTCGTAACCAAACGCCTGCCCGCGGAGTTTGAGGCCTGTGAAGTTTTAAACATTAATTTTCATAGTTAGAACAAACCAGGAAAAAACTTAAAAACCTACGTTAAATATTTTACCAACTCCCTGCCTTTATCTTTAGATTAATTTCAAGTTGAAAAACAATACTTATTTCAAAAGAAAGGGGATGTTAAAGCACGTGCTAGCAATAATCGAGTTCGTGACGTCGGTTTTTTATAAAAAATATTTAAACCTCGATTCAGTTTGAGTTTGCTTTAATACATATGAATTTGAATCAATGTGTCTACAATAAATTAGTAGAGCAAATTGCGATTGGTTAACTAGGGACGCGTTTTGCGCGCGAGATGAAATAGTTAGATATTTCGTGTTACGCGTTATTAGAACGTGTGGCGAAGGAGGGGCTAAGCATCGTTTATAGCCGTTAAACAGCCCACGGCCAACTAAATGATCACAATGATAAATTTTCTCAGCTTGCTTGCTTGCTTATGGTTGGCCTTTCGTTAACTTATTATAACACTGGCTCTCTATCTATCAGAATATCGCCAATTAAAATGAGTTGTTTTATCGCGTTCAAAAATCGCCATTTACTTCATGGGCATGCGTAGACTATTCCATTAAATACAATTGAAGAGAAAGCAAACAGGGAGAGGTCACCTTCCACCTTCTTGAGTTATTTCCCCTGGTGCCAGCCAAAAAGCACCACCGCTAGAGGCAGCTCGAGTCTGATAGCCTCCCGTCTGGTGCAGCATGGGAAATAAGGCGGTGACACAGGGCAAATGACCAGTTTAAAAATTACCTGGACCAGTTTAAAAATTAAATAGGAGGGGGGGTCAGTGGTCCACGGGACCACTAAGAAAATTCAAGTGTAACCAGAGTCCAGACATTAACTCAAATATTTTAATTATCCACTTCTTTGGTTTAGCAGACGACTTGTCATGGTCATGGACCAGTTTATTAATTCCAGGCCTAATGTCCAGTTTAGAAAAAAATCCTTATTTCCCACCCTGGTCTGGTGTAGTGAATTCGGGTGAACTCCATCTGGCGGTGCCTCTTTTTGGCACCAGGAACTAATCTAAGAGGGGCTACCTCCCGCCTTTGTGTTGGAATACTTCTCTGTAAGTGATTAATGGAATAGTCTATTGAGAAAAAAGGGAAAGGTAGGGACTAGAGAGAGGCGAGGTCCACTTTTTTTGTTATTTTTTTTAGTTGCAGTTTCGGCTCGCCGTTTAGTCATTATTTTTTATCAGTTAATAATCCCCCGAAGTTAGTCTCTTAAGCACGATTTCAAGATTAAAATCTGATTGTAGTATGTAGAATAAAGAAGGAATAGATCCGCCGATTTCAAGTGTTTCTAGTTTTTATGTGGCGGCGAAAAAGGATTGGAAAGTCCACTAGGAAAATTTGCAAGAATATTACAAAATCCCTTTTAGCGTATATCGCGCTTATCTATAGAGTAGAATGAATGATTAATGGAAATTTATATATTATTTACATAAATATGCTTTATGAAGTACTCAAAGCGACTCGTTGAACTTAGGAAAATGTTGAAACTATTTGGAAATACCCTCAAAATTTATATTTTATCATTTAAAATCCATGAAAACTTGCATACACTTTCAAAAACCCATATTGGACCACAGAACACTTTCAAAAACCCGTATTAATCCAAAGAAATTGTTCAAAACCTCATATTAACCCATGGAAAATGTTCGAAAACCCATAATAAACCACCAAAACCCTCAACCATAAAATTTAAAATTAAAAGTTTGAAAAATTAAGTGGCATACATTATAATCCAGAGCGCGGATTTTGCAAACACCTACGTAAAAATCAAATATAGTCCTATATAATAATATAGTTAGTTTTTTTGGAACCATAAAGCGTATAACGTCTTGTATAACAATGAAACTTAAGCCCACGCTAAATTTAATTCGGACGCCGCCGCATCAGCGCGCTCTTTCCTTTTGTCCATGGTTATAAATATAACACAGCCACCACCTGACCACCACCGCCTTTAGAAAAATGTACGTAGGCTGGGGCAACCGCCCTCGACCAAACATCGTTTCGATAATGATAACACCATAAATTTATAAGATATGTTCCATGATAAGTTTGTTAATCTCTGGTAACTTAGAAACTGGAGCTTGTCATGAAGTGAATGAGGTAGGTCATAGATTCGAGGAGGTAAAGCGAGGGAGGCCTGGTGAGGCGCTGCTGTCAAATTTGGGCTTAGTAATGCGGACTAAATAGGACCTAGATGGAACTTGGTCCTGCATGCAAAATTAACCTCCGAGTGTAGTTATTCAATTCTCGCTTCCGTCGTTCCCCCTCGAACTAGCTCCCAGTATGAAGTATAGGTAGTGTCATACTTATTGAATGTCACATCTTATAAACTTATGTAACAAGTAAAAAATAGTGCTTGTTTTTTTTTTAAAAGAATAATATAAAACTGGGTAGGTCAGACTCATGGGGGAAGATGAAATTTCAAATTTCATTGTTGTCCGACGGAGTAATGTTAAGAATCCCGGGCACAGACACACCCGCTATGGCTTCAAGAAGAAATGGTTAAGCTATCGAAAGATATTCCAAAAATTTCCTAATTTAATAATTTATTCCTGGGACTATATTCCTCATATTACAGACCGATCATCAATGTAGTTTGGTCAGATTGTGAGAACCATTTTTCTAAAAGTAAATTCAAATCGTGTCTCAACCATTTTAGTCCAGTAACTATACTATATGAAACCCTCGTGAATCAGATTACGACGGCAAGATGAGATCTTAAGAAACAGTCTTGTGGTTTAATACCTTATGGATATTTCTTACTAGGAAACACTCCGCGATGGTTTTGAAATCCAGTTCAAACTTGAACTGAATTGTGATAGCGCAAACTTGAGAGGGAGGAATCTATTGTGTTTCGTACCGTTCGTGGGCGGAATTCATTTTTTTTTGTAAATAGGGATTCTGTCCCGGATAATCGGAATACTTACAAGGGAAAAAATATTTCTTTGATCGCGTTTAACACCTGGCGTCCGTTGAATAACATTACACGTCTTGATATAACAATTTGCAAGCTGCGCAAATTTAAATGGGTCACTTTTTTATGGGTACTGAGAGCTTGTCATGAAGTGAGTGAGGTAGGTCATAGATTCGAGGTAAAGCGAGGGAGGCCTGGTCAAGCGCTGCTGTTAAATTTGGGCTTAGTAATGCAGACTAAATAGGACCTAGATGGAACTTGGTCCCGCAAAATTAACCACCGAGTGTAGGACTTCAATTCTCGCTTATCGTTCTCTCTCGAACTAGCTCGAGCTGTACGTTTCTAGCATTACTAAGTATAGGTAGTGTCATTCTTATGGAAGGAACATATCTTATAATCTTAATGCTAATTATTCACACGTCCTTTGATTATTCCAGTAAAATTGTCCCATCGTAAACGTACTAGTCACAACGTGCGTCCTTTCATCTACCCCTTTGTTTCCTCTAGGTTACTTTCCATTATTTACATTTGCTTTTGTTAAGAAGCGACTGGGGCAAGGCAGTGAGTACACCGAGCAAACCGAAACATACGCCCAGCCCAAGTCGATCTATTTTCTATTTAATTCTCTTAAGGTCGGTTTAAGAAAGAATGGTGGTCCCCGTGTGATGTTGAGTGCATGTTATCATCTGGTCGGCAAGATACCGAGATATTACGTGGGTAGATAATGTTAATCTATCGAGCTAGCTAGCCATACCACTTTCGCCTCATCTCATTGTTTGATGTCTAAAAGATTTCTTTCAAGATTTAAAAAAATAAAAAAAAAAATAAGAAGAAGAAGAAAAGGTAAGCTGCCGATTTGCTTGTCAGTTAAGTCGTTCTCTTCTCTCTTCTATACCACTTTCAAGAAAATAGTGTCTAAATTATACGGGCAAATATAATTTTCTTCTTTTTTTTCTATAACTACAGTCTGTTATTTACAAAGACATTCACCTTCGCCGGTGAATATAATAAATTTTATCTTTTTAAATTACTATAGTAATATAGAGTACTTCTGTCTTCTAGGAAATAAATTTAAACTCAAGCTTAAGATTAGGTCATTTTTCTTTTCAGAGAGTTTTGAATTGAATGGGGATTAATTTCACGGTGAATTTGCGTCGAAAGAATTAAATTGGCGACGCTTTTTATCAAAGGTATATAGAAGTAACAGAAAGTGAATGAAACGCAGTATGATGTTCTCTCTCTCTATTGCTTCTTTGGTTGAACCTAACTACAACGAGGCTTAGGGGGTCTTGGAAGATTCAAAAGCGATATTGGAACACTTCTACAGACCACAGTTGTCTTAGAGAACGCAATATGGCGTTATTTTTAGACCAAATTTCATAATATATATTTAAACTCATAGCCACTTTCTCTGCCTTTGTTCAAAACTCATCCCAAAGTTTCCAACTTCATCTCGCATTAATGTAAGATAGCAGACGACAACTATTTACCAATAAGGAAACGTTTGCACTATTTAGACTGCAGTATTTGCAGTTTAATCTATAGGCATAAACAGTTAAAGCGTTAAAATTGGTTACGATTTATAATTGGCACGAGTGAGTGGAGTTGCTCCTAAGAAGAATTAAGTATATGAAGACATTATTGGCCATTCTAATTTAGCAGCGCCCCCGGCGGCGGTATAAAAAAATGAATGTACATTATAATTAATGGCTATTATTAATTCGGCCCGCGTTTCGTTGCCATTTGCAGCTCAGTATTCTCATTTGGCGGCGATTAGCTGTAATTAAATCCAACCTCGAATGAGGCTCGACTTCATTAAGATTTTTAATGATTTTATTTCTTAAAAGAACCCAACCTATTTCTCCCTCAATTTTTAGATTTTTTTTTCTTATTTAATTTCCTTTTTTTTTTACTTTCTTGGTGCGGTGGTTTAATTATCCATTTTTTTTAATTATAAGTCTTCATTTATTAAAAAAAAAGCGCGAATTGGCGTAGTTGGTTGGGGTCACCAGGAAAAATAATAATAAAAGGATACCCAATCAGTGTCTGCCTTTTTAATTGCGAAAGTTTTAATTAACGCGATACCTTCAAGTCGCTATTAGCTAAGACTAATCGCTAATTAGTAACAGCTGTTTTATTAAATAGTTTTAAAGGACATTCCTAATTCCATATCATTGTATACTAATTAAGTTTAATTGGAATTGCTGTGGAATAGATATAAAATTAGTTTTTTTAATTAGCTAAAGAATTATATCAAATCGTTTAAGCTCTATTAGAAAAAGTTGGCATCATAAACATTCCTTACAAATAATTGAGGTAAAGATCAAAGGTAAAGGGGGTAGATACTTTGGGGTCCGCTTATACACCTCATTAGATTTTGAAGCTTCTTTTAGTTCAAGTATTTATCCCCTCGTTATATAATATCCTGGAAGTTGAAACCACTTTGAAAATATTTATAGAAGTAATTGTAGACGTTTTTAATACTCTTTAGCATCAATCATGAGGTAAATTTGGCGAATAAATTCGATACGTTACGGTTGTTAGTCATAGGAGTTAAGCCTAAGTCAATCTATCGAGAAATGGCATCACGTTTAAATATTGGAGTCTTGGAGATGTGATGTGAGATGGAGTAGTAATTTTGTGGGCCATGTACGGCTATGAGTCTCCCAGAGCACCTCGTGCACGCTCCTACCTCTGGTAGGGAATTGCTAAGTGCTGCCGCCTAGCGTTATTTAAAAATAGTAAGCTAGTTCTCACGAATTTGCTTCTACAGGGGGTCAGAACGCCTTCCACTGAGGATGCTGGGAGGACTTCGTGGCGTTCCTAGCTATGCAGATTACTACTCTATCTCACCTCGCTCCTCTAAGTTTAAATCAACTATGGTTGCTTGCTTGTCATTAATGAGTTTCTAGTCTGAATCCCAACTTTAAGTAATTTGAAATACATTCTTTATGAACTTAAGTGAAGAAGTCTCCGGTTGAAATCAACTTGAAATATGTCTAATCTATAAGCTTGTCACGTCAAAACGCGTGGACGAATATTGGTGGTCTTTAGATTCACTACAGTAGTTATGAAATCCCATTGAGTTTATCGTAGGACCAATTACTTTCCAATGTCGTCTCGGCAATACCACCCGTGAGATTTAAAATCAATTTCGAGACAATTAGGAGCTAGTATCCACTATCTCGGTGTCTGTAGGCAGCAACTCAAAAAAATATATATATATAACCAAACTTCCTAAAGGGATAGTAGTACCATAAGCTCCTAAGATATGTTCCCCTTAAGTTTGTCACTGGTAACTTAGAAACTGGAGCTTGTCATGAAGTGAGGGAGTTAGGTCATAGATTCGAGGTAAAGCGAAGACGCCTGGTGAGGCGCTGTCAAAGGCTTAGTAATGCAGACTGGCACCCCTGAAGCGCACGCGGTTAAGGTTAAGAAACTGGGGGAAGAAACGTCTCTAGCCCCTTTAGTGCACACTTCGAATTCCAATGGAGCATTGTGCGATTATCACTTTGTTAAGTACCTGGAGCCGGAGGGGAATGGCTATTTACGACAATTTGCTTAAACGTTTTATATATATATCGACGTCCTATAGTTAGTCAGTCTAATAGATAATAAGTAAGCTTTTTAATGATAGGTTTTGAAACGATGCAAGATATAACTCCGGAATTAATACTGTCCGTTGAATCATGGATGGGCCAAAAGAATTCATTTTATGATTTTCTCCGTGTCCGAAAATGTACAGAGTACGGGACCTCCCAACGAGACGAAATGAAATGAGCTAGAATGAGCCCTTAAGCGTACCCTTTTTAGATACAATCACGTGGAGTTTTGTTTAAATAACAAATTTTGCTCGCTGTTGTAGTTGTAGTAGGATGGTGTGTCGTTACAAGTTGAAGAAAATTAACGAAAAACGTGTAGCAGGTGGGAGGCTAGCCTACTCGCACTGCCTCTAGCGGTGGTGCTTCTTGGCGTGAGGGAAATAACCCAAGATGGTGACCTCCCCCGCCCCTGAGGTGTTTGGTTCTCTTATACTGGAATTAGTGGAACGTTCAATTCACGCTTTGAAAATTGGTTTCCGTTATGAACTGGGACGGGTCTATGACATCTTTCAGATTCCGCTTAACAATGTGAACGTTCATGTTTGTATTTGGACGTAACCACCTTATTATTTTAGGCAAGCTACTGCACCGTGTAATATTAATGTCAAACTAGAAGAATATAAACCCCTAATTTCGGGGGAATGGAAAGTTGCCAGTATTAACCGGGTATAGATCAACAAATGTTTGTATGGTCCCACGTCATGTACAAACCTAACCGGAGCCTTATGGTTAAATCTTACTGGAGAATTATGGTTAAAATTAACATTTGATACTGGCAATATATAGGTCAAAAAATATTCTTTGACACCTGAACTTTGGAGGTCCTGCTACTCCACGACTAGCTCTCTCAATAACCAATGTCAAACTTAAGTAACATCTGCTAATTTATTGTAATTTGATGTTGGGAAATATTAAAATCGTCTCAAATTGAGTATATGACCCTTGAACTTCATATTAAAATTTCATTTCCATTTTCTTTTATTTCTTTAGATACCTGGACATATGAAAAGCATTGTGCTTAGTGAGCGACCCCTCATAAGGCAAGGCAGTCTGTGCTGCTAATATTAAGCCAGTGGCGAAGTCATTTCGCGTAATCTGGATGGAGTTTGCGTTACGCCAATATGGATAAGGAAGGGACCACACAGGTTGAAAGATATACCTACTATTTGCGCACCGAGAATATTATGTATATATGACATTTCGCGTCAACCCGGGTATTAGTACTGTCGTTTCACTTTTAAGCTTCTTTTATTCTTTCGTTATTTTTATAAAAAGTAATATTGTATTTTATGGCCGTGAGACAAATTGCGAATTTTGTAGACACAGCTGTTAATAAACCTTAATTTTATTCGAATCAGGAATGTGCCCTCCTATATACGTTGTTCTTTCTATGGAAGCCTGCTGAGAACATGGATCTTATAATGTGCACTAAGGGGGGAGGGGCCAGAGAAAGTCCCTCCCCCCCCCCAGTTTCTTAACTTTAACTGCGCACGCGCTTCAGGACAGGGTTGCCAGTGATTTGTTATTATAGCATCTCTAGCATTAATTCAGGTTTGGAACTGAATCGAACAGAATACTACAAGCTTTTCAGTCTGTACTTGCACTTGTAGATAGTGGTTGAATTGCACGCGTCACAAATGACTGGCAACACTTGTAGGCAGGGGATAATAGCTTTGTCGATACATAATATATAACGCGAGACATATTGCCCTAAGTTCGTGGCGCTCTTGTTGCCAAAAAAAGGGCTGGTCCCCGTTTGAATTACAAAGTCCGTGCTAGGACAGATTCACAGTGATTTTCCTCAATTATCTCTGACACTAATCCCATCTGACCAAGGATACGTTTTTTCAAACCCCTTTATAAACTTTACGGATGTAGATAATCCAAGCCAAGCATAATGGTTCACGTCTTTATATCTTAAAGTTGTCAAAACTATTCTTAAACGTTTTAAATTCGTGTCTTTAAGAGATATTTAAGAATGCGCGCGCTTAAAACTTGGCGAAGTAAGAGGAATACTAATAAGGGGGTATGCTTTTTTTCGTTTCGCCCTTCCAGTCTGATTTACCGCCCTGTAGTTTCACGGTCATTTTAATGTCCGTACCGTTGGTGTCCACGCCTAATTATTAGTTTCTCTTCCGACATTAATATAGCCACCTTTTCAACCCAAGATCATCCATTTCGTTCACCCTAACCGTAAAGCTTGGGTGGGTTTTGTTGCGTCAAATTGTGTTGGCTCGATTCTCTGGATGGTCTGTTTTTTTGTTGAGTACAACATAGATGGACTCGCATGGGTATAATTTGTGCAGGGCGAGAGAAATTGGCGTAGATTTCCGTTAAGTAGGTGTTAAAAATCTTAACGCCGGCGAATTTTAAAAGGAGCCACTACTATAAAGGTCACGAAAGGTCATTGGGAATTACCAAGTCGTGCCTCCCACCTACTTGGCAAAGGTAAATGTTTTCACCATCTGTAGAGACACTGGGATCGGCATGGTTTCAATATTGAAATCGAAGACTTGGTTAATCCACCTTATTCCCTTTCGCCGGAAGTTAGGCTTAGCTCGGGATTCATGGGGGTGATACTGAGTAGCGGCAAAGAGGGTAGAAAGAGGGGGAGTAGAAGCTAGCGGCTTTGGCAAGGCATTTTGGGTGTTCTCGCTTTTCTTTTTTATTTATTTGTTATATTTTCCTCCTAATATCCGGTTCACCGTATTTCAACCAATAAGAGGGCAGAGAAAGATACGCGGGCACACCGGAAGCTTAGAGGTAAACTTTCAAAGCGAGAACACTCCAGCCAAACCTTCTACTCCCCCTCTTTCTACCCTCTTTGGTAGCGGCAAGAAATTGGTCTGTCGTCTGCTACATAAGCCAAAAATATGTACTGTAGCGGACGACAGACCAATTTCTTCCCGCTACTCACCCCCATGAATCCCGAGCTAAGCCTAACTTCCGGCGAAAGGGAATAAGGTGGATAAAAGCTTCTTTCAGAGACAGCGGACAAAATCAATTTAATATTTCATATGTATGAAATGTTATATACTTCTCAATTATTTTAAGAAAGCGTGTCGGATAATATTTTCTGGAATTAAGATTAATATTTCTAGCTAAAAATAAAACTTACCTTTTGTTTAGGGCTAATATTTTTGACTAAATTCGTACATTTAAACTTTCGTTAAAATTTGGCGCGTAATTTCTGAGAAATAAAGTTCAGTTCAGTTTTACGCGCTCGGGGCGCCACCTCTGATTCTTAGCTTGAACTAGAAATCTGTCAAAGTGCCAGACATTTAAAAATGGCGGATATGCGCTGAAGTCGGTCGAAGGCGTTCTTGTCAACTGTCACTTTTGTCAGCTGTCATGTTTTTCCATTTGTTTTTAAAATCCCGTAAAAGTTTTAAGTTTATTTTTTGCAACTTTACGTTCACGTTAATTATATTTTTACAAGCGTTTAAATGCTGTTTTTCTTTCACAAATACACGAGTACCTACGAGAGACGAGTAAGTACTCTTTACCCTTGATTTTTTTCCCCGTGTTCAATTCCAGGGCAACGCCTTGGGCGGTTTAATTATTAATACTTAATTATTAATGAACCTAAATAATTAATCACGACTGATACTGATACAGCGTCGTAAGGGCCGAGGCCTTAAACGTAACAGTAAACTAGTCGTCTCACAGTTAAGCCTATCGGCAGAACGGCTGTCAAAAGTATCTAGATTCTAGAATACTTATTTTTCCAATAATTATTTAATAGAATTAAAAACTGGGCAACAAACCTCGAAATCAGGTTAATCGGCGAGCTTGAAAACATTAGTGGCATTCACATTTTAGAAGATGTAATTGTATTTTTGTTGCATGAATGTTAATAGTTAGCGTAGTTTGGAATTTAAACTATCGTAAATTTCTGAAAATACAGAGCTTCTCAAAAGATATTAATCAACACGCGGCTGTAGTAGAGGTTGATGGCCAAAAATTGGTCAGAGAAATGTCCGAAGCTCTCAATAAAAATTTTAACCGCAAGAAGAAAGCGCTTACCGTAAATATTATTAATTATTTACTTTGGTGGTTAATTTTAGGAAGTTATTAAGACATTATGGTTAATTTTAATAGAGATTAGTTGATGTTGCTGAAGATTTGGTTAGAAACTATAAGGACCAAGCCTTAAAAGTTGGCTGCTTAATTTTATTTCAATTTAATAATTAGATTTTAGATTAAAAAAAAATTAAATTAAATTGAAATAAATATAGTTAGACGACGTTAAATGGGCTAATGTCAAGTACTTAAACGAAGATCCCAAAACAGAGGTTAATTTGACGTATTCCCCCAAATTTAAGAGAGGTATCAATGAGAGCTTCTCAGGGGTTCATATTCCCCTGGAAATCTATGAAGGATGTAAGATATTATTACAAATTTTAAACAACACGAGAGAGAAAGAGAGAATTTTCTAAGAATAAGAATTTTTAAAAGATACTGAAATCTTGAATGGATTAAAATGGTCTTCTAAATTAGACGAAACTTTCATTAATAACTCGAAAGAAGATCCAACATTGCTCTGGCAATATTTTGGAAGCCATACCGGATTTATGAGACAGTTCCCTGGTACTTTAAACTTTAAATGCCTCTCGGAACGAACGTGGGAATCATTTTTCCGATCTATTAGCTAGCAAATGGAATACCATAGATAATTATCCTGACTTGTATGATGTAAGACGAAGACCATGGTATATTCACGGTTCAAGTTCTCCCAAAGATATGCTGATATTAATGGACACGTATGTTTAATTACGTCCATCCATTAAAGGGGCTGGCCGGAGCTGTTGGGGTGAAAGGGGGGGGGTCAAACTGTTGGTTAGCATATGGAGTAATTTCGGTTGAGAGGGGGAGTGAACTGTGTATCCCCTACGTTAGGGGCAACTTTGTACTAGAGAATACTATTTGCCCCCGGAAGGGAAGGGGAGGGGGGATATCACTAAGGTAAGAGATAGAGGGTTATGACGTTGCCTTATATGGGAAAGAAATTACTCTATTGCTTACCCGCCCACCGCGACGGTGGCGCCATTCCTTATGGCCAAAGAGCTGGGTGTTTTCCCCCTGAACTAAGGGCGGACTTCACCCCAACAGCGCCGGTTAGCCCCTTTAAAAAACCCCATGAACTTTTGAACCAACAAAAAAAAATCTAAATTTTGTAGGAGTGGTAGCATGCATGGACAAACCATGGAAATCATGAAAAATTCTGTGAAAAACATTCTAGACACTTTGGGGGAAGATGATTTTGTGAATGTGGCTAAAGTAAGGAACTCTCCGTGACCTCCAAACCAAATTTTAAATCAGGCGTAACGAACTTCTAAAATTAGTAACATATTTGGTTGGGAAATTTGTTTTCTTTTTAGTTCAGCAACGAAACTAATTGGGTTTCCTGCTTTCAAACATTTGTACAAGCGACGTGGAGAAACAAATATGTTAGGAATTTATTTTCTAAATAAATTTAATCCACGGGATCAGTGGGGGAAAAATTAAAATTGAACTGAACCCTTTTTTCCTCTCTCTTCCTAGACACTAATTAAAGAAATAGACAACTTGAAAGATAGCCAAATGGCCAGCTTAGCTAAAGCGTTAAACTTTTCCTTTTCGCAGTTCGACAAGGTTACAAGTTTGTTTGTTTATTTAGATTGGGATGCGGGTGGGTTTATGGGTTTATGGGTTTTTATTTTTGATTATTTGTTTTAAATAATGTTCTGGATTTTGTTTAATTCCTCCTCGTACGCTAGTTTGACGAGCATCGTCAGAGAGAGGGCAAGTGGATTGGTGCAGACTGCAATAAAATAATTGTTATTTTTACTGATGGTGGAACGGAAGTAGTTGGCGACGTAATTAAAAAATGGAATCGTGATAAGAGAGTGAGTCACTTAGAAGTAGCAATAGAGACTTCACTGTAGAAACATATTTTTTGAGGTTTTTTCGCGAACAGGAACGCGTGTTTTTATGATTTTCGCGAACAGGATCGCGCCTTTTTATGATTTTCGCGAACAGGATCGCGCCTTTTTATGATTTTCGCGAACAGGATGGCGTATTTTTATGTTTTTCGCGAACAGGATGGCGTATTTTTATGTTTTTCGCGAACAGGATCGCGTCTTTTTATGTTTTTCGCGAACAGGATGGCGTATTTTTATGTTTTTCGCGAACAGGATGGCGTATTTTTATGTTTTTCGCGAACAGGATCGCGTATTTTTATGTTTTTCGCGAACAGGATGGCGTATTTTTATGTTTTTCGCGAACAGGATGGCGTATTTTTATGTTTTTCGCGAACAGGTTCGCTTGTTTTATGTTTTTCTCTAACAATATCGCGTGTTTTTATGATTTTGGCTAATAAAATGGCGTCTTTTTATGATTTTGGCTAATAAAATGGCGTCTTTTTATGTTTTTGGCTAATAAAATGGCGTCTTTTTATGTTTTTGGCGAATAAGATGGCGTCTTTTTATGTTTTTCGCGAACAGGATGGCGTCTTTTTATGTTTTTCGCGAACAGGATGGCGTCTTTTTATGTTTTTCGCGAACAGGATGGCGTCTTTTTATGTTTTTCGCGAACAGGATGGCGTCTTTTTATGTTTTTCGCGAACAGGATGGCGTATTTTTATGTTTTTCGCGAACAGGATCGCGTGTTTTTATGATTTTCGCGAACAGGATCGCGGCTTTTTATGTTTCAATGTGTTTTGACAATTAAAAAAATTATGTTTTTCACGTCAAATTTGATCGTGAACATAACATTATATCTTGTAAATTATTTCAGTACCGAATATTTACTTTTGCTGTTGGCCCTCATCCTGTTCCTTATGCTACTTTGAAACAAGTAGCGTGTAAGAACAAAGGCTTCTTTAGTAGTATTCCTTCCATGGTAATTTAATTTATATTCAATTCGAACCAATCATCTCCGAAATATATAAAAAAAACAACTAAGGTATAATTTTAGGGGGCCACTCGAACAAGAGTTCAGGTAAATAAAAAAACAACCGAAACCAATAAAAACAATTTTCAAAGAAATATTTTCGTTATTATTATTATTTCAATTTTTTTTTTATTTATTTTCTCCATTCTTTAGATTTAGGCCTTTTTTAAATTTTATTTTATGTAAGTTTATTTCTTTTATTTCCTATTATTATTTTTTTTTTTTCGTTTTTATTTTTAATTTTAACCCGTTTGTTTTTGGCGTGGTTTGGTTTACTAAAAATCTAATTAAGTTTCAATTTAGAAAATATCTTAATATTTAGACTAGTTTTGACTTAAATAATTTATAGGATTATGTGAAAGTTTTGAGTCGTCCAATGGTATTGTCGAAAGAACACGAATTTCAATGGACCAATTTCTATAGGGACGTTTTTGTAAGAATCATACATTTACCGAATATTCTTTAAATTTACCGAATATCTTTTAAATTTACGGAATATCCTTAAAATTTACCGAATACCCTTTACATTTACCGAATATCCTTTAAATTTACGGAATACCCTTTAAAATTACCGAATACCCTTTAAAATTACCGAATACCCTTTAAAATTACCGAATACCCTTTAAAATTACCGAATACCCTTTAAAATTACCGAATATCCTTTAAAATTACCGAATATTCTTTAAATTTAACGAATACCCTTTAAATTTACCGAATACCCTTTAAATTTACCGAAGACCCTTTAAATTTACCGAATACTCTTTCAATTTACCGAATACCCTTTAAATTTACCGAAGACCCTTTAAATTTACCGAATACTCTTTCAATTTACCGAATACCCTTTAAATTTACCGAATACCCTTTAAATTTACCGAATACCCTTTAAATTTATGGAATACCCTTTAAATTTACCGAATACCCTTTAAATTTACCGAATACCCTTTAAATTTACCGAAAATCCTTTAAATTTACCGAATACCCTTTAAATTTTCCAGGGACTCGGTGTATTAACTACAGTCACTCTTCCAGTTTTTAACACATCCAATGACGAACAAAACAAAGTAAAACATTTATGTTTACTTTGAATTTTCAAACCTAATTAAAATTATTTTAATGAGGAAATAGGAAATTTACGTTAATTGTGAAATGACCGTTTTCAGAACCAATCCATCGTCGGTGTTATGGGAATTGATATAACGGTACAGGAACTAGTCGATCAAGAACCTAGCTACAAGCTCGGACCAGGTGGTTACTCTTTCGCCTTGAATCACAATGGATTAGTAGTTTTTCATCCTGACTTGCCTACCGAAGTTACTAGGCCTCCCATGCCTACTCAGGTAGGCCTTAAGTCATGTAGGCCTAGTTCAAGGTTTTGAAAACATTTTGGGTGGGTCCAGATTACAGCTTTCGATGACTCGCCTCACGTGGATTTCCTAGAAGTTGAAGCTGAAAATTCCGAAAGAGAAAATGTACGCCTAATTACGATTCTTTTAAGTGATCTATTTCTAGACGTACGAGTTTCTGTTTATTTAGATTCGGAAAGCCATGATAAATCAGCAAAGTGGGACCAAGACAGTTCGAGGAATTATTAAAATGTCAGATTCGGTAGGTAAAACTAGGCTTAACGCGTTTTGTAGATCAAACTAGGCTTAGCGCGTTTTGTAGATCAAACTAGGCTTAGCGCCGCGTTTCGTAGGTCAAACTAGGCTTAACGCCGCGTTTCGTAGGTCAAACTAGGCTTAACGCCGCGTTTCGTAGGTCAAACTAGGCTTAGCGCGTTTTGTAGGTAAAACTAGGCTTAACGCGTTTTGTAGGCCAAACTAGGCTTAACGCGTTTTGTAGGCCAAACTAGGCTTAACGCGTTTTGTAGGCCAAACTAGGCTTAACGCGTTTTGTAGGCCAAACTAGGCTTAGCCTAAAAACGGATTTTGAAACTATTTTAACTCGTGTCGTGTATTGAATTACTTTTAAAGATCCACGCGGTTGTGCAATCTCTCACATATTATTACACATCAGTCGAGAAAACTTCATTTAGGTGTGTTTCTTACGATTCATTAATTAAAAGAAATTAACATAAATTAACAAAAACATTTCCCCCCCTCTTTCGTAAAAGCTTGGCCTTAGTGGTACACAGCAAACACACGCATTACCTCGAAATAAAGGGATATAATTTAAAAAAGGGGGTCGATGTGCAAGCGGCGGAACTTAACAAATTAATCTTAGCACCCTGGTAATTAAAATTAATTAACTCAATAAGAGTTATCAGGGATAGATTTAATTTGAGAAGTAGGAATGGAGAACAGAGTAATCTGGGCGCGCGTCAAAGTCCCGGACCCCCTTCCACGGGGCGAAGGGGGGAGGTATGAAAGAAGAGGCGGGTCATAGCGACAGAGGTTAAAAGGAATTACGTATTTTTCGCCGTCCCAACGCAGCAACGTCATCAAAACGTAGTTTAAGTGAGCCAATAAGATAATTTAAACTTTTCGTCACGTATTGGAGGGATCGGG
This sequence comes from Phalangium opilio, assembly GCA_019434445.1. Lineage (NCBI taxonomy): Eukaryota > Metazoa > Arthropoda > Arachnida > Opiliones > Phalangiidae > Phalangium > Phalangium opilio. The sequence continues at coordinate 97,305 of JAEQBA010001029.1, read as the reverse complement.
GGCTCTTTACAATACTAACCGTTCTCCATTCCTACTTCTAAAATTAAATTTATCCCTGGAGTTAATCACGATTAAATATAACTAAAATTAAAACAAACCCAAAATAAAAGGAAATACTGCAACAATACAGTCATTCTGGAAATTAGCATTTTGAACGCGGCCATGAAAAATTACGTAGAAACTTGCAACGAAGTTCTAGTCAAACGTTTAATGTTTGATATTGATAGATCTAGGCCAATTATTAAATATTGGGAAGACCAACAGAATAGTGGGAAAAGGTATAATTAAAAATAATTATTTTTAATTAGTTAATTAGGCGCTGATTAAAAATATATTTAATCTAAATTAAAATTAGGCAGCACGTAATATACACGTTTGTCACAACCGAAGGAGGATTATCTCGCGTTTATCCTTACGAGTAATAATTAAAATAATTAATTAATGATTCAAATTAAATATAATTAATATTAAATTGTTAAATTTAATATTAGGGAAACGGCTACATTTAAACCAAAGGCAGATCCCAAAAAAGCTCATTACTATCAAAGAGCCGTTTATTCTAATGGCTGGGTTTTTCTAGTTCCAGAAATAGACGATGGTAATTAATTAGCCCCCCCCCTTGTCAAAGTACTTTTAGGCCTAAATTAATTAATGTTTTTGGTTAAGGATTACCCATGAACGAAACTCAAACTAACATGAAATTTGCTAAAATGTTGGTTTTAAATTACCCGAGTCGAGGCGTTCTTTATAAGCCTGCAGTCGTGGGTGGCGTCATTAAGTCTGATTTGATTAAAAACCTTCTCATGACAACGCCTAATGATAACGAACTATCCAAGTACCATTGTGGACAACATAACGTAAATAATTAATTGTTTATTAAATTTTTTAGTTCAGATTTGGGTTTATTAGAAGCCTTAATGAGTTAACTAATGAGGTAGATTAATTCTTCGCGTTTTAGGATGAACAGAAACAAGTTCTGTGCTACCTTGTTGATGATGGAGGTTACATCATCATAACAAATCAAAAAGACGACGATTTTATGGTAATTTTTAATTTTTGTTCAATTTTTTATTTTTAGTTTTATTTTTATGTTTATTTCTATGTTAATTAATATTAATTCATTTATTCTTGGGAAAATAGCCCGGTAAATTTTTGGGTAGCGTTGACGCGGAGTTAATGCAAGATCTCGTCAACAATAGCATCTTCAAACAGTTGAAGGAAACTGATCACGAAGAATTATGCGAAAAAGTTAAAAAAGTTAACGCGTCTCCTTCCGCGCATTCTAACAATCTATTTAAAGTAAGTGAAATAATCGTTTATTATTATTTAATATTCTTTTAATAATTATTTTTGTTTAACGAGTAATCTAATACTTACTATCTTAATAATTTACTAATTATATGTAATTAATTTAATTGTGTTCAGGTTATTTACCAAGTTTTCTCCACCTTCGAATTTTCTAATATCTTCTGGAATATTTACTACTTGTAATTTTATTTATTATTTATTACAACAATTAAGTTTTGTCAGGGATAGATTTAATTTTAGAAGTAGGAATGGAGAACAGAGTAATGTGGGCGCGCGTCAAAGTCCCGGACCCCCTTCCACGGGACGGAGGGGGGGGGGAATATGAAAGAAGTGGCGGGTCATAGCGACAGAGTTAAAAAGGGATTACGTATTTATTTTTCGCCGTCCCCGTCAGGAACGTCATCGAAACGTAGTTGACGTGAGCCCCAATAAGATAATTTAAACTTTTCGTTACGTGTTGGAGGAAGGGGGGGGGGTCTTTACTGGGTGGTCTACGAGTCGGACTGAAGTAAATACTAACCACCGTTCTCCATTCCTACTTCTAAAATTAAATCTATCCCTGGTTAAAGGGAACGGTATTTAGGCCTAATAATTCTTTAACTACAGTTTAACTACATTCTCCATTTGGAGTCCATCGAGTCGAGCCCTTCCAGATTTCTCTATAAACTCTGACGATGTCGAAGTTTGTTCCAAAGTTTCGGCTCGTTATTACGTAGAAAATCCCGTTTCTTACGCTGGATATTTCATCTGCGATGAAAAGAATGAGAGAGTCAGGAGGTAACTATAATCTAAAATATCTTTCAATTTTATTTATTTTTAGTTAACTAATTAAGTAATAATTAAGAATATTTTGCAATTTTATTTTTTAATTTATTATTTATTAAATAACATTTAAATCTCTAGAAATTATAGTCTCGCCACACTTGGCGAAGGTTTCGCGACAAATTTGATGTTGATAGTTACCACCCCCCAAACCCATTGTCACGTTCCTGAACTGGTACAACAACCTAGAAAGGGTAAGTGAATTATTTTAGCCTGATTTTAGCTTACTGCTTTCTTTTTTTGGGGTAAAATGTCATAGATCATTTCCGTGTATCTAAGAGGGAAAGACCAACCCCCCCCCCCCCCCTAGGGGAACTTCTTCTTTTGCACGATATTTGAAAGAAACTCTCCTTACAACCCCCCCCCCCCCCGAAAGAATGACCCCAACCAACTTTATTCTTGTTGAAAAGACTTTTGTCCTGCCCAACTTCCTAGAAGACCGAGTGTCTCTTTTCAATTCTTTTGGTGGGGTTAGTTATTTCTTTAAATCTTTGAATTCCTTACTATCGAACTCAGGTGTGGTGCCCATAAGTAAACCCCGCGATAAGTTAACTATCTCGAAGATCTTTTAGTCTTTTTGGGGTTTTACGAATTATGGCTTAAAGAATTTAAGCAGTACCATTCCATAAGTTTATAAGATATGTTCCGTTCCATAAGTTTGTTAATCTCTGGTAACTTAGAAACTGGAGCTTGTAATTTTGAAGTGAATGAGGTAGGTCATAGATTCGGGGTAAAGCGAGGGAAGTCTGGTGAGGCGCTGTTGCCAAATTTGGGCTTAGTAATGCAGGCTAAATAGGACCTAGATGGAAATTCTGCAAAATTAATTAACCACCGAGTGTAGTCATTCAATTGACTCGCTTCCGTCGTTCCCCCTCGAACTAGCTCGAGCTGTAAGTCTCTAGCATTACGAACTTGTATGGCTAGTGTCGTACTTATGGAAGGAACATATCTTAAAAACTTATGTTGTTACGAATTGTAGCTTTAAGAATTTAAGCAGGGATGGATTTAATTTTAGAAGTCGGAATGGAGAACGGTTAGTATTTACTTCAGTTATACCGACTCATAGACCACTCAGTATAGAGCCCCTCCCTCCAACACGTAACGAAAAGTTTAAATTATCTTATTGGCTGCTCACTTAAACCCTACGTTTGATGACGTTGCTGACGGGGACGGCGAAAAATAGTGACGTAATTTCTTTTTACCTCTGTCGCTATGACCCCCCGCCTCTTCTTTCATACCCACCCCTCCATCCCGTGACGCGCGCCCACGTTACTCTGTTCTCCATTCCTACTTCTAGAATTAAATCTATCCCTGGTTTAAGCATAACTTTAGCTTTCTGAAGTAAATTTTAAGTATTTTTCGATCCTAGCGACGTATTTTAGAATAATGCGTATGCGATTATTGCGAAAAATTGTTGTTATTTACAAATAAATAAATAAATAATAATAAATATATTTTATATATATAAATAGTGGAGCAAATTGATATTTGCACTCCGAATGTCCGTTACAGGCGAAGGCCTGGTAAATGTTTCGCTAACCATAGCCAGGTTTGTACATTAAAAATTATTTACTTTAATCAAAAACCTCGAATTTCTCACTAACTCACTCACCCAACTTATCTTAATTAATCAATTAAAATAACTAATTAAGGAATACACTTTGGATTGTGGTCAAGGCAACGTGATAAAATTTTCCTTTTACCTTTTGGGTTTGGAAATAACAACGTTACTAGTTAGTCGAAAATGGTTATTTTAAACCAAAAAAAAAAAAAAAAAAAAATTCGCCTCTTAGCTTTATAAGCCCGAGAATAATTAATAACCGCCGTGAACTGCGTAATTAGTAATTTAATTAAGCTAAACGAACCACCTCGTTAGCGTTTCAATAAAAAAAAAACTAAATCTTACGACTGTGAAAATAAACCAACCGCCTTGTCTGATAAAATAAATAAATAAATTTCGCGCCTGTTTTATTTTTAAGGGGAATTTTTCTTAGCTTCCCCCAAAAATAATCCAAAAAGAAAAAATGCAAAAATATTTTGAGCCAGTCACTGATTTTAGAGAAAGACAAAAAAATAAATAAATAGAATATTAAAATAACGTGAAAAGGAATTTAGATTAATTGTTAAATTAATTAATTTATGCACAAAATGTGATTTGCAAAAATGTTTTACAAATGATAACCTTGTAGAGCTTACAAGAACAAATTCCCTTAAATAAACAAACAAAGTGTGAAAACTATTTAAAAAAAAATGTCATATTCATATATAAATACTATTTAATATTTAGAAATTAATAAATATTAATAAACTTACCTCTATAGACGATTTAATAATCACTATTTCATATAATATAATATATTATATATTCAAATTAATTATTATTATTATAATGATGGATGAGTAGATTTAATTACGTTTCTATTTCTATGTTGATTGCGTTCTCATTTCTGTCATCTTTTTGAAAATTAAAATTTAGCTCCTGCTGAAATTGTGTGTTTTCTTTTATCATGCTTTAGTGTTTAATTGTGTTCTATTCTGTTTTATCGTGCTATATCATAGTAGTATTAGTTTTAGTAATTAATTAAGTAAGTAACCAGCGTTGGCGACACGTGATTCACGTTGCCAAGCTGCAGCCATTGAAAAATTATTTCCCCTGGTCTGACCGGTATATTAGTGGATATTTCACTAGCGTGAGTACGTAAACGATGTGGCTTCAATCATGAATTAGACTATAACCATCTTTTTTTCTTGATTTTGCCAAAGAAAGTCGATTAAAATTAGTTAATAATTGAAATTTTCTTATTATTTTCAGTACCTGGACTCAACACTCGGAAGTTACGCGATTATAAAAATATTTTTATTATTTTTCACTATTAATCTTTTTAATAAAATCTTATGTATCAATGGAATATATTTCAAAATAAAAACTTGCATTAATGTTTATAAAATATTATCTGATCAAATTATTTCTATTTATAAGCTTACTAATTGTAGTTATGGATATGTTATAGACACTTGATTGGTATCGTCTGAATATAAACAGAAGTATATATTACTATTTTTTCGAGAAAAGTGTACCACAGAGCGGGGTAATTAACCAACGAAATTTTGCGTACCCTAGCAAAGTTATAATGAAAAGAATTTTAATTATTAATTAATCCGAATGTATCAAATGGAATATATTTCGAAATAAAACATTGCATTAATATTTCTAAGTCTGCCTGATAAATTTATTTTTACTTGTAAGCTTACTAATTATAGTATCATACTCTGAATTAGAGTATGATTTCTCAAAATAATAGAGCGGTGGTTTGAAAATGTTGACATGACACACTCGTATAAACAGTCAGAATAAATGACTTTATCCAATGAAAATTTGGAATACAGTATCAAAGTTGTAATGAAAGCTTGACATAGCAGCCACGCAATGGGGCACAAACTAATGCTTAAAAAATTTACTTATGCTAGTGCTGGATACATAAAAGTGAATGTTTATGTGTGTGGTAGTGAACAGATTAATCACACCCGGTCACGTGACCTATGACGTCATATCCGGGCACGTGGCACGACGTCATATCCGGCCACGTGGCATGACGTTATGGTGCGTGACAAATGAAGTCATACCACGTGACCTGTGACGTCATACCACGTGACCCGTGACGTCATGCCGCGTGACCCGTGACGTCATACCACGTGATCTGACGTCATGCCACGTGACCTGTGACGTCATACCACGTGATCTGACGTCATGCCACGTGATCTGACGTCATATCACGTGACCTGTGACGTCATATCACGTGACCTGTGACGTCATATCACGTGACCTGTGACGTCATATCGCGTCACCGAGGTAATTGACTTGTGACGTCACGATTCATGTTAACAATAGGTAATGATTATCTATTCAATTATTTCATTCATTTAGGCCTATCGTTCATTAATATAGGCCTAGCTTTCATTAATATAGGCCTAACCGTGTTCAGCTATTGAATTTCGTGCCTAGGTCACGGCCAATCCGAATCGGCGCTTTTAGCGCCCCCGACGTTGGAAATTTATTAGCTAGCTGGAAGCTACAGCCGAGATCATTTCGTTGCCTGGAACCCGTCGAGGAGGTCGCTTGGGAAAACCTTTACCGTTCAGCTGATCGAGATCATTTCGTTGCCTGGAATCCGTCAAGGAGGTCGCTTTTGGAAAACCTTTCCCGCTCAGCTGATCGAGATCCCGGCTCCTTGGGTCGATTCTTGGTTGTTCCGCCATTTCGCTGATCGTTTTCCCCAAGGACGCACGCTGAATTCGAAGCTCTTCAAGACTTAGCAGCCATTTTCGTATCGCCACGTGTCTTAACAGTCCGTAAGCCTAACCTTTACGATAATCCGAATTCATCTAGCTCCCCTTAAATTATTTAACTTATTTCAAGTATTTAAATCAATTAGGTAGTGTTAAATGTTAGTGAATTTTATTTATTTATTGAAAATTAAGTACCGTAAATAAGATTTTACAACGAGATGTTGGACAAGGTTTAACTAAGAAAATCCCTTATTAATTAGTTTAGGGCCTATTATTATTATTATTATCAAGCTATTAATCGTGGTACGTAATTAATTTAAAGATAATGTGACGGATTTTCGAAAACACGAGGTTGCCTAAGCCTAAGTTGAGCCTTGTCCCATTGAAACGAAGTTTTAATTTTAATAAATAGCGGGTCTTCCTAAAACAATTTTCTATACAATTAAGGGAAATAATTAGTTCGCAACCCTGAATTAAAGAAAGACTTAGGCTGTTAGTTAGTCTCGCTCAAAAATTTTGGTAGCCAGTTTTATAATTATTTCGTTTGACCCTTAAAGTAGCCTTAGGAGTCAAAGCAGGCAATAGCTTCATTTATGACACGCGGTTCCCGTAACCCTAAGTTAAGGTTTTTCCCATTTAAACAGTGTTTTAATTTAAATAAATTAGTTTAGGGGGCAATTATTACGCTATTAATCGGAGTACCTAGATAATTTATAGATCATGTGACAGATTTTCGATAATCAAGTCCCTCAGAGATCATTTTATGACATTAAGTCGGCTTAAACTTGGTCCCATTTTAAACTAGTTTTATTTATAGATACTGTGGGAATAGTTTTAATTTAAAATAAATAAATGGCAAGTTTTTCTAAAAATTATGGGAAATAATTAGTTAGCCAGAGTATTTCTTTCATTTAGGGTAGTACTTCGTCCCTCTCTATAAATTTGGTAGCTAGTTTTTTAATTAAGGACAGCCCAAAAGTAGGCAATAGTTTAAGATGTGTTATTAATGTTTTCATTTATAGATGCAGCTGATATTCTTGGATTTTTCTGTCGCTGGTCATTCCGAGACGTATCTTTCCCGATGACTTATCATTCCTGATGACATCCTTTGTTGGATTGACGTTGCACGATGACTATGTATCATTCCTGATGACAAGCTTTGTTGGATTACGTTACACGATGTCTTCTAATGGACTTGCTATCTCTCTCAACATTGACTCGAAGATGCGGAGAAAATCATCGAAGCTAGAAGACACAAAATACATCTTTTTTACTTGCAAATTTTACATGTAACCATTTAACTTAGTTTTTTTTTCTTGCAAATTTTATTTGTAACTACTTATTATTTTTTTTTGCGTTCAAACTTTAATTTACCAAACTCTTTAATATTTTGTTTGTTCGAAAATTTTTGTAAACACTTGGTTTTTTTATTTCTTATTGAATAAATTTTGCCTTAAACCTCGTTCTTTCTTTTCTTGAATTTTTTTTGATACTAGACTTGGTTTCAATTTTTAAATGTCTGGACTTAGGGAGTTTTTTTTGACCCCTATTTTTATAATTTTTACAAAAAATAAAGAAAATAATACAATAAAAAAAAATTTTTTTATTAAAATTATTAAAAAATATAAAAAAAATCAAAAAAATTGTAAAAAGAAGCATAAAAAATGTCAAAAAAACTACCCTAAGTGTTTTTCTTATGTTTTTGTACCTTCCATAGTAACGAAACTTTAAATTTAAACTTAACCTACCACCCCCAAAGTAAGCCTTGCGAGCCCAATTTTAATTTAACAAGTCCCTGTTTGACTCGGGAATTATTAAATTTAAACAAAGGCCCGCTGTAGAGCCCCCAAAACCGGGAAACTTCGTCCTTAGCATGGAATTTCCAATGAGAGTCCACTCGCAGACGTCCATAGCATGGGATTTCCAATGAGAGTCCACTCGCAGACGTCCATAGCATGGGATTTCCAATGAGAGTCCACTCGCAGACGTCCATAGCATGAGAGTCCACTCGCTGTCGTCCACAGCATGGGATTTCCAATGAGAGTCCACTCGCTGTCGTCCACAGCATGGGATTTCCAATGAGAGTCCACTCGCTGTCGTCCACTTCTTCCTGCGCAAGAAAAATTCGAATTACTATTTGGAAAAAGGCACACGAATAACTTGAAATTAATTACCTTAATACGAAAATCCACTTGAATAGTCTCGCATGATGTAACGCAAAATGTTCAGGCATAAGACTATTATTTGACAATGGCAGATGCGTAACATTAAACTAAATGCCTTAGTATGGGGAAATAATACCATAAAAAGCTAAGCCTTGCCTTAAACCCCCTTGAAATCGTGTTTACTTTTAAAGGACAAAGCGTATAAGCAACCTTCTACCTTAAACATAAATCAGAAATTTATTTAGATCCTACAAAACTCCCTCAACGAGTTGCCAAACGCTTTTCCTCTAAAAATATTTATAGTTAAAACCATAAACTAGATACCTAAATACCGCAAAGGGAATCTCACCCTTAAAATACTGATTACGTTCATTATTCTTAAAAGGGAGGGCTCGGACCAGTGTTCACCTATTCCATAATTGAGCATTTTATTTATATCCTGGCGCAAAAAATATCCCTATAAAGAAAAGGACACAAGCGCTTTCCCTTCTAAAAATAAATAGAATAATAAATAATAAACTAAGTACCCTAATAATTGCATAATTGCATAATTGCTACGCAATAATGATTCACGCGCTTTCTAAATAATTTTTCTAATGAGATTCCCTTTCAAGGCATAAAATCAAAGTGTAGACCTGAATTAGGAATGGAATTGTCCCGGGGTCATTGGCCTGATTAATATTGCATCTTATTTTGTCAAATAATAGTTACGCATTCTACAATCCAACATAAATTGCTCCTTTGGAAACAGATGATAGCTAAAATAAAATAAAATCTGTTCAATTCAAACAATCAAAATATAAAATACAATTTAAGATTATCATCATCTTAAATGGCACAAGTATTTTTAGAATAACATTAATTTCACATTCAAATAAATCATTTAACGTGATTAGAAAAATAAATATCATATCGGTAAAAATACGGTTTAGGGTCAATCTTGAAATATTTAACAATTAAGGGCATAAATAATCATTTTGAATTACTTTTAAACCGACTTAAAAGATTGAATAGTGGGACCACGAACGGTACAACTAACTAGAAAGTTTAACTAAGCCGATTCAAAAATTTAATAATATTAATTTCAAATATGAAATATGAAATAAATGTTACTCGTGAAAACAGTGCCATTTTACTATAAGCGACCAAATCTAAAAGTCCTTTGAACCTGCTAAAAACTCCAATCAAATCTAAATCCCCAAACTAAACTTGTAAATTCTTTCCAAAAAGCCGAAATCCTTTGGCGAAATCGCGATATCAAAGAAGAAATCCTTAAATCTTTGTCTAAATCGCGAAATTAAAGATGAAATCACAAAATATTTGCGAAATCACGAAATATTTGTGAAATCACGAAAACTTTGGTGAAATCACAAAATATTTGCGATATCACGAAATATTTGCGAAATCACGAAATATTTGCGAAATCACGAAATATTTGCGAAATCACGAAAACTTTGGTGAAATCACGAAATTCCGTACTTTTTTTTGGAGGTAAGGAGGGGGGGGGGGCTGTCGGACCCCTCGTATAGTGTACTTGGTAAGCCTCAAAACAAACATTTATAGCTTAGAAATAAATACCAATATGGTGGCGAGGAATGGAGTAACGCCGGAATTGCCAGGAACGTTTGAAACAAAACCGAACATCTGCAATTATAATAAATAAATAAATTAGGTCTTCCATGATAGAACTAAGCAGAAATTTTCAATTAATTTGCTTGAATCGGAAAATAATAATGCGCCAAAGGCAAGGAAGTATAGGTACTTTTTGTTTTTATATCTAAATACTTTTGGTATAAATAATTCATTTAAGTTTAGTATCCATCCATTTATGTCAAATCACATAAGTTTGAAAGTTTAAAACAAAGTACTACTAAGTTAATTTTAAAAATCAATTTAATAAGATTAATTGGTGTAAATTTGAAAAGATTTCACCGTGAGGAAGAAGAGATAATATACCCTATCATAAGTTTATAAGTGATATGTTCCATAAGTATGACACTTCCCATACTTCGTAATGCTAGAGACTTACAGCTCGGCTGCTCGAGTTAGTTCGAGAACGACAAGCCAGAATTGGCTACACTAGGTTATGCAGTCCATCTTCCTAGTTAGTCTGTACTAAGCCTTTGACAGCTCCTCACCAGGTGTCGCTTTACGAGAATCTATAACCTACGTCACTTCGTAACAAGGTCTCAGCAACCAGTGACAAACTTATGGACCCTATTTATATACCTGACTATCACCATTACCGCTGTTTGCATATAGAGTGCTGTCAGAATCGCCGGTGCGACGTCACCCATGCTGTTTTCCCATAAAGAAAAAACGGTAACTGTCATGGCCGCCCATTGTTAAAGGCAGACTCGTAACGTTTAACCTTGGATCTGACGTCACAACTGACCGCACTCTATAAGAATATAAGCCACTACGTTGGCTTCACAAACAAATTTTGTCTCCCAAGTAACTAACACACGCAGTCGTAAGGAAACCATTTTATATTTTCCGTACTTGTAGTATGGGAAGGGGGGGAAGGTAAGGCATAGAGCGGCGCTGGATGGGGGATAGCAATGGCGACCGTTTCGTGGTAATGGTAATAAAGTTGAAATTTGACCTGCGATTTTATTAAAAACAATGTTTAGAGTCCAAAACACGTTTAATTAAAAGTTTAAAATTAACAAACTATAATTTAGTGAGGAATACATCATAGTCGTAAGACTAAAATCGGGATATGAATAGCGTAAATATGCGAAGCTCCAAAATGAAATTCCTAGTGTATGGTTGCGTTATTTGCGGAATGGTGTTAACCGTGTACCTTTTAAGTAACACGCATACGAAATTAAAAACTGTTAAAGGAGCTTACGACATTTGTTTACAACAAAAGGATTCGTTATTAGCGCAACTTCAAGGTAAATTAAATTAATTTAATTTAATTAACTTCAATTAACCATATTGTAAAACAATATTTGAAATATTTTCAAGTCGTTTATGAACAAAAAAGTAGAGTTGAAAAATCCTTACAGAAAGAGAAAGTTGATCATAAGAAAACTAAAGATGGTAATTAATCATTTTAATTTTAATTTTAATTAAAATTACGCACTAATTCTCGTCGTTTAAAACTTTAAGATTATCAAGATAATATCAGAGCCAAGTTAGATATTGATAAAGAAAAGGTAATTACGCTGCATGCAGCCAATTAAGGTTATATAAATGAACTGAACGTTAATTTTTGTTTCGAACGCAGAAAGACGCGGAAAGCAGGTATACGAATTTACAACAAGAACACCAAGTTCTTCAAGTAAGTTAATTAATTAAATTAAGTTGACATTTTAACCCCCCCCGAAACAAATTTTAAGTTTAGTTAAATTAAATTAGGATAAATACGGCCAATTACAAGAAAAATCAAATCAATTAGAAGAAAATTTACGTAAATATCAAACCGAAGCCGAAAATTTAGCGTTAAATAAAGATAATGAAATTAAAAACTTAAATGGTAAATTAAATTAAATTATACGTAATACGGTACGTAATTAATTTCTAATTACCATTAAAATTAGGTAAATTAAGCAGTTTAGTTCTTTCAAATGAACAACTAAAACAAAATTACGATAATCAAGCGAAAGATTTTGCCGAATTAAACGTACGTTTCGTTTCGTTTCTTACGTTTTTTTTTTTTTAACGCGTAATTAAGTAATTAACGTTAAAAATTAAACAGGAAAAATTAAATTCGCTGCAAGTTTTAAACTCGCAACTTCTAGAGAAAGCGCAAGCTCAACAAAATGACATTAAAAATGATATAAATAATAACAATAACAACAACAACGCTGATGTTGCGAAAGAATCAAACGCAGTTGCTGATACTAATAACAATAATAAGCAGGTTGACAACCCTAAAAGCACTTCACCATCAGAAAGTCCTCAACTCGTTAAACAACCGCAACCAAATCAGGTTGGTCATTAAAAAAACATTTTTGGGACATTTTTCTTAATTTTTTTGACATTTTTGTAATAAAAATGTACTTAACTATCGGTGATTGACTATTTGCATGTATATTAAACAACTAACGAGATTAAACTAGTTAAAAAAACAAGCGCAAAAATTAACTGCCCTATAGGTAATACACAGAGTGATTTCGCCTAGCAAATTAGCAGGGGCCGGAGTAAGATACGTCAATGAAAAAAACCCCTCCATGGGTTACGATGACGATCCGCACGCTAATTACCATCATAACTTTAATAATCCACATAATTACCCTCAAGGTGCACCTCCCCCACCACTACCTTATCATCATAACGGTGGTGCTAACATGCCTTATCATAACCTTCCACCTCCCCAATGGCATAAAATGCAAATGGAGGTTGCGGCTGCAGCGTTACCGAACGCGCATCCCATAAGCCCTCCTAATAATTTCAAAGAACAAAATATTAATGGGCATACTAATAATGGAGGACATATGCCTGGAATTGACAATCCTGGACTCGAAAATTATAATGTAGGGAAAGATGTTAAAGTTAGCGATGACGTTGAAGGGGGAAATTCATTAGGAATGGAGATTAACGATCATAAGTTTAATAAAGTTGGTGCTGCTATGATTAAAAAATCATCGCCCATAGATCAAAATGATGATGTTAATAAGGGTGTTAAAATGATTAGGGGACATATTCTTAATTAATTAAGTTTAATAATTAAATTTCTTTCGAGGCCAAATTAAATTAAATTTTAAATGAGAGCGTATTATTGACAGAATAATAATTTTATTTTATTTTTAATTTTGCACCATTCCTATTTCCTATATTGCATTTATTTTTGTTAGTTAAACATTTTTCACTTGTCAGTGGGTAAGAAACTACGCGGAGGGATACTATATAATAAATTCCCATAGAGAAACGCGGAGGGATACAATATAATAAATACCCATAGAGAAACGCGGAGGGATACAATATAATAAATTCCCATAGAGAAACGCGGAGGGATACTATATAATAAATTCCCATAGAGAAACGCGGAGGGATACTATATAAAAAATTCCCATAGAGAAACGCGGAGGGATACTATATAAAAAATTCCCATAGAGAAACGCGGAGGGATACTATATAATAAATTCCCATAGAGAAACGCGGAGGGATACTATATAATAAATTCCCATAGAGAAACACGCGTGCGTAGTCGCTGACAATTGAAGTTACGCTTTTAAATTTTTATTCCTTTTTTTTTCATCAAGGTGATAATAATATTATTGAGATATTTTTTATGTTATGTATAAAGTAATTAAATATTTAAATTTTGAACAAAAAGAAAAGAAAAAGATTAATTAAAAATTAATATATTGTCCATTTATTTTTTTTTTTTTTTTTTTTGAAAGCAATAAACTAAATTAAAATTTTATTTAATATTTATTATTTATTATTTATTTTTGCATGAATTAAAGAATAAAGACGCGTTGCATCTTTCCTTAATCTTTATCGCTTCTTAATTGGGATTATTTTTATAAATAGGGTAACTCTGACGGAGTTGTTAACGATGCGCCTATTGGGGATAATGCAAATGCAAATGCAAATGCCAGTCAAATTAACAATGGTGCTAATCCTGTTGGTGATGGTGGTTCAAAAATTGTTGCTGGTGCTGGTGAAGGTGGTGGCGTAGTTAATAACAACAACAACCCTAATGACAAAATTGAATCAAATGACGTTAACAAAGCGGAAGAATCTAAAATGCAAGTTCAGCAGCCCGATAACCAGGTCATTCATTCATTCATTTATTTATTTATGGCATTTAATTTAATTTTAACGGGTTAATAATAATCTTAATTATAATTTAATTAATAGAAAAATTCAGCTCAAACTTTATCAAAACCTAAAGTGGTTGTTAGTTCCACAGTTAAAAATACTGATAATCAAGTACCGTTACCGAAACCAAGATCTGATAATTCAGTTAAAGATGACGAGAATAACAATAACAATAACAACAATAACAACCAAGTTTTGCCTCAACCTAATAACGTCATTCAAGAAAATCCAATAGTAGCTGAACATCGAGATGAAGGTTAACTTAATTATTTTTATCTTAATTAATTTAATTATTAATTTTTCTTTGAAGATGGTGAGCCAGTAATGCTTCATCAAAAAGAATTAGGTAACGGTGTTGGTCGTTGGGAAGGTAATTTTAAACGTGGTCCTCAACTTAGCCCATTAGCGGGGGGACAACCGGGTAATCACCCTAACGAGGAGGATGATTATCGGGGGGAAGAAGGTGGTGACGATGACGCGGCTGAGGAAGAAGGTGATAATGAGGGTTTACCGGCTGGTGATAATAAACCCCATGAAAAGCGATTTCAAGATCATGATTTTGAAGTAAGTCCACTAACTAACTAACAGGGTTGCAACAGATAAGGATTTTTGAAAATTGGTCAGGGAAAAGTCGGCTAAAAAAAAGTCGGGGAATTGAAAAAATAGGTGAAATAAGTCGGGGAATTGAAAAAATAGGTGAAATAAGTCGGGGAATTGAAAAAATAGGTGAAATAAGTCGGGGAATTGAAAAAATAGGTGAAATATGTCGGGGAATTGAAAAAATAGGTCAAATAAGTCGGGGGATTGAAAAAATAGGTGAAATAAGTCGGGGAATTGAAAAAATAGGTCAAATAAGTCGGAGAATTGAAAAATAGGGTCAAATAAGTCCGGGAATTTAAAAAATAGGTCAAATAGGTCAGGGATTTTAAACTTAGATGTGAAAAATTCTTATATAAGAAAGCATATTATTATCTTAGGATGAAGCTGACCAAAATCACGCTAAAGAGGAAGGACATGAAGGGGTTGTTGTTCAACCAAAATAACTAATTGATAAAAAGGTGCCATGACCAGGGGTTTTTTTTTTGCGTTTTTAAATTAACGCAATCAATAACTGTAAATTTAAAAGTGATGCAATCTGAAATATTTTGGTCATTTTGCCGGTTACAATGACCAAATATTTGTATTTAAATTTTGTACTTAAAAAGAAAGTGACAACCAATCCGGTTTTTAAGGATTACGTGCAATCCGGTTTTTAAGGATTACGTGTCATCTTTAAATACTGGTTTTAAAGATAACACGTAATCTAACAAGATACAGTACTCGTCAAAGCTGGATCAAAAACTAGCGTGTTCCGCACTATTTCATCCAATTGCTAAGCCTAATTACGATCATGATATTTTTTTGGTTGTAATTCAAATGTTATCTTTCAATAAAAAAAAGAATATCGTCGTCCTATCTATAACGCCCACCATTAAAAACGTTTATTAATTTTAAACGCAAGCCAATTTTACTTTCTGTATTAATCCGCCGCCGTGATTCGACATGATATATATATGATCTACTTTTTAAGGGTTTTTTGACGTACCACATTTGTATATACGCCTTAAGATAAATATTGTATAAAAAAAACAAAGAAATTTGGTTGACTTATAACATTCCAAATTATGTGTTCAATTTTATGTAAAAAGATTAGATCGGTTTGTGCGAAATAAAATTTGGAAATGTCAATGTGCTATTTTCTACCTAAGCCTAACTCATAGTTAAGCCTACTTTAACTCGTGACTAAAGTAGCTATGCATCGCAAAAAGATAGATATGTCATACAAAATTTCAATTGGTTTCTTATTCTCTTGTAAATATTAATTATTAATAAACTTAATCTCGATAATAAGTAACTACTACTAATTTTTGAAATAAACAAAATGTACTTACATGCCAACTCGCTAAGCCTTGTCTTGTCAATCTTCTTGACACGCTAGAACATTCCGCGACGCAACTTCTCGCGCCTAAACTACAAACAAACTAACCGAGTGAACGTGTTGTTTGCAGAATTTATAGCCTCGGGCAAATTACAGCCTGAAATACACGACTGTGAAAAAATAGTTCCCACAGTAAACCAATGAGAAAGCCTGGTTTCTCTTTCATCACATACGTTCCTAGATTTTTGGCGGGAATTTCGGTATACCTTCAAACACGTGACGACCAGCGGAAAAAACATGGAGTCATCAGTTAGGAGATGAAGCTAGGAATTCTCAAATCGGAACGCTGTAACATTTCAACTTAATTCAATCTCAAGTTAAATTCATATTTTTTTATTTATTCAGACTCATATCATTATTATTATTTACAAAATTCATTCAAAGTAAACGTGTACTACATTATTATTAGGGCTTGCAAAATTAGGAAAACGAATATACTCGAGACTCTAAACTAAAGCTGCGATCTTAAGCCTAACTAGGCCTACGAGGTCAGTATCACATGATTTATCTTAAACCAAGGCTTAAACAACGCACCAAATTAATTAAAAGGAGGCACTTTACCATAACTCCAAAATAAAAATTACTAGGCATAAGTTTGAAACATATTATGACATAGAGGAATGTGTTCAATAACTCGATATTATGAATTCATTAAAATAAACGTGGACATATTAAAATTCATGATATACAGTTGAATTACGTATAATTTTCAAAATAAAATTACATCTAAATGGAAGACTAGTACACTGTTGATTGTATTGAACTATATCGGGAGAGAGAAAAGTACACATGCTTTAAAAAAAACAGAAGTAAATTATTTGAAGTAAATGATTCTTTTTGAGTATATTTACATATATTTTAGCTAAGGCACTTTTAGTAACTTTGGATATTATTATTATTACCATTATATTTGTTTAACATGAAAAAAACTATTGCTGGGAAATTAATACGTATCTCTTAATTAATTTAAAATAAAATATAATTAAATGAATACCAAAATGAACGGATCACCTACTGGAAGTTTTGCCACCAGTTTGAGATTCGACTTTAATTTTTTTAGCAGACGATGTATTCGCGATTACGCGATGTGATTGATCATTTATTTGGTCCATTTCCGGTTTAACTTCCTCGCGTTTCCGTTTGGAAGCGCCTTTAACTTTAACGGTGGTTAGTTTCTTATTAGATTTCCTCTTACTATGAGCTTGTTGGTAATGTCTATTTCTATTAAATTTGCTAGCGAAAACGCGATCACACTTGTGACACTTCTTTTTATCTTCCGCCGGAAGTTCATCGTCATCCACCTCAACTTCGACGTCTTCTTGTTCCATTTCCGGTTGAGATTTTAACTTAACGGTGGTTGATTTCTTAAAAGTCTTTTTTAGTTTTGTGGCCAAGTTTTTCCGTAACTTTAACCCGCTCCTGGTTTTGCTGGACTTTATTATCTTATTGGTAGCTACATTGACCTTGAATCTGGCCACGGGTTTCTTCTTCTTAGGTTGTTGAACGACTTTGACGGACGTTTTTGGGT
Organism: Phalangium opilio; assembly: GCA_019434445.1. Classification (NCBI taxonomy): domain Eukaryota; kingdom Metazoa; phylum Arthropoda; class Arachnida; order Opiliones; family Phalangiidae; genus Phalangium; species Phalangium opilio. The sequence goes on along the minus strand of JAEQBA010001029.1, from coordinate 79,439 downwards.
TGCCATTGGCTTTAGTTTTACTGGGGGATTGTAAAGACTTGGCGGTGTTTATAGCTAAGGTATTGGACGCGCTTGAGGAACTGGTGTCCAAGTTGGTGACGTCCAATTCGCTGGAAGACCGTGACATTTCGGAATTGGCTCTTCGTCGTTCTCTATCCGATGATGATGGTGGTGGTTCATTCATCCCGCCAAATATTTCGGAGACTGAAACGGACAAAGGAATCGACAGAGTATCGTGGTCCAATTGGTGAAGGGTTGAGGGAATGGATTCCTCAATATCCTCCTCGTCTGATTGGACAGAAACGGCGCTTCCCGTTTCGCCAATATCTTTAACACTTCCCGCTCTGACTTCTAGTTGCACCCCCATTGATATTTGTAACTCCAATCGGTCTTGTTCTCGTAAAGGCGTCTCAACATCGACTTTCTCACATTCAAGTTCTAGTTGATCTGTCTTCACCAACGCGCTTTTTTCATCAAGGACTCGTTTCGCATTATCTTTGGGCGTTGGCAAGTTTTCGAGTACACTAGTTACAGTTTTCTTCATGGGAACTGAATCAATTTTAGGAGTGGAAGTTTCAAGCTCGTTACGGAGCTTGCCTTTAAGATCGTCGCTTGGAGCTCCTTTGGTTAACTCAACAGGTGCTACGTCCACTTTTTCAGTTGTAAGTATCGGTACGTCAACTTCTTCGGCGAAAAGTTTTGCTTTCTTGATTTGACCTACTGGAGATTCCATCTTCTTCTTTTGAGCACCAACTTTAATCTTAGAGTTCTTGACTTCAACATCCATCGTCAGTTTCTTGGTAACTTTGGCTTTAGTGCTCGGACTCTTACTTTTCCTTATCTTCATGACATCAGATTCTTTATTTTCATTGGGAACTATGTCTTGTTGCGTTTGAGCAACTTCAGCTTTTACTTTAACCATCTTCTCAACTTCTACATCCGTGTTTTGTGTCGGTTGAACTTCAACATCTTTCTCGGCAACTTTAGCTTTTTTGCTGGGACTGGCGCTTTTCTTAACCTTCTCGACGTCAGATTCTATATTTTCATTTGGAACTAAGTCTTGTTCCGTTTCGGAAACTTCAACTTCTTTCTTTACTTCCACCATCTTCACCACTTCTACTTCTGTATTTTCTATGGCTTGTTTTTCGACCCCTTTAGCCTTTTTACTTGGACTTGCACTTTTCCTAACCTTCTTAACCTCAGATTCCATATTTTCATTGGAAACTTCGTCTTGTTTGGTTTTAGCAAGTTCACCTTCGACCTTTTCTTCCGCGGTCTTCTTAACTTCAACTTCCATAGTTTCAATTGGTGGTATTTCACAATCTTTTGTGGTTTGTTTCTCGACCACTTTGGATTTCTTACTAGGACTTTTCCCGACCTTCTTAACTTCAGATTCTGCATTCTCACTTCTCTGTGGAACTTCAACTTCAACCTTTTCGTTGTTTTCCTTAGTCTTATTGTCCTCAACTTCGACAGTTGCCTTGAGGTCCAGAATTTCGACCTTTTCATTCTGAACGATAGATTCCACCTTCGCAGTCTCTTGTTCCTTTAGAGGTTGAACATAAACTTCATATTTATCGATTTTACTTCCTTCGCTGGTCCCGGTCTTCTTGGTTTCAACTTCCGGGACAGTTTCGTTTTCAACAGGAATGTCTTCCTTACTCTTACAGTCCAGGTGTTCAATCGTTTCATCAACTGACGACTCCTTTGTGGAACTTTTTCTGGTCTTCTTGACTTCAACTACAGCATCTTCCTTCGTTTGAACTACAACTTCCTCCTCCTCTTCCTTCGTAGACTGGTGTACGTTGTCACCTTTGACCTTTTTACTCTTAACTCCTGTACTATTCCTCGTCTTCTTGACTTCAACTTCGACCGTTTCGTCTGGAAAAACCGCCTTCGTGCTCGTAGCTTCAACCTTTTCACTTTGAACAGGAGTATCTTCATTCTTCGGTTCAAGTTCAGTCAAAGTTCGGTCTTCAACATTCGCCTTTTTGTTCTGAGTGGCTCCAACTTTCTTAGTCTTTTTGATTTCAACCGCAGTGTCTTTCGAGGTCACTTCGATTGGGGCTTCAACTTCGACCTTTTCACTTTGAACTGCAACAACCGTAACTTCCTTCGCGGGTGATTGAAGTTCTAGAGATTGACCTTGAACTTCCTTAGCAGTGGGACCTTTCCCAGTTGTTTGCTTGTCATCAATGTCTTTCTTTTCACTCGCAAGTAAATCTTTAATTACTTCTTGCACGGTCTTCTCATCGTCAACTTTGACCTCTTCAGATGTCTTCTGATCCTCAAGAACCGCCGATTCTACCATCGCTTGATCAACTTTAGTCTTTTTGACCTTGGATTTCTTACCCACAACGTCTAGTGGTTTCAGTCTTGGCGATTTCCCTTTGGCAGCAGATGATTGGTCCTGAAGACCTTTTGCTTTGGTCTTCTTTGTCTTAACTCCTTGTTTCTTGGGTTTCTTTTCTTCCACCGTAACCTTTTGAACCGCTACACCTTTAACTTTGTTATCATTCTCTTCAATCCCAGTTGGTGGCATTTGGTTCGATTTCTGAACCCCAGCTTCCGATTGTTTGCTTTCGTCCAGGACTTCAGGGTCGCTTACGTCAGGGTCAACTGTAGATGTCACGAATCGTTTCGAAAGGGAGGAATATAATGGTGGAGGTGATGGTTTCTTTGGAGTAGAGTCATTAGACTTTGGCTTTGATGGTTTAACTTCGGGGGTTTCTTGATTCGCATTAGACGCGGCAAGGGCTAAATTTCTCTTATTGGCATCTTCATTAAGCATTTCGTCGAAAAGTTCACTGTCCGTTTTAATTGGTAACTCTTTGCTAAAGTTCAAAGCTAAATTTGTTCGTAATTTATTGATGGAGGGTTCGTCCGGTAGTGTGAGAGCTGGGACCGAAACTGAAAAATAGAGGTTAAAAATACATTGAAAACACTAAATTATAAATAACTTTGGCTAAAATGCATGGTCAATTAAATATAAATTTGAAACAATCGTTAAGCCTTGTTCTAAATTTTCAAATAAATTTCGAGCGACATTAATTAGAAGCCACGTGCTTTGTGAGTACTAGTTAAGCCTTAATTTTGAAATTTCGCGCTCTTTAAAAATTTATAGAAACACGTGATTAGTGAACTAAATTCAAATAAATTACAGTTAACGTATTAATTAATTAATCTATTAATTACGACCTTGACTAATATTAATAATTGCAAATTACAAAACAATAGCGAACCCATTTTTAAACTAAATAAAACTTAAGTTGCAACCAGTAGTTAAATAATTGAAGTAATTAAGTAAAACAATTTTATATTAAACTCAAGGTCATAAGAATTGATTACAGTTTCTCTTAGTGAAAATTACTCGAATAACGATTTTTATACGCGGTTAGCTTTTCCCTGAACACCGGTGTTCGGCAGGGTAAACAGTTCTACAGGCGCATCCTCCTAATGTTAATTCCCATAGCCCCTGTAAATGTAGCACCTCAATTTTCGCGAATACTTATACAAACCGCACCTAAATAAATATCAATTATCTAAACTATTTAGAAACTTAAAAACAGGTCAAATTCTAGTGAAAACCCGCAATTAGTATTACAATAAGTTTATAAGTGATATGTTCCTTCCATAAGCATATCTTTTTGATAGAAAGGGTTTCAAAGACTGTCTATCTAGCTAAGCCTCGAAATCACGAAATTAAAAATAAACAAATAAACAAACGAGTAAAGACGAACTTACTTGAACTGGTTGGCGTATCCACTCTTTGTTTCTCACTGAGTTTATTGAAATCATTGATAATAGCATCCTCGGTTGTAATAATGGCACTTTGATTATCATTACCACTCTCTAACTTGTGCGAGATGCGATGTTGAAGCAATTTCCAATAAGACAGGAAAATCTTATTGCAGAAATTGCAGGAGAAAGAAGTGAACTTTGACCCGGACGCGGACGCGCTTGAACCAGCTTGAATAGAAGGTGAACTTAAGTCCGAAGTATTTTGTTGCAAATTATCACTACTGGGAGACACCGATGTCTGAGAACGTTTAGTTTCATCTAAATCAGGCGGTGTGGCAACTGAATTAACACTTGCTGAAGTTGAAGAAGTTGGTGTTGATGTTGATGTTTTAATGTCCGTAACGGGGGTCGAAACTTTGTTCATATACATATCATCATTAACGAGGAGTTTAGTGTCCGCTCTACAAGGAGTTATTTTAACCTTAGCCAGACCGGCCTTTGTCCTGGTTTTAACAGCGGGAACTTTGGGAACAAGTTGGACTTCAACATTGGTAGGGAGTTCAATTGGGGCATCTTCTTTAGGTGACGTCACATTATCCTTAACCAATGAAACTTTGGTGACTGGTTTAATAATTTCATCCAAAATACTTAACGGCGGCGTTGGACTATTTTTAAGTTTTTTGCTAAGGGCTGTTAGAATATTGGTCACGGTTGGTGGAGGAATTGATAATGGTGCCTTGGGTCGCTTCTTCTTAGCGACTTCCGGTTTTGTTGAAGTATCCGTAGTAGTATCCAATGTGATTGTTTTGGGTGTTTTTGTTTTAGACTTGGTTTTTACCGAAGTAAGTTTAGTGGAACCATCAGTACTACTTGTTTCAAGTTTGGTTTTTGGTGTGGATGTCTCAACAGGATTTCCAATGGAGGAAGTTTCTTTCGTAGTTAACACGGGGGTCGTTGAGGAAGAGGTACTTGGACTGTCGCTACCCGATACCGTTTTTGATTGGCTAGATTTCTTGGACTTTGATCCGGTTGGTGTCGATGTTGTTGATGTAGTAGTAGTAGTAGTAGTAGTTGGCGGTGGTGTTGTGCTTGTAGTTGGAGTTGGAGTTGTAATGCGTTTCATGACGTCAACTGGGTGATGTTCGCGTAAGAGATCAATTACTAAGTCTTCAATTTGACTTTTAAGAACCTGACAAACAAATAAACAAACAAAAACAAACGCAATAAACACGCAATTAAGTTACAAGAACGAAATATAAATTAATTTGATAAATTAGGGTAAGAAATCATTAATTTTTGGGGCATATCACTTTGAAATTAATTAAGTAACCTTGATATACCAGATAATATTACGTCCTTCCCCCCTGTCGCGCTTATCTTTAAACAAAGATTATGTTCTGAGAAATTAAATTTAGAATCATATTTATCTTCTTTTCTAGCGCATACCGTTATTATAAACATATTTTTTGATCGGACAAAGCTATCACTAAGTCTTCCCAAGGTCTATTAAAGGACCAATAGTAAATTGCATAGAGCCTGTAGAACTGTTCCATCGGCTGAACACAGCGGATTAAGGCGAAACCAACCCGTAGGGGTTTTAGTCCTATACAGTAAACTTTTTTTTCTTACTAAGTCTTTTAGAGTTAAGACTCTGGTTCCACGGAACCGCCAAGAGATCTTACTTACTAAAAAAACTCTTCGGAAGGAACTTGAGAGAGAGAGAAAGAGAGGATTTCCAATAAGTGAGTGAGAGAGAGAGAGTCTATTCGTAACTCTAGCAAGTGAATTAAAATAGAAACGTTTTCGCCTAGCTGAGTCCCCCAACCCCAAAGCTTCTCAATCAATAATTTTGAAAAGAAGAGAAAATGTTGGCCTAATTCTTCCACAGTCACGTTTAGGGGAACAGAATTATAAGAGTTAAAGAAAATTGAATGAAAAACGTTTCTGACAATGTGTATGCAGTCTCTTTAAGACGTTTAAAAATTCGTTAAGATTTAAATTCATCAGGTACTTTTAGGTATGTGTTAAGCCTAATTTGAATTTCTTCTTTTTTTTTTTTAATTGCACGTGGGTTTTTTTTCGCGCCAAAATCGGAAGAGCGATTTACACCTTTTGATAAACGGTTTTCGGTTAATTTCATTTAACTCTTTATTATTAAAGATATGAACATTTTAATCCTTTAAAAATTTTAAATCTAATTTTCTTTGACCGTCTAAAGACATTTTTTCCTACTAATTTTAATTTATATAAAATGCAATTCAGAAAGAATTTTGAGGGTTCAAAAAATGACCAGTACAGTGAATTTATAAGTGTAATTAATTTTTGATAATAGGGTAATTGACAATTATTAAAATTGCCCCGATATTTCATATCAATTAAAAAAAAAGTATAAAAAAGGTAAAGTCACGAAAATTTTAATCGTTTAAAGATTAGGTAGTAAACTTGTTTTAAAGTTTTAAACTCAACTAAAAACCACAAACACAAAAAAAGGAAAAAAATAAAACTTGGAACTTACCGAAGGTGTAACGACGACTGGTCTTATTTTCTTCTTGAGCTCCTTTCTGATTCTGGAGAGTGGACATCCATCGTACATGTGTTTACGATAATTTGCCAAATAGGAGAATTTTCGCAAGCATTGAGGGCATTTATGCAACTGTTGCGGAATGAATTTCGATTCGTCAAACTCCGTTTTAACTTTTCGTTTAACCATAACACGTTTTCCGACACCTTCCATTGGCGCCTCGGGATTGTCGGGATCTGAATAAAATGAAATTTAAAACGTATTCAATATCAAGTTGATATATCATAAATAACGAGCAAACCCGTAAGTATGACACTTAATTAAATTTATTATGGAAGGATTGTTATGAGTGAAAAGTATAAATTAGACAACTCTGATTCTGAAACCTAGACATAGACCTTAATGTTTATAGCAGGAATACACAGCCATAAGTTTATAAGTGATATGTTACTTCCATAAGTATGACACTAACTATACAAGTTCGTAATGCTACTGAGTGACTTACAGCTCGAGATAACTACTAAGTCCTAAGTACACTCGGTGGTTAATTTTGCATGCAGGACCAAGTTCCATCTAGGTCCTATTTAGTCTGCATTACTAAGCCCAAATTTGACAGCAGCGCCTCACCAGGCCTCCCTCGCTTTACCTCGAATCTATAACCGACCTCATTCACTTCATCACAATCTCCAGTTTCTAAGTTACCAGAGATTAACAAACTTATGGAAGGAGCATATCTTATGAACTTATGCAATAGGCCTTCCTGACCATACTTATTGCTATTAATTTACTTATATTGATAGGAAAATAAATAAAAATGTTCTTACCTTCGTCTGTTTTGTTATTTTCAGTTTCGAAACTCTCGCCACGTTTTTCTCTCTTAATTGGTACTTGAGCAAGCAAATCACGATTATCCATAGAAAGACTGGCGTCGGATACAGACGTTCCTTGTGCACCTTCTCCCTGCGGTGTATTGGATCTGAATTTAAATGGATCGTCCCCAGTCTCTTTCACGTTTCCACTTGATGTAACATCAGTATTTGACTTTAGTACGGTAACTTCATCAGTTCCTGTAGTTGAACTATTTCCGGTACTCTTATTTGGAACACCAGTTGTATCGATGCCAGTACTTGAAGTTCCAATTACGCTTGAAGATACATTATGTTCTATAAAGATAATGTCGGCATTCGGACTTGTTTTTCCAGAAGTTTCAGCACTGGGGTTCGATTTTCCATGAGTTTCTGCATTAGGGCTGGTTTTACCAGTATTTTCGGTATTAGGGCTTGTTTTTCCAGGAGTTTTGTTAGTAGTACTAGTTTTCCCAGCTGTTTCAGTAACAAGATTTGATTTGCCAGTAGTTTCAGAACTAGGGCTTGATTTTTCAGTAGTTTCGGCAGCTGGAGTAATTGTAGTTGATGCGTCATTACTTCCACTACTAGTACTTGTAGTTTCGGTAGTTGTTGGTCCAGTCGATTCGTTTTTCTTTGCGCCTTCCTTGGCAATATCTTTCGTCTTTGGGGCAACTTCGCTACTGCTGGCCAATTTGGCAGCCTCTTTTCTGGCCGAGGTTCTTTTACTTGCGGTTGAGATTTCTTCGACCTTCTCAGAATCAGAAACTTTAATCGATGAATTCTTAGCAGCCACACCTTTACCAGATTTCTTACTTGAAGTGGGTTTCACCTTTTCTTTTAAATCACTAGCATTTGGCAACTTTGTGGTGGAACTCGAAGGCGTTTTATTGGATTCATCCTCCTTGGTACTTCCGGTTGATTTTTTACCAGTTTCATTTGTCACTTCGTCTTTGGGTTGTTGGGACATTACTTCCTCAACTTTACTGGCGTTCTTGGCGACTTTACTTCTGGTTTCTCTAACTGGGGTAAAATTAGCCAATAGGGATGGTGAGCTTGTACAACTACTCGAAGACTTTTCGGCCGCGTCTTCCTCCTTATTGACCACAGCACCCCGTAGACTGGACAGTGGTACGTCATCGTCAATATCTTCATCCTTATCTATTGACTTATTCTTTTCCTTTTCTGGGGTTTCAAAGTTAACCAAGGGGTTAAGTATCATGTAGGGTTGAGGAGTAGTTAATCCTGGTTTGGGGGTAACGGGAGGTGTAAACTTCGGTGGTCTCGGGGCGCATTTTCTGGCCTTTCTACTTGTAGCCACGGATGTCTCAGGTTGGAATGGTTTCACATCGGACTCGTCATTCTTATCGCTTTCAGGGTTGAGATCGGCTGCTAATTTTGACCATATTGTTGTTACAGGTGGTAACACTGGTTCCGTTTGGCTTTTAACAACAACGGGTTCAGCAGACTGGTCTGGTACATCTTTTGAACGCGTTTTAGGTGATTCGGGTATATTTGAGGCTACGTCATCAATAATCGCCGATAGATTAAGTGAAATTTTCTCTTCCGGTGTTGGGGTTACGGTTTTCTCTTCGGATACCTTTTCCATCTGTTTTTTGGCCAACATTTTGGGAGCTCCGACTTTAACTTTCAGTATCTTCTTGCCGGTTCGACCTTTTTCGATTCTTCCTTTGGTTTTCTTGTATTTCTTGGCTTGAGGAGATGGTTCGCGTTTGATTTCTTCTACCGTTATTGGGGCTTGAATTTGTACGGGTTCCTCCGGAGTAGGTATTTTAGGCGTGGGTTCAATTACGGTGGCGGGAACGGTAGGAGGTGGAGGTGGGGGTGGCGATGTGGCGGGAGTAGAAACGGTTGCTGCCAGTAAAGGAGGAGCTGGTGGTGGTGATGGTGGTTGAACTTTGACCGGAGAATCACGTGGTGTTATTAGACCCAGTTTCAGTCTTTTGTTACAAACCTCCTGCAAATAATTTTTGGGGTGGAATTTTGTTAAGCCTAAACGTTGAAGCGAAATATAACAGGGTTCATACGATTTATGGGAAATATTTCCCTGAATGATTTTATCACGTATTATATTTTCATTGATAATTCCATGTGTGCACAACCTCAATAACTTGAGGGTTTTTAATTTATTGATTTTTTTCTAGATTAAGTAACCAATTCGCGGAAAATCTTATTAACGTGATATTCCTGAAATTTCCTTGACTTACATGTATTAATTCCCTGATTTCCCAGGTTTGTATGAACCCTGTACTATTGTTTAAGATAGGGGAACTTAAATATAACAAGTTTTAAACTTTTAACATTAAAATTAGACCTATTATTTCAAACTGAATACGAATAGCAATATAAGGTAGATCAAAGTTATAAAAATATTCAAAACTAATACTAATTAATTAAACGCTTTAAATTAGAAGACAACAATATAAATTAAGCTTCCTTTGGGACTAAGTACGTTTCAAAAAAATACCATAAATAAATAACAATTCACTGAGAAAACACTTAAAAATATAAAATAGGCTTAAAGCAATTAAGGTCTTTTCAGACGATACAACTTTTTACTCAACTAGATGGGTCAAAAAATTGCGTCAGCAAAAATTGGTAAGTGATAAATTTATAATTTGGAGGCGATTCAACTTATCCAACTTCTCTAAAGGTTGTATCGTTTGAATAGGCCTTAAGAATAATAATAAAATTGAATCAACTTACCCTAATATGTTTCTTGGCATTATAGGGCGTCGAAAATGTCTTGAAGCACTGATGACAAGTATTCCTGCTTAATGGAGTACTCGGTAATGGACTTCCGGTACTTGTATTCACAGCAGCCACCGGACTGTCATTTTTATCCAAATTCTTTGCACTATCATTGACGCTCGCGACTGGTGGACTCGCGACACTTTTACCGGCACTAACCACGGAACTGTTTTGAACCGAAGTAGCACTAACATTCACAACCGGACTATCAGATGGGGTAACCGCGGTAGTAGTTAAAGTTTTATTGGTGATTTCCTTGGGACTGGCATAGGACTTGCCGTTATTGTTCTTATTGGCAACTGGACTTGCCATAACGGAAGTAGCCAAGGCGGTTGTGGCGACCAATGCCGCGGCTTCGTCTATAGCGGGTGGCATATTGGAATCGCTGGAATCATCTTTATTCCGTAACTTAATCAAGGCTGGACATATCTTCGAATGGTGATCGAATTCATCCCCCAAGGACAATGACGTATTGCAACCCTCGCACAAAGTGACGTTAGGAATGACCAAAGCCAATTCCTCCATTTTAATCTTGTGGTCGCGAATGATGGTCAGTTTCGAGATGGTTTCACTGACCTTAACACTGCCACTACTACTACTACCGCTCCTGGGTTGAGCTGAAGACCTGGTTTCTTTAGCACTTCCGGCACTATTACCTTTGGGACTCGTTTCCTTCGATGTACTTTTAGAAGTACTTGTACTGGAACAAGTACTTTTAGAAGACGGTGTCTCTCTCGATTTTGTTGATAAATCTTTAGGAGTTGTTGACTTTGCATTGGTGTGTTTGTTAGAGTGGTCCTTGGTTTTACTACTATTTTTAGATGTAGAAGGTGGTGGTGTTGAAGAGACAGGTTCTACCGCCTTGTTCTTGGATTTACCATTCTCCTTCGGTTTAGGGATCGGGGTGGTGGCTTCTTTGTCAGTTTCTTTGTTAGGGGCTGACTTATCAAGAATTTCGGAATGATGAATGGTGTTATTTTCGTCATTGGATATTTTACGGATTTTAGAAGGTTTCATTAGAAGATCGTTTGGATCTTGGCGTTTAACAGGGCGACCTCGACGCCGGGAATAACTACAAGATATATTAGAGGAGTTCGTTCAAACATAAGCTTATGATACTACTATACTGATATGCTAAGCTAATGTCCCTTAGTTTGATCGCGACAATGTCATGCACGTGTTACACTTATTGTAAATATGTTACTCATGTTTAATGAAAATATAGGGTATATATGGTATATAAACTGAAAATTTTCGTACCACTCTTTCTGTAACACTATGTTCTTTGGGTTATTTTGAGTTCATTGGAGGGAGGGGCTTTATACTATGAGTCGGACTGAAGTAAATACTAACCGTTCTTCATTCCTACTTCTAAAATTAAATCTATCCCTGAAGTTCCATTTTCGACTCAAAAACAGCTCAATCTATTCCAGGCTTATCAGAAACAAGATAAACTAGTTAAAAAGTGAAAATGCATATTTGAATATTTCATCCCCCCTCCCCCGATGTCTACAAGAAAGCCCTGGCCCTACTCTTTATTTTATATTCCTGTTGAAATGGTATTTGGGACTGGCTCTAAGTATAGCCATACATTCACAAAATGTATTTGTCGATCTCTAGCTAGAACTGGAGAAAGAGTGCATGCTAATCGATTTTCTCTAGTCATCTAGATGTTTTTAATATAAAATGCAGTCAGCTAACGTCCGTCCGTCCCGAATCCCGAGCTAGCTAGGCCTCGAGTCAAAAGAGAAATGATATTGTACGAAATTGAGTACAGTAGAACAAACAAGGTTTTGTCAATATCATTACACTGCATGATTAACAAAGATAAGAGAATAAATTTATGAATAAGAAATAACTAATTATGGAGAGATTGAGTAAGACTGAAGAGCTTCTAGTTCTGGGTTCGATTCAGTGCCCAAACCTCTGGAGATGCACTAATAACAAATCACCTGGCAACCCTGAAGGGCGGATATGAATTTCCCTGACTTCTCCCTGATTTAAAAATTCCTAAAAACTACAAAGAGCCCAGCCAAAAATTTAAATTCCCTATAGTCAAAAATATAGGATATTATAGGATCTTTCGTGAAATCACAGGATAATATTGTACAGGTTCCAAGACGTTTAAAGAATTCCCCAGATAAAATGGAAATCCTGTTCCATTTATAGCAAATCTAACAGATCTATAAGACACACGTTTTAACCGTTCAATAAGCTGCTACGGGAGTACCTTAACCCTACCCTTACACAAACACAAACAAAACCTATTCCCCAAAAACCAAAACAAAAATATTAATTAAAAATATCAACATTAACACTTACGTGGCATTAAACTTGGCTTTCTGTCTGACAAACTCGGCATCTCCGCCACACTCCAAGATATGTAAATGCAAATCAGCCACCGCTTCGAAGGCAGATCCGCACTTGGTGCACGTCAATCGACTATCTCCGTCATCGGAAACGGGGTCAGAGGTCAAAGGGGGTACGGGACACTGACGTAAGAATCCAACTGGGCTTCTATATTGAAGGCTCAACTCGGGCGGGGCCGCTTTCGCACCTTCGATCTCAATATGCGTGCAATAGACATTCGGATGATTGTTAATCTTATGTTCTTCAATCCCGACATTGGAGTCGAAGCTCTCGCCGCACGCCGAACAAACGTAGGTAACCGGTACCAAATCACGACCGATTCTAACCGGTTCATCTTCATCCGTAGTACTACTATCATCGTATTCCTCCGAACTGGTCATTTCGTTGGACCAGTTATTGTAATAGGCATTTTCATCGACTTTTAAACCGTATTGTCTTAATAGATTACCGGCGTCGCGAACCGCGTAAGTCCCGGAGTATCCTTTATGAATTGTTTGACCGTTTGATTCCGAAACGCAAACATTGTTGTTGGGATTGCTTAAAGTTGACATATCAAAATTACGAGGGAAGTTGTACACTTTCCAAACTGGTGGTTTCGCGGTGGAAGATTCACCGTTTGAGGAAGAATAAGCCATTGGTGGAATGCTCACGTCTTTCTTCGGACTGAAATTTTGTTTAATGGATTAACATTTAACAAAACCAAGAAGCGATATCTAGTTTACTAGGGAGAAGGGATAAGATGCCTAAGTATTCGTGTGCCATAGTCCCAGTCCACCTTTCAAAATACTAGGGGGGGGGGGCGTCAAAGGAGACCGGGCTATTTCGCCTCCTCTCCTCAGTCGGAAAATACAAGTAATTTTCGTTATTCGCGTTGCGCTGACGTGAGTTTTCAATTTTGTAATTTAGAGGCGGCGGGGATTAACTCCGGACCTACTATACGTTTGGACTGGAGATAAAGCTGGAAATGTGGCGCGAATTTATACCTTCTCTCTAGTAAATCAGGCCTATAAATTAACAAGGTATATATGGAGGTACAATGATTCCAATGTACTGTATGTATTCCGAATACCGAACTAAATTTCGCAACAAACCAGGTTTAAACTACGAACAAAATCTATAATAATAATTTCCAAGAAGCAAACAACATATCTAAGTCTAACTTATTCCCAGATCAATTACGTTTCAAAACTTAATGCCGAATTGGGTATACTTTTTGGGGTAAAGAAAAAAAGATAACTTGTAATATTAAATTAGAGCATTCACTGATTGGTCTCTTGCCAAGAAGCTAGAGCGAGAAAAAGAGATTAAGACTGCACTGGAAGGCTTTCATTAACCTCCTGAACGCCTAATTACATTCCGTTATGTCCTTTTGCCATTGGTACGTACGTTACAATCGTGAACATAGACCTAAGAAGCTCAAGAGATATACAGTCTCCATATTGGAAGAGATACTTTTCAAACCCAATATATAAATGTTCAAGCTCCTTTGAAACTTTGATTGTTTAAAATAAACCTATTGATTTTATTAACGCGATAACATAGCTCTTTCCTCAAGCACGCTCAAAAATATTTCTCAATCTTTGAGAAGAGAGATTGCTATCTCTCTCTCATTTCTAATCTATTCCGCGATGCCTGACGAAGCTTGTTGCGGGAATCTTTATATAGTACTTCCGCATTAGTAGATGAAAAATAGGCCAAAAATAATATTTTTAGAGTCTGATTTTCCATCATCTCAATAACGATAGTGGACATCGCTTTAAACCTTTTAACCGACCAAGGCGCTCAAATACTAGAAGTTGGAACATAATTGAAATTTCAAAAGCTAACGAAGTATATATATATAGTATTTGAGCTACTTGGAATTAACTTTTGGAATAGACCAAACAAAATCAGTTCGTTTTCCAGCAGACTAAAATTCCCGTAACTGATTTTAAAGTTTCAAAATGTTAATTTTAATCTAAGCTAATTAACCCTAACTCGAAATAAAGCTATAATTAGTTTACAAATTAAACTTGATTCTTTTAAGCTATAATTGGAGTTAAAGTGTATTTTCTGATGTGCTTCCAATAAGGAAACAAAACTAGTTAGTAATAACGGAACTAAAACCCAATCTAAATAACTTAAAAACTTCCAAACGTTAATTCCAATATAGTTAGGAGATAGTAATTTCCCAAATCCCCTTATCCCAAGTTGAAGCCAAGTTCCCAAGAGCAATATGTATCAAAACAGGCATACATAATCATGGCTGCATCACGTCAAAACCGCTCAAAAGTCAATCGCGACATTACATAATTTAAACCTAAAGAGTTAAACTCATCTCCTATTCCTACGTTTCCAAATCTAAACAGACTTTACACTTGAATGCATCAAAAAAACACCAAATAAAAACTCAAACCACCTGGCAAACAAAACGAAAAAGAAAAGCATATAAAACTCACCGATATTTCAATTGGTAGTCCTTGCCATCAACATAGTCCATTAAATTATTGTTAATCCTTTGAGCAACGGTCATCAAAAACTCGGTCTCAGTTATAGGAGCGTCGGGAGCGGGTTGAGCGGATCCGTACAAGTGAGCTCCTGCTCCAAAACGCGAGTCTCTGCTACTCAGAGCTCCGCTGCCGTTGTTAACGGCGGCACCGTTCGACGTTGAACCGATAAACTTCCCCCGTCTACCCTGTATCACGTGATGAGCCAAGCGCCTATGACGGCACATGTTCACGTAGGTAGAGAATTTCTTGGGACATTCCGTGCAAATACACTCGGTGGCTTGATATTTCCCCGCGTTTGAAGCTACGACACTGCTAGGAAGAGCGTTAGTACCATTGACAACGTCGTAGTTAAATCCGCTATTAGGATGATGGGTCGTTGATCGTGAAGGTCCAGGAAAAGCGTTGCCGAATCTAAACCCGGCTTCGGTCGTCAAAGGGACGCTTAACTGTTCCATTTGGTGCATTTCTTGATGGGCTTGAAGCAACTCGATGGTGGGGAAATACTTCGCGCACAAATTACACGGATTGTATCTCGAATTGTGTTGCTTTCTCACGTGTTTTCGCAAATCACCGCTTTGACTAAAAGCCGAATCGCAATCGCGACAATCGAAAGGTTTTAAACCCTCGTGAATTCTTTCGTGACGTCTCTGATTGGCTGCTGATGGGAAATTTTTGTTGCAATAACGGCAAGCGTGGGGTTTAACACCGCTGTGAACCGATTCGTGTCGAACTAAGTTTTGTTTGTGACTAAATGTCATTTCGCATTGACTGCAAGGGAAGCGTTTTTGAGCCGGTGAATCGGGATGGTTATTTATGTGGTTGATAAGTAAGGCTGATGAGCAAAAATGGTTTTGACATAAATGACACCGATATAAGTCCAAGTATCTCCATTCCCGTTTTTTCCCCGATCTTTTTAGCTCTTGATCGGACATGACGCGTTTCGGAGTACGGTGGGTTAGGGTTATGTTGCAATTAGCGATGTCAGCCGATGATAAGTAATTGTAATTGATGTGCGTTCTGATAAAAAATAAATAAATATTCTAAGTATTTCGCCTTAGAGACTCGTAACTTTAATTTCTTATAAAAATAAAAATAAAAATATAAAATAATCTTCCTTAATTAAAAAGAAATACCTAATTAAACTCAAAATGGTTGCCCTAAATTTATATAAAATTTTGACTTTTTTGTTAACAAGGAAATATTGTCTTTAAAATGTTTCTGTAGTATTGGTAAAGGCAAAACGCCTGTAGAAGTGTTCCACCATCCGCACACTAATGCAGCGCGGGGAAGCTAACCCTAAAAGTCTCAGGGGCAGCAAACTAAATAGGTTTCGAAATTCTCTCTCTATCTCTCTTGAATGTTAGATTTCAAACGAGATAGAAATAGAGCGATAAACGGAAATCATTCCGACGTATTTGCATCTCTTAAAGAGGGAGCTCTTTTGCAAGTTTCGTTATTTGTACTAAGTAGCCGTTGATTTTAATAGATTTGTTTAATTTAATGACCCCAAATAAATAAATAAATAAATAAAAATAAACTCACCTAATATAATGTCGTTTGAGACTGAAGGCATGTCGATAAACTCCGGCACAAACATCGCATCGATACACTTTTTTTCCGTGTCTGTTACTTTCGATAATATGCCGATCACGAATATGAAACTGATACTCGTTCGTTTCTTGATCCACAACTGGTGGACTGGGTGGACAAACGGGTGGAGCGGCGGTACTGGAGTTTGTTGAGGTTGACGTTGACATACTTGACGATAAAGTGGCCGACGACGCGGCTGGCGTTGTCTTCTGTTGTCCTTTCATCCCCTTCTTACCCGAACCAGGTCCTCTTGGATTATGTTGAGCCTGTGGCATGGTTGTACTTGAACTTTTGGAACCACTACCGGACCCTGAAGCCAAATGAGATGTGGCCACGGAAGCCGCAACAGCCGCTGCTCTTGTTGGTGTATTCTTCTTCAAAATGGACCTCTTATCCGTGGATGTAGAGGAGGAACTCTTATTGGCGTCATCCAGTACCATGTCGTTAACGTTTATCTTGGTAGCCAGTACTTCCTGGACTAAAAGGTCAACTGGAGCTAAGTCATTCGATTTCGCGTCGTCAACTTCTCGGTCTGGTCTGGACGATCTACTTCCGGTCTTCGATGAAGACGTGGAAGCGGTGGAGGATGATGGATTTCTTTTATTATGACTCGAAACCAATGATAGGGGTACTTGAGGTGGACCACTCTTGAATTCTACTTGAAGGGTTTTCTTACTACCCGACGACGAATTGTTATTGACCCGACGGATTAGTAAAACGGGGTTCCAACCTGATGAAGGACCGTCAACTTGTGGGGATAGAATTTAATGGGGACTAATTTAGTTTTGGGATGTTTAATTATCCAGTTTAATAAATTAAATCGATGTACAGAGGTCTCTGTTTAAGGACCCGGTTCAATTTGGGATTAAAAATAGGTCAAAATAGGCCAGGTTTCTTGGGGAAAAATTCCGCTTTCAATGTTTAGTTCTAATATAGGCCAAATTTCAATTAAAAATAGGCCAAAATAGGTCAGATTTTTTATGCAAAAATTCCGTTGTCGATATTTATATCTAATAATCACATAAAAATAGGAGCAAATCAAAATTTCAAACCGTTAAGGACGCATAATTTCTGATAAAAATAGGTCAAAATACGTCATAGGTTTGTTATTCAATAAAGAATACCATTTCTAATTTTTACGTCGAATAATTAGCGTAAAAATAGGCCAAATTTTAATTAAACCAACCAAGATTTAATGGACATACCATCATTAAGTCTAAAACAACATAATTAAGTACTCCTCTCTACGAACTAGATGTAGGGTTTTGATGTACTTACTTATTCAAGTCGCTAACAAGTAGTTGAAACTTATTTTCAGGGGAGTCTATTCCATTCACCGCGATAAAAAAAATACGACTATCACGCTCTAAATGGAGCGGAACGTTGAAAACGTTTATTCAACCTCGCCACCACCACCGAAGCTAAAAAACAACACAAAACTGAACGACCAAGGCTTAAAATATCAAACTAACGGAGAATTTTAAGACCGCGTACTATAAAAATCGACATACGATCATAAAATTGAGGCTTTAAATCGTTATTGGATTTAAGGAGTTTATATGTATATAACCATATTTTCCTGATCTTACTAAGGTTCTAAGGTAATACGCGTTCATAAAAACGACATTAAGTCATTAAAATTCAATTAAACTAACGATGCATATTGAAATGAACCCTATTGTCTTTTGGATAAACCAGTTTTTTCTTTTCCTTTCAAACACGTAATATGAGAAACTGTTTTCTTTCATAGTGATTCTAACTTTCTAAGCGCGTTAAGTTAAAATTCATGGATAAACTCATAAAATGCATTAATTTGTGGGAAAAAACCATTCTTCATTTATAGGTGGAACTCATTAATTCGGGGGAAAACCATTAATTTATGGGGGGAACCCATTAATTCGGGAAAAAAACCATTAATTTACGAGGAAAAAAACCATTAATTCGGGAAAAAAACAATTTACGGGGGAACCATTAATTCGGGAAAAAATCATTAATTTATGGGGGAACTCATTAATTCGGGAAAAACCCATTAATTTACGGGGGAACCCATTAAGTCGGGTAAAAACCATTAATTTATGGGGGAACCCATTAAGTCGGGAAAAACCATTAATTTATGGGGGGAACCCATTAATTCGGGAAAAAATTCATTAGTTTATGAGGGAAACCCATTAACTCTGGAAAAAAACCATTAATTTATGGGGGGAAGCCCATTAATTTATAAAAAATCATTAATTCGTGAAAATAGCCATTAATTCATGAATAAAACCCAATAAAAAATAAGATTATTATATAATAATATAAAATTAGCATAGCAGAAAACTTATAAAACTAGACAAGCTTCAAGAAGCGGCTTTTTTCCGCATGGTAAGCTCTCCGTAGAGAGCCAAGGAAACGATAAAGCCACCAAAAGTCTATCAGGGAAATAAAATTTTAGGCCTAAAAAATCTCGGCGGTGTTTCTCCCAAGCAGCACAAGCCTTAGCGAGGAGAGTGGGTTAAAATAAAGCCAAACTAGTGTTCCTTGAAAGAAAGAGAGAAAAAGGACCCTTGGCTAAACGCCAGACGATAGCGGAGCTAACTCTCTTCATACACTCTGTGTCTCTCTTTCGAAGAATTATCAAGTACTTTCCATACAAAAAAGGAACATAAACTCAGCCCTAATACTCAGCCCATTTATAAGAGACTTAGAAAAAGATCACGTGATTCTAATTAGCCACTAGGGCCTTGTAAAGTCCTACAATACGTTTCGCGGCTGCCTTATTCCAACACCTCTTTAAGTTTAAAGTCAATTTTTGGAAAAATGAATAGCCTAATTAGGCAAAATTGATTTAGAATATTGGCGCGGAATAATGAGGTAGGCCTAATTTTAAAATTGAGGCTTAGTGAAACATTTCCCGCTTTTAATCTAATACCTAGAAGAAGAAGATTTGGCCTATTTTAAATAGGCTTAACAATATTCTCCGAATTCTTATTTCACCATGCATAATTCTTTTAAGAGTAGACAATATATCAAATAGCTTAGGAGCCTTGAATTGTCGGCGTTAATCCGTTATACCCAGAATTTCTTTCGAATACGTATTCTTCCTTCGTTTATTTGAAACACGAGGGAAATTATAAATATTGCTTAGCATGATAAGTTAACGTTTCGCGCGCGTTGGAATACGTTTTTACCCAGAATTCTTTGAATAAAGAAAGAAAGAAAGAAAAAGAGAATAAGGAGATTTATTTCTTACCAGGTGCGGCTCGTTCTTGGTTATCATTCTCTATGCGTAATGGTGATTCGTCTAAGTAGGTTATGAGTTCTTCGCCGGAAGACAGTTCCTGAAATGCATTTTAAAAGTACTGTAAGAGTTTTGAACGCGATAGACAATTGATTTCCACTTTTAATTTTAGAGAACACTGCACTGAAGTTGAAGCAAACTAACTATTGCATAACTCAGAAGACAACTAAATAATTTCCATGTTGATTTAGTGGCAGTCTCCACTTCAAATCACTTCTAAACTAAACAAATATGGGATAGCCTTCATACCGGTTATTTTTAAGGTTCAAAGGTCTTGATAACGCGACTTGATGTAAACTGTCTTCGTTACATTAAACACGTGTTCAAGTTTTCTAATTAAGCCGTTTTAGGCCTATTTTTTTAAGGGGGTGACTGATCTAGTGGTCAGTTCTTACTCAACCGTATTAAGAACAAATAAAAAAAGACACCACCATCATAATTGACCAACATATAATTCAATCAATCTAGGTCAAACGATGTCAAAATGTCCGAGACAGAAAAATCTATTATCTTAAAGGAGATAATCATCCTAAAACGGGGTCAAACGAGGTCAAGAGAAGCCGAACAACAACTGCACAATCTATTAACTTTAGTAGAAGATTTCTTTCTCACCTTAACGACTTTGTAGTAAATTTGCAATCCTTTCTGGAAAGGTTCAACATTCCTTTGGTAAATGAAGGGACTACATTTCAAATGTCTCATCCAATTTTGTCTCCCTGGTCTAGAAGCGTCGACGTAGTGCAGAACACGGCGAGTTATAACATCCCGTATCTATTCACGAGCAGCGGCCCCAACGACGATAAATAAGCGAAAGAAAAGACAACACACACACACACGTGTGTTTGAGAGAGAGAAAGAGAGAACGAGAGCGGGGCAAAATCCGAATCGCCATTCGAAGAGGTAAACGGAGATAGTGTAATAACTACTCTTCTACTATAGTATAGTGTATAGTGAAGGGAGAGAAACCAGAAAATCAATATGAAAGAGAGAGAGACTTTCTTCGCTCTTATGAAGGGCCAGTGAAACAATATTTCTTTATCGATACTTAACCGAGTTTTTTTTTCTAAAGTTTTACAATTTCGATACGTTCTAACTCTACTCTACTTTTAAAAGGACTTTGAGCTTTGAGGGAGGGACGGGTGAAATAGCCCTAATTCTTCTCTTTCTAATGGTACCTTAAGTTTATAAGTGATATGTTCCTTCCATAAGTATGACATACACTTCCTATGCTTCGTAATGCTACTGAGAGACTTACAGTTCGAGATAACTAGTTCGAGTGGGAACGATAAGCGAGAATTGAAGTTCTACACTCGGTGGTTAATTTTGCATGCAGGACCAAGTTCCATCTAGGTCCTATTTAGTCTGCATTACTAAGCCCAAATTTGACAGCAGCGCCTCACCAGGCGTCTTCGCTTTACCTCAAATCTATGACCTACCTCATTCACTTCAAAATTACAAGCTCCAGTTTCTAAGTTACCAGAGATTAACAAACTTATGGAACGGAACATATCTTATGAAGGTACTAATAACTTGGGATATATCTCAATGAAGTAATACTACCCAATCATTTAAACCATTCCATGGGTATCCATCCAGGCTGCGATAGCCCCTAATTCTCCTCTCTCTAAAAGGTCCTAAGTACTTGAATCTATACCTCAATTAGAAGAAGCCGAGATAAACAGATTTCTAAGTAACTATAGTATACTATACTACCAATTTTTGAAACCTATACTTCCTCAACCGAGGGAAGAGATAAGAGGGTGTGACGTCACTAGCAATTTCGTAGTAGCTACACTATTGGAGGCGACTAACTTGGTTTCACTCACCCTTTAGGAAGGACTGTTTGAGTAGGTAGGTTTCGGACAAGGGGCGAGTGGGCAAAGCAAGATGGGGAAACAAAGAAAGAGTTGTTTTTGTGTGGCGAGCGCAGGAGAGAGAGAGACACGAAAGGTAGGTAGAGACTAGATATAGGTATTCTTTAGTTCCTCACCTGCCATATCGTGCAGTCCGTAACCTTGGAAGGTTTGACGTTAACCGTTTGACCCAGGAACGGACCGTACACCCGGCCAACACCAATCGGACCTTTACTCCATAGTCCTATAGGAGTTAAAGTTGGGGACGGGATTTTTGGGTTTAGTTTTAAAGCCCAAGTTCGCGGCAATTATTTATAAAAACAATGGGAAGGCGAAAACAAGGAATTGGAATTGAAGCATGGAGGAATCTTTATCAATCAACAAGAAGTATGGTATGATATCTATCAGTTAACCAACTTGTACAAATTTCTTTTGATTTTCAATCAGAACTAGTTTAAAAGCAAGCAATCAATCCCTGGTAGGCGAGGCCCAACCAATAGGTCTAAACACCAAGGACTGTTTCTGAAAAGGTCTATTAGAAATTAAGGTAAGGAGATTGTCTTTGGGAAATCGATTTTGAGTCGAAAATGCAACTTCTATCTCCATTTTGTTTACCACAAGGGACACTGTTTTCAAGTTATGAACATTGGAGTATTTTACGGATGACCCCCTTAAATTTATTTAATAAACTGATTAAGACATTGATTTCTAATTTAATTTAATTAAGGGGTCATCCCTAAAACACTTCAATCAAATCATAACTCGATTTGAAACAGTGTCCCTTGTGTCAAACAAAATGGAGATAAAAGTTACCTACATTTTCGACTCAATATCGGACTCAAAGAACTTCACCGCCCGCCTTAATTTCGGACAAACCATTCAGAAACACCCTGTATAGTTTTAAAGATTCCCTAATATAACATACTAATGCTCACGCTCTTGGGAACAAAACCAATGAATTATCATGAGAATAAAACCATAACTTCATAAGAAATTTCGTATTGCAGTTTAGTGATGTGTATCGTCATACTTATGTTGTTGAGTTTACTTATGATTTACAATGCATTTATGTACTCACCCTACACCGTATTAGAGTTAGTTTGCATTAAAGAAAGAAAGGGAGAGAGAGACAGAAATAGGCCATTTTTAGACTTGGGAATTAGGATTCTTTATAATGGAATGAGGGAAAAAGGAAAAACCGGATGTATCACAGAAAACAACTTAAGAATTTTTTTTTATTCCTTTTTCTTTCCAAACACTATTTTGCCAAAAATTTTTAGTAACACGTGACACTTCCTCCGTCTTAAATTACGCGGAAAGTAAGGAAGGAGAGCGCCAATCGTTATGACGTCATTCCGTGCCTTTCCAATAGGGTATTGATGACGTAATGAGTGCAATTACTCAATCAATGTTTGTCTAATCAAGTTAGTAGACGGAGGAAGGATACTAACATTGTAAAATAGTACAGAAAGTGGGCGTGGCAACATTGTGTCCATTTGAACCCAATTTAAAAGTTGGTGAATATTTTAAACGGACTGAGATAATTCGAGGGGCCATTCACTCAGAGTAATCAGAGTACAGTACTGTTAATATATGGGGTGCGCGAAAGCATTCTAGCCCCTTTAGTGCACATTAAGTATTTGCTATGAAAAGTACAAGGAGTATCAGAGTGGTTAGCCCCTCGACGAGTGTGAAATTAACCAAAAAAAACCCGAAAAATGTTTTTGTACAAATATATTGTCAACTTGGATTTTTAGCATTTATTCTTCTATTGTGGCCTGACCTTGACAATCTACTGCATGCCTATTTATTCTATTTCTTTATCAATATCACAAAAGGGTTCAAAGGGGAAATAACCCTTTCTTGACTATCATATTTCAACGCGTCTATTTTTAGTCTATTTTTAAAAATATTTTTCTGACAAATAAATAGAGATTTATTTACCTGTTTTCCCAGGTTGAATTGACGATTCTCTTAATTCCAATTCAGGTGGTAAATCGGACCAACCAATAGCAGGGCTTGGTGCAGTCCTGGTTCTTTCCATGATTCGCGATATGAAAGTTATTCTAACGTTTTGGGAAATCCATGGAGTTTAAGTTCACGAACTGAAATTATATTAATAAAAAAATAATTAGACATTTTTTAATAACAAGCCAACGAAAAGAAATTAAAATTAAATGGCATGATGTTCATAATTAAATGTAATTAATTTCCAATCTCTATTAAATATAATATAATATTTTTGGAATGGAAGATACAAATTTTCAAAGCGATTTATTGGTACTAAATAATTCTCTAAATTTATATTTTAACCTAATCATTTTAAGTAAATTATTTAAATTTACTTAAATCACCTTGTCTTCCATTTAAATAAAACACGAAATTCCCCCGTTAAAGACTCAATACAATTCCTGGAAATTGAACCCTTAAACATTTCAAAACGGGGCCCCAAAAACGCAGGAACCAAGAGAGAAGCCCAAAAGATAAAGCGTAAAAAAATCTACATCTAAGCCTTGGCAGAATAAAAATTCCAATGGATAAGAAAACTGGGAAAAGCTCACCCTCCCTCTAGTCTGACTCGCATCTCATTCGCTTCTCCTATGAATCTTTATCAAAAAACGCCTAGCAAATCGGGGGAAAATTCACTAAGCCTAACCATTAAAGCAAATACTTAAAAAACTAACTATTAAACGTTTAATTCCGATGCCCAAAACGAAAGAAATCCTGTCGTTAGGCTTAGCAAACAAACTTTTCCCAACAAAAGGGGGGAAAAATAAAAGTTCTGCTCGAGAAAATCCGTGTAGCCTCATTTCGGGGACAACCTTATAGATAATAAAGAATAACCGGACAATTTTTTTATAATTCCGCCACCATAATCGTGGATAAAATCGTTTAGAGCGTCGATTAAGGTGATATTTTCGTTAAAAAATTTATTAAAATCGATATTAAATTAGTTTGGAAAAGTTTATTCTCGGAAAGTTATCCCCGGCGAGTAGGGCATCCCCTTAGAGCATCCCCTTCTAACAGGTCTATGCTCGGAGAGAGCCGAGCCAAAGAGAGAAGCAATGGAGAGAGAAGGAAAAACTTGGCGGCCCCCAGAAAAAAAACCCCACACAGAGCCGGATACTCACAATATTATTTCGAAAGAGAACCACAGCCACGTAACTTCCTTTTAGAACAAACACACCGAAACTTTTGATCTACGGAATTAAGCCTACTTCAGGCCTTAAACGTTGGAATTACGAAGGTATGATAAAGTTTAAAACTTTTACGAAAGTTTTTCCGCGGCACAAATCTACTTTACGTTACGTTTCGGAAAAAGAGAAGTGCAACTAAGTTCCTCTAATGGCGTATACCGCCAGAGAGAGAGAGAGAGAGAAAAACCTCGCGCTGTTGGAGGAAAGAGCGGGAAGGCACGACGGCGATAGCGGAGAGAAAAGTACGATTCTGTCGTCCAATGAGAGGAGAGCATCCGCCGGTTGAGTCCATTACGGAGATCCCTAGAGTTTTTAGGGGGTCGGAGGCGTTCGCTTTGGAGATTTTTAATAAAACTTTAGGGCGAAAAAAACTCAAAGGAGAAGAACTCCTGAGAGAAGTAGACGATTTTAATAAGTAAAATACGGGCCTAATCTCTTCCAGAACTCCAGACCCTGGATCTTTCCGATTCCGATTGGAAAAAGCTAAGCCTAAATTGCGCCTTTTTTTAGTGTCCCGTGGCAGAAGAAAAATAACGTACCCCGTTCCGTCCCGAAATCATGGTGGAACTAGAAAGTAGAAACGGGCCCTAGGAAGAAAGGGGGCTGGAAATAAAAAGGCTGACTGGGAAGAAAATTTTTGAAAGAGAGGGGAATGGGTAGTAGGGAGAAGGGTGGGTGTTTTCCGAATTTCTCTGTGTGCTTTGCTAGCTTTGGAATAAAGGAGAGACTGGCTACATTTCTACAGCTAGCTTGAGTCTAGGAATATGATAGCCAAGGCCTAAGAGGATGGAGGAACATTAAGGAACGGGAGTGATTGCCTAGCTGGTTAGGAGGATGTGACGTTTTCAGATGTTTTTACACTTTCTCCTAGTTCCGACTTCTCTACTCTTTACAGAACTAAAATTCTACTCTGTTTTGTAGAAGATAGATTAGGAGAAAAACGGAATTTTGTAGTTAAATGGGCGTTTTTCTCTAAAACTAAAATTAGGCTTACGTAATTTTTTTTAAGAGTAGAAGGCTTTTTTTTTCAAGATTTCCGAAATTAAGTCGATTTAAAGCTAAAAACACTTCGCGAGGCTTATTTGTAGGCTTAACAAGATCATGCTAAGTCTATTTTCTGAACAATTCCTCAGAGATTACTATTAGAAACTTTCCTGGACTTAATAAATTAAGTATTCTTATGAAACACTGTTTGAAACTAACTTTTAACAACTTAAAGCTTGGAATCGTCTAAATTAGGCTTAGGAAAGTCACAATATCTTAACTAATTGAGTATACTTTTAAAAAATACGTTTCTAGGCTTAAGTAAATCAAGTACTCTAAAAAAATTAACGTTTTCCAAGTTAGAACTTGGATTGGATTCATCTAAGATTAATAGTTACGAAATTCCTCAGGACACCACCATTCAAATTAAAACTAGGCTTAAGTACTCCCAGTATTATTATTTGGTCTAAAAATTAGGCTTAAACAACCAAGTTACAATTACAAAATCATAACTCCAAAGGTTTAACTTTAAATTAAACTCCTCGAAAATTCGGAATGTTATTCTTTAACATGAAGCTTCCGTTGGACAAAAAACATGTTTCCGAATTTGAATCGTCAAAAATGGGCTTAACGGTTGGAATAAAAATTATTCCACGGGACCCTAGAGGCATGGAGACAGGGAGCGTCCAGGACTCTAGGGATTTGGGGTAAGTAAGGACGCATAGGACGGACAAGTTCTGGGATTTTTATATAGAAAATGGGGTGGGTTGTTTTCGTCTCTCTCTCTCTCTTTCTGAGAGCGCGATATTGAGGACGAACCGTGCGTGCAAGAAGCCGAGAGAGTCAGGGAAAAATTAAAGCCCATTTCAGGTTACCAAGGGAAGAGAAATATAAAAGAGGGGGGATTAGAGACTCAGGGGGGTAAAAATAGAGCGTATTATTCTTCCAGCCTTTCTTAAACCATAAAAAAAAAGATTTGGCGAAGAAAGAGTCCAAAAGGAACCTCTAGTTTTAGTGCACCTTTAAAGCGTAGGCGATGACGACTTTATAATCCTCTTTGAGGATTAAATGTTTCACGTGTTACATTGGAAAAAGGAAATGTGTTTAAAATCACTGTTAAATATCAGGATTAAATGGTTTAAAAATCACAGTTAATTATCAGGAGCAAATGTTTTGAAAATCATAGTTCATTACCAGGAAAATTAAGAGATTTAAAATGGATGAAGAAGGTCATGGAAAATCAATAAAATTTGATTTTAGTGGGGAACATTCCGTGGGTTTTTACCAAAATACCAGCGTTTCACGTTATTTACAATAAATACGTTTTAAAATATAATTTTCAAATTCAGAGTTGACTTGTTTATAAACGAATAATATTCTGTTAACAATAACAGTTTGTGACTTAAAAAGTTCAGTTAGGAATTTGAATCTGAAAGTTATTTCAAATTATGGTGACTGCACTATTTTTGGTCTACTGATATTATTGGTCTATTATTGCTCTATTTAAAAATATAGGCCTTTTTGTTATTTTCCGCGTACGGAATGAACATTCGCCATTTTCTTCAGTGCTCGCCTGTAACCAATTAATCGTTACTAGAAATTCGGCGAATAAACGACGATAAACTCGCCTAATACCGAACAATTCCCTATTTTTATTAGATTTTAACATTAAGAGCAAAATTTTTAATCCATTTCTTCAAAAAAAAATATTCCTATTTTCCTGAATAATCCGAGACTCGGAAATGGAGCTTATATTATATTTCTCTTAAAAAAAACCTTAGACGGGAACAAGAAATTCCCTTAGAAAATACATTAAACCATTTCTTTAAACGTATGGTTTTAAATAAATACTAAAATTAAAAGCAGAATATTTATTTTTCTGGTCGCAAATGGGAACACCATAAATAATATTTCTCTCTTTCGGAATTTCATTATACAGGGTGTTTCTGAAAGGTCCATCAATAATGAAAGGGCGTGTTTATTGGGCCATTTTGAGTCGAAAATGTTCAATGGCATTTTTCCGTCCGGGCCACTGTTTTCAAGTTATGATTGGAGTAATTTACGGATGACCCCTTAAATTTAATTAAGAAATTTTAAGACAGCGCTAATTTAATGAAGGGGTCATCCCTAAAATATTCAAATCATAACTCGAAAACCGTGGCTCGGACGGCAAAATGTCATAGAACATTTTCGACTCAAAATGGCCCAGTAAATACGCCCTTTCATTATTGATGGACTTTTCACAAACACCCTGTATACATAAATCGGGAATAAGGTTTGAGGTTCCAACAGATAATAATTGCCTTATCTCTAGGCCTACAGCTATTTTTTTTTCCTTTGGTGTAGAAAAGGAACTTTGAACCCCGGAATCTAAGCATTTCTATACACACACAAACACATCATCGAGGGAAAATATAAATTCACAAAACTCTTATCACATATCCCTGACGACGTCATTCATTATTGGTTAGGAAAAATATTAATAATTCGGGATCTTTAAATTTATGTTTTTTCCCTTCGGAACAGACTTAGGAAGTATGATTTTTTTAAACTGGACACGTGGTCAGTAGAGTTCAAAAACTGGACATTGGTCATTCACTATCTTTAACCTATTAACCGAATTTGAGTTGATTAAATGGTCACTCTAATTATTTAAGTTTTAAAATGAACACGTGACCAGGTCACCAGGAGAGCTAAGGTTCTTAAATTAAAAACAACTGGACATTGGTTACTCGATATCTTTAACCTACAAACCAAATTTTTATTAAGTGGCTAATCTAATTTTGAAACTGGACACTTGACCACCATTTTTTATTTTCCACGCTGTTCCGGAAGATTCAATATTTCCATGGAAATATTTGACAAGGCTTAAAGTCAAGCCTAATTTAATCTAAGTTGGCTTACGGAAGAGTTGATATTGCTCGTGAAAAATTGGCCTAATTTGATAGTATACTCCATTATATAACTCATTGATTACAATTTATCTGTTTTAGATTAAAAGAGAGGGTTACATAGGTGTTTTTTAATCTGATTTGAAGTTTGAATAATAATATCGAGATACAGTTTGCCGAAAATGCGTGGGAGTTTGTTAATACGAGGAGTTGGGAAATCAGCTGAAATCATCTGATTTCATTATTACTGGATTTACATTTTTAAAGACTTAACCGACTTCAATTCAGATATTTTCCCTATTACAAACAACAGTTAAATTTACTGACAAATAAAAAATAGGCAGTTGAGTTTAAAAGGCGAGGGGGAGCTCACTTATACACCCGATTTCATTCGTAAGTGGTGGTTACCCTCTCTGAACTCATTTTATCAAGTCAGGAAAATAAGTTTACTAATATATAATCAGAAGTTAATTACAACGGAATAAGTAAGAAGTACGCGTAATAATTAGTAGCGTTTTTTGATCCCACTATCATTTGTTCCAATTACTAAGCCTAAAATACAAAAATGTTCTCCGTGACACAACTACACAGAGCAAACACACACCTAGAAAAAATGTATCTCTCATAGAGTCATAGAATCTATTGGTATTGAAATTATGCCCTCAATACGAAAATACACTCCTTTTACCGCCAAAAACACGGTAAACACCACTATTAATCTTTCAACAAATGTGAATTCATTATAAATATTAATATTTCTTTCGTTAAGCCTTGGTCAAACAATGAATGGTAACGTTCTTCAATCTTCTCTCTCTCCATTAGAACCTTACGAACCGCCACGATTCTCAATTTTTCCTTTGAACGCATGCGTAGAACATCGTGGCATAAAACTAGCTCTGAAGAGAGAGAGAAGCTGGCTTCCAGAGAAAAGATTTGGAGGAATAAATTTCGAGTAGAGTTGGACAGGTTAGTCCAACACGAAGGAGACACTGCTATAGCCGAGCCGAGTGCATAGTTTCAATTCGCGAAAAGTTATCGGGAAGTTGAATTTCTTTTCTCCCCTTTTTTCTAAGACTCGCTTGGCTTCAAGAAAAATAGGGAACGTTTTCGGTCGTCGACCTAAAACTTACTCTAGGTCCCTTAGCGTTTCTGTCTTTCGTTTTTCTTTTTTTTTTTTTCAATTTCTTTTTTATTTAGCCAGCAAGAAATATCGCGTATTGCTTGCTGTATTAGATAGTAAACATCCAGCGTGGTATGGATACAGAAATTCTATAGGGTTTTATGGGGAAAAGGCTATGTTTTATCTGAGAAACGACTCGAATCTAATTTATTTCTAAACCATTTTGAGTTTTCTTTTTTAATCTTTCTAGAAATTTATAGAAATTGCTATGTCAATAAATTTGATTTTTTTTCATGAGTTTTTTTATGTTTTTTAAGTTTTAATATCATGGATTTATTTATAACTCGCTCTTATGATAAGCCTTAAGGAATTGTGCGTTTTATTTGACTTTGAAATGAGGCAAACGAGGTTGAAATTGGACCAATATTAAGATCAGAGTTATAAAGATGTCTAAACTAAGTTTTATTTGTTAATGATTGAAGTTTCAACCACAAAAAAGACTTTATAAGTCTCGGATTTAATTGAAATATTTTTTGGTTTTTAATTAATCTTAATTTGCATTATTTTCTAAGGTTTAATTGCTTCACTCTCCTATTAAATTTTTCAATAAACTTCTCCTCTGATGCTTACATAATCTACGATCCTTCAAAACATAAATGAGAATAACATTTAATTTTCGTCTACCTTTAACCATGAAAAGCGCAAAAGAAATGTGAACCATTTCAAAACCAGCAATCTAACCCTTCCATTTCCTAATAAATTTTAAACTAAATTCTCCAAAGATTGTAATGCAAATTACGTAATTAATATTCACTCTTATTATTATTATTATTTTGCCTAAATTAAACCAAATTTGAACCATCCAAATCCAACTCTACCTCCTAACTAACCAATTTAGTTAAATTTAGTCAACAAATTTCGAACTAAAAACTATAAAAAATAGATATTTTCCAAACCATAAAAGGTACAAAAATCTTTCCCAAAACTATACTTTATATTCCTTGTTATCTAAAAGCTTCTCCTCTAAAAGATTTCCTCTTAAGGGAGCTAGCTAGCTGGAGTGAGACACGAATATTTCTTGGACGACCCTGGCTGGTGTGTGTAGATATTTAGTGGGCCGACCTAGTTGGGCCATATTCGGCAGGCTTCTACAATATATAGTATACTCGCCTCTTTCTACTCACTCAGTCTCTCTCTCTTTTCTCTCTCTCCTTCGAGGGTTTCGTCGAGTTTTTGCACGGAGCCTTCTCTCCGCGTCCCGTCGGAGAAGAAACCGACGCCATTTTGGATTTTTTTCCAAAAGAGATATAGGCGCGCTCCGTGTTTTTTTTCTTTCTTTTGGGTGCCATTTTTTAAACGGTTTGGGGCCCCGTAGGGTTGCAAGGATTACGGGACCGCAATTCTCTAAAACAGAACTTGGAAATTTTGATTTACGAGGTTTCAGGTTCAATAAGTTGATAGAAAAATGTATTATTTGTCTCGTTTAATAATTTTAAAACTAAAGAAGTCTTAATCATTTAAAATAAATGCGAGTAATTAATTATTCATTTGTATTTAAATCTAGCATTATTTTAAAGTCTATTTACTGAGGGATAGGTCACTCTTGTCCATAGAGTGACCAGTAGAGAAAAACAATTAATTCTAAGGTTTGAAGTAATGTTATTTTCGACTAGAAACCGCCCAAAGAACACTGCCTATTTCAGAAACACCCTGTATGAGTTTACGCTAGGACCACTAACATCTTTGGACTCTAAGATCCATGGGTTAACAAGAATATCCAAGTACTATTCCAACCCTGTTGAATAATCCAAGTAATTTTCCCCTCAATACTCCAATCTCTAAGAGCGTTACGTTATGTACGTCTCATTCCACCAACTCACGGAACAAATCCATATTAAGAGTAGATATTCCTAACTCCACTCAAAACCAATTCCGTCTGATCATATCCCTCCACCATCAGTATACTTTCAGAGAGTCATAGAGGGGAAATGGTTTTACACTGAGTCAGAAGCGAAACGATGCCTTGTTATATTAACAGGAATGCATACAGATACCAGGAATCATTGTGACCCCATATCACGGGGTAAAACTTTTGGCGCCTGCGCTGTAGTCTAGCTCTTTAGTACAAAATCCGCCTAGATACGTTTAGAAAAATAACTGCTACAATAATTCTTATTAGCTGTATGCATTCCTTATATTAAAACAAGAGGGGATCGGGTCCAACTTAAAGTATAGTGATAAAAGGCCCTAAAAATCCCCGTACTTATTCTCTTTCCGTCTCTACTCGTAATCAATGATCCGAAAGGACAATAGAATTCGATATAATCGAAAATACATCTAGGTAGTAGCTCCAGTTCCTTTACGCCCTTAGGTTTCAAAGCAGAGTAAAACTTTACCTCAGTTGTGTTGAAGCCTGTGAAACAGAGTTGGTCTAATAATAGACCATTTTATTAATTACTTGCGGAGAAACCAACACACAGGTTATGGTTATTTTCCCGGCGCCAACCAAGAGGCAACGCCAGATGGAGTTAACTCGATTTCATTACATCAGGCGGGAGGTTAGCCAACGTGAGCTGCCTCTAGCGAAGAGGTTCTTCTTGGAGTAAGGAAAATAACCCAAGGTGACCTCCCCACCCCTGTGGTGTTTGCTTCTCTTAAGGAATTAATGAAATGGTCTATAAGTTTATCAATTTTTGTTTTCCAACTGTTATAGACAGCAATGTTTTACAGTGAAGTCTGTCTAACTTCTCGGCTCTCCTAAGTTTTAGTTCAACCTATTTTCGACAGAGCTATAATAGAAGGATGGACCTAGAGAGATTATTGTTACAATTTTAGGTTCAATGGAGACTCATCCGTTCGCTCTAATGAGTGAGATGTTACGGAGAGAGTTGGAAATTCTAGCAGAGCGTAGGCTCTAACTGCTAAGTTTGGCATAAATTAAAGGGGATGTTCTTTGGGAAATTAAGTTTGAGTGGAAAATGTAACTTCTAACTTCATTTTGCCACAAGGGACACTGTTTCAAATAGAGTTATGATTTTATGAGTGTTTTAGGGATGACCCCTTAATTAAATTAGAAATTAATGTCTTAATCAGTTTCAAAATTAAATTTGAGGGGTCATCCGTAAAATAATATGTACAATATTCGGATAAATCAATAAATTAATAAATACGGATTTGTTTCCATAACTAATTTTAACTAACCATAATAAAATTAAAAATTAAAATTCCACACATAAAAAACCGCAAAGCAATAAAAATGGTATTCATATTAAAATTAATCAAGAAAATATTTAGTTATGGTTAAAATAATTTTTCTATTACGTGTATAAATTGTTAAAGCTCGCCGAGGGAAGGGGCACAAAGTTTATATTATATGGAAGATGGCTAGTTCCTCAGGTAGGTAGGTAGATTATGGGGCGCTCTGTTTAGCGTAGCGTGGAAAAGAGAGTTCAGGTGAACGACATTGAAAAAGAAAAAAAAAAGAAAAAAAAAGAGCATCGGATTCGTCGACTTCATTTCCTGTTAGATAGGCGCCGCTTCCATAGAATAAAAGCAAAGGCGCTGACCGAATTCCGCTATACACTATAAGCTATAAGCCGCCGATGAAATAAAAGTTTTAATGCCGTGCCAAACCGGATTGCGCTTAAACTAAGCGCTACTCAGATCTTTCCAAAAAGCGCTGGATCCAGAGAGAGAGAGAGCGCGGGAAAGAATGAGCGCGAAAACTATAACACAACGCAAAGCAACGCGTACAGGTGTTTCGCACGAGAGATCAAGCTAGCCAACCAGGCAAAGCACGAATTGAAACTTTTGCAAATGGAATGGATAAACCATCCTATGGACCCTTCCATTAATTTGTTGCAGAGAAGCAAACACCACAGGGGCGAGAACCGAGGTCACCTTGGGCTATTTTCCCTGGCACTAAGAGCAATGCACCGCTAGAGGGGGTCCGCGTGTAGTGAACTCGCGTGACCTTCGTCTGGCGTTGACCTTTCTTCGCGCCAGAGAGAATAACCCAAAAGAGGGCGACCTCCCTCCCCTGTTTGCTGATTTCTCTGCACAAGTTTTTAATGGAATGGTCCATAGGGGACGAGAAAATACAATAATTGAGGTATGCACGAGGATTATAGTATATCAAGGTCATGGTTTAAAGGTAGGCGCGATGGGGGCGGTAATAAATTATTATCTGTATTTTCCGGTAGATCAAGGTGACTCAAAATTAATTCATTTCAAAGTGATCACTGTTTTAAGTAAATTAAAATTAAATTAACGTATTCTTCTTAAGTTCTTAACTCCAGACATTTTTTATACAGGGGTAGTCGAAAAAACCAAATGGTCCTCTCCGATTTCCTGATGATGAAATCAGGAAATCACGCCTAATATTAATGGGCTTTAATTTATTTTTTATTTTAAGGCACTATTGTGACGTCACACTAACGCCTCTATCTAAAATATCCCGGGGTTTAATTTAATTTGGTAGACAAAGACGAGAGAGGGATTAAAAAACTAATAGTTAATTATGTTAATTAGGTTAAAATACACAGAGGCAGACAAAGAGTGAAAGAGGGAGAGGGAGAAAAAAAAATATATTTACTTTCTCTGTAAGTGAAAGTTGAAAGAAGGGAAAAGCCGTTCGGTAAATGAAAATGAGTCCATTGACTCCGACGGAAAGAGTACATACCGTGTTAAACTACGCGGAGGGTTACTCAACGCTATACTCCACTGAAAGGAAGTAGTTCTATTTAGTTTTCAGACTAACGCGGCTTATGTTGTTATGATTTTGTACATAGAAGAAATTTCAGAAGTAAATAAAGTGTAGTAAATTTTAGCGTTCTGAGGTATTTTTAATATAAAAATTTTCCCGGTTTTCCCTGAGCGTCTTAAGACTTAAAAATATTTTTTCCCTGTGGGTCTTAAGTCTTTAATAAATTTTCCATTGACTTGTAAATTACTCACCTAATATGAAATTCCCTGACATTTTAGGGAAATTTTAAAAATCCCTGACACTTCTCACCCAATTTTAAAAGTTCTTACCTTTTCCAAGTATTCCGAATAACCAGGTATATTCAGTTACAGTCTTGAAAGGAACACATTAATTCCGTAGAAAAACCATTCAATTTAGGTCTATTTTAAGCCTATTAAAGTATAATTTCGGGAAAAATAATTATAAAGTAAGTTAAAATATTTAATATCGACCAAGAAAAAAAAAATAATAATTAGCAAAATAATGTATACAAATATATACATACAAAATACAAAAAAGTACAAACGAACATATGAACACATTATATACAGCTACCTTATGGAGTTAATTGTAACAAAAATTAGCATATTATTTGCTGTTCAATAGAGATAGTCTTTGAGCGGCTGCTACGAAAGTCGAATTTTAAATACACTGTTAACCATTTTGTGAACTCACTATTTCAACCTGAACCGAGTTCACAACCTGTTGAACATCGGCGAACATTGCAAATCAAAGAAACATTTAATCTCTATTGAAAACTTTCAATACGAACTTTGGATACGTCTAAGCCGCTCAGCATTTAAATAATTGATTTAAATGATATTTTAAATCTAATTATTTATTATTTAATTTTATATAAAAATATTGTGACTTATTTCCGAGTCCTTTTTATATATAATACTTAAAAGGTTTTTACACCTTAGCTATTTAGGCCTAAAAATGGTCTATAAATATTAGGCCAAATCAGGCGGAATTTAATTAATTACGTAAATGAATATTTAAGAAAAAATAGGATATCAAAAAATAGTACCATTACCCGAGGAAAAAACCCACGAAAATTGTTAAAAAAATTAATGGAGGAATATCGAGAAATTCGATATTTTTTAAAAAATGAGTTGAATTGAAAATTGTTACGTATTTATTAATTAGGCCTATATTTAAATGAGAATTAATTATATTGTTAAATGGCACAGTGTTAAATGTAGGTCTTGGTTACGTTTTGTTACCATTTTTTTCTTTTGGGAGATCGCTACAAAAATATCGATATATTATACGGAATAGACTATAAATAGACCATTATGTCTATTTCTATCATAGATGCTTTGGAATTCGCATAGTTTCGAAACTATTTATGCTATATTAAAATTAAAAGGGATAATAAAATGCGAAAATAATAATCTCCAATGATTTACGCGAGCGAAAACTCGAAATTAGGCTTAACTTTAAGCCTTTGCTACGTATAAGAAAATTGTCTTAAGAAACCGAAATATTTCTTCAACTAAGGCATAATAGCACTACGGAATAAGGGTTCAAGTTCGCATTTCATTATCCCTTTGACCTAATCTTTTACTAACGAACTATAAAAATGTATTTTAGCCTAAAAACGTAAAAATACGATTTCTTCAACAAAGGCTTAGCTAACCATTTAAACTTAATTTTAAACATTCGCATTTCAAGATATGTAATGTTTGATCTATCTTGTTTACAAACAAACTAACATAGACTAAAAATTGTTTATGTCTTATTGTTAATATTAATTAAAACTACAATTAATCAATCAAATGTTAATTGGTATAAGAAAAAATAATAAAGAATATACCTCATTATGACGAGAATATTGAATCGAAAAACTGATTCTTAAATTTGGATAATCTTGTAGCTGCTTTATTGAGTTTTGCATGAATCTCTACTTTTCTTCTTTTTGTTTTTCTCCAAGGAGGCCATCCTCCGTTGACCCTGGATGGGCATGTAAGGGGGCACTGGGTCATTATCGTCTTCCAGTTGCTCCAAGTAATCCTGCTTTAACGTCTCCAGTAGAGGAGAACTTCCTAATTTCGCCCCACCCCCAAGGAAAGAGAGAGAGACAGACAAATTATAGGGGATGATTAAAGAAAGGTGTTTTTTTTTTTAAGTTCTAGGAAGAATTATTCCTTCTGTTAGAGACGAGTGTCGCCATCTAAGTTATTAAATCAATTTTCGGAAGTGCAATTTTTTATAAATTTATAATTCTTTCATACAAAACCCGCATTGGAGGTTTAGTTGGGTGAATACTACGTCAGACCTTAAGTCTTACCTCAGTTCTGGCACCCATATTGGTGGGTTTCGGGTTTCCTCCTACATTCAACCCACCAATATGGTCGCGTAAATTATATCTCACCAATCCTAGCTCCTCCCCCCCCCAAGTTAAACCTATAAATTATACAACTTTGAGATGAAAGCCCCTACTCAGTAACCACGTGACGCATTGCTCTTTAAATCTCGTGACACGCGGCTCTTTCAACCACGTGACTCTTTAAAACACGTGGCTCTTTCAACCACGTGACTCTTTCAACCACGTGACTCTTTCAACCACGTGACTCTTTCAACCACGTGACTCTTTCAACCACGTGACTCTTTCAACCACGTGGCTCTTTCAACCACGTGGCTCTTTCAACCACGTGGCTCTTTCAACCACGTGACTCTTTCAACCACGTGACTCTTTCAACCACGTGACTCTTTCAACCACGTGACTCTTTCAACCACGTGACTCTTTCAACCACGTGACTCTTTCAACCACGTGACTCTTTCAACCACGTGACTCTTTCAACCACGTGACTCTTTCAACCACGTGACTCTTTCAACCACGTGACTCTTTCAACCACGTGACTCTTTCAACCACGTGGCTCTTTCAACCACGTGGCTCTTTCAACCACGTGACTCTTTCAACCACGTGACTCTTTCAACCACGTGACTCTTTCAACCACGTGACTCTTTCAACCACGTGACTCTTTCAACCACGTTACTCTTTCAACCACGTTACTCTTTCAACCACGTGACTCTTTCAACCACGTGACTCTTTCAACCACGTGACTCTTTCAACCACGTGACTCTTTCAACCACGTGACTCTTTCAACCACGTGACTCTTTCAACCACGTGACTCTTTCAACCACGTGACTCTTTCAACCACGTGACACTTTCAACCACGTGACACTTTCAACCACGTGACACTTTCAACCACGTGGCTCTTTAAAACACGTAACACGTGACTCTTTCAACCACGTGGCTCTTTAAAACACGTAACACGTGACTCTTTCAACCACGTGGCTCTTTAAAACACGTAACACGTGACTCTTTCAACCACGTGACTCTTTAAAACACGTAACACGTGACTCTTTAAAACACGTGACACGTGGCTCTTTCAACCACGTAACACGTGACTCTTTAAAACACGTGACACGTGGCTCTTTCAACCACGTGACTCTTTAAAACACGTGGCTATTTCAGTCTTATGAGCACGCCCAATTTTAAAATTAAGAAAAACCATAGGCTTAACTATTACTTAAATGTAGTTAAAAAGCACGTGGTATTATTAATAGTTAATTTGTTAAAAGCGCGAGGAATAAAAATTAAAACTAAGTGGAATTAACTGACCAGTGGATTGTGTGGATGGAGATTTGAGAGGCGAAGGTGTATTACTGTTATCTAGAGACGAACTTCCTTGGGATGGAGAGCCGGCACTATGAGGCCTTTCCAAGGAGGAAGGGTTGTTGTTCTTTCGACCATAAGTGGGATCCAACATCATAGCAACATTTGACAAACTGCCCTGTTGTTGTTCACCCTCCTCATTTATCCTCCTAAATAAATTAAAATTATACAAAAACTCCTTAAAAAAACTGCTTTTATACACAATCCTTCGCGACACTTTTTCAAACCCACAAAGGGCCAGAAACTAGAAATTATTATATGCATTGCAATTTGAAATTAAGTTTAATCGATATGAGAAATTTGGTTTTAATCGCGTAGTTCAAACGATTGTTATGATTCAACAAAAACGGGTATAAATGCGGCGGAGTTTCGAGATAATTGAGCTTAGATACAAAATGAGCTTTTAGCATTTTAATTTTTCAGGGTGGAACGGATAAGGTGTACTTATTTAGTACAGGCAAAGGCAGGGCGTTGCGCGCAATATAATAATAATAATAGTAATAGTAATAGTAATAAATTTCGTTTAGTCTGACGTTTATGAATTCGACCATAACGATAAAAATTTATTATTTTTATTAAAAGAAAAAAAAAGAATACTGTTATTTGCAAAATTCCCGTTAAACTTGTCTCTAAGGTGAAGCCCTAAATCATCAACTTCTTATAGGGTTTTACGGTCAACTAACAATATTTCCAAATATATATACTCCACGGGGATTCCACGGTATACAGAAGGGAAAGCGCGCGGCGGCACCTTTGAGCTTTGAAGTCTGGGCGCCGGCGCGGTGGGGTTTCCCAGCTGCGAGGCTCGCTAAACTTCAAGGATGCCGCTTTAACAGTGCAGATACTACATACCAACGGGTTGGAAACCACCTTCAGGAGGGTTT
Source organism: Phalangium opilio (assembly GCA_019434445.1). Classification (NCBI taxonomy): domain Eukaryota; kingdom Metazoa; phylum Arthropoda; class Arachnida; order Opiliones; family Phalangiidae; genus Phalangium; species Phalangium opilio. The sequence continues at coordinate 40,473 of JAEQBA010001029.1, read as the reverse complement.
TCCCCAAGAATGTAGCATTCCCCAGACAGGCACAATAGAAGCCGACATTTTGGGAATGCGGAACCGGAAACAGACGCGATAGAATGCGGAAAGATTACGTAACACTTCTTTTTTAGCTCCATTCATAATTATATATATATCATGACTGACTTATAATTTAACGCCCAGACCGAACCGCTTTACTTAGGAAGTTGAAATTTTGCAGGGACGTTATTCTTAACTAGTAGATGCCCATTAAGAAATATTTTTGTAATCCGCTGCCGCCATCTTGAAAAATGGAGGCCATCCCTACCCTAGTCGCTATTTACGTTAATCGCGTAGTACTTATTAAGTATACGATTGTAACTAACCTTTAGCCCAATAGACGCTCGACAATTCTGACCAGAGATTTTTAGAAACTCCGCGTTTATACCCGTTTTTGTTGAAAAATGTCTAATAATAAGAATCGTTTGAACTACCTTTTCAGCCTTTGCTAGTGCTGTAAAGTTAGGTTGTTAAAAAAAGTGTACCCCCTTAATGGTCGCGAAACCTTGGGTCTAACTCGCGAAAAATTATCCACCTCGTAATGTTAAGCTCCATAGAGTATAAATAGAAAATCCCGATTAGCAATGCAATTAAAACAAAAACTAAGTATTTTATTTATTTATACCTTTAATACAAGGAAAAATTAAGTTTAATTAAATTAATATTTACCTTTCGCCATCTCTACTCCTATTTTCGCCCGCAACTTCATCTTGTTCCTGCAATTAAACAAAGCCGTTATTTAATTATTATTTTAAATAACCTAAATTAAATTAAAACTTAAATGATTAAAAAAATCTTCCAGCTTACTTTTTCGAGTTTTCTTTGATCTCTGATTGACTTTAGAAGGCTTTTGTCTCGTGCTTTTCGCAATCTGGCTTTCTCTAATCGCGCTTTTTCTTGCTCCTGCAATACGCGGCATAATTCCATATCTTGCGCCTCAATTGCCAATTGCCTGTCCCGAGAATAAGCCCCTCTTCGCTGTACAAACAAATATACGCGATCGAAAAATGAATAAGATGATATTGCCTTTAATTTGCCATTAACTTAATTAAAATATATTAAAATTCAATTAAAATTAAACGTGATTAAAGTTACAACTCAGAAAGAAATCTAAAAACTACATAGATTGAGAACAAAGATACTGTGACATTCCCTTTAATTATCATTAATTTAGAACTTAATTCTAATAGATTTTAAATATAATTAATATTAAACACGATTAAATTAATTGCTCAGAAAGAAATAAAAAAGTTCAGAGAAAAACTAAAATTCTCATGAATTAAGAAACCATGGTTATATTCCCTTTAATTAACCACTTAATTCTTATAGATTTTAAACGTAATTAATATTAAACACGATTAAATTAATTGCAAAAAATTCGAGTAAAATTAAACTTCTTGTGAATTAAAAAAAGAAACCTTGGTTATATTCCCTTTAATTCACCACTAATTTCGGCAATTATTATTAATTAAAAAACCTAACTAACTTAAATTAAACACGATTAAATTAATCCCGAAATAAAATAATAAGTTTGGCTTTTCCCTGAACACGGGTGTGCGAGAAGTGAAACAGTTTTACAGGCGCTCAATTGAAAATACATTAATTTCGCGGCCCCTTCAGGGTTAACTTCTCCGCGAACACCGGTGTGCAACGGTAGAAACATTTCTACAGGCGCCGTACATTAAAGGGATAATGAAGTGTAAAAAAAGAAATAAAATTATAAATACCTTTGTTTCTTGTTCTTGTAAAAGCCTGGCAATTTCCTGCAACGAATAACTCGGTATTCAATTTAAATATAAATATAAACGTACTTAAGATTAAATTGAAACTAACTTACCGCATCTTGATTCTCATAAAATGCTTTTAATTCTTGTTCTGAAAGTCCTTCCGGTGGTTCTAATATAAAATCTGTGAGATCAATCGCGTCCGAATCGGAAATATTACTAGCGGAAGCGCAAGCGGCTTGGGCTTCTAAAAATATATACGTAATAATACTATTTGAGTGCCTTGGACGGTGCGCGAAACTGTTAAAGAAATACTCATTTTCTTTAGGAAATAGAAAGTACTTACGCTCTTCTGTTTTGAGGACAGCTCCATTAGCAATCTGCGTGGCATGGACTTGTTCCACTTGCCTCCTTTCTCTCTCTAAGTCTCTTTCGCGCTTCCTACGTTCAACTATCAACTTTTCTTTCTTATATAACTCCAAAGCTAGCCTCTAAAATTAAAAGAACGGCGCCATTTTCATTTTAATCCAGCCGAGGCTTAGGTAGGTATGCAAAGGCTTAAAAAATACAAGGCTAAGCCTTACATTATCTTCTTCAACTGTTGACTGTTTTTTGCGGCTATCTTCCAGCAATAGCTCTTCTTGAAGACGTCTGGCAATTTCCGCGTCGTGTTCTTCCCTAATAGCAATTAATTTTAATTTAATTTAATTTAAATTAAATTAGATTAAAATTAATTAGGCCTATTTAAAAACAACACTTAACTGTTCACGTAACATTCTTTCATATGCTTCTTGTACAAGTTGGGCCTCTTCCTTCTCGACTTCCTGTAATGTTTTCGCTTCAACCAAATCGGTACGCACGACGCGATTTCTAAATCGGTTTCCATCGTAATGTTGATTAACTTAAGATTAAAAATAATTACGGATAATTAATCTACAGGTATTAAAGTACTATAATCGACGATTATTTTTAAATTTAATTAAACTAATTAATTACTTTCTTCGTGTTGTAATTTGTAGGCTAGAACGCCATCTTCTCTAACGAGCCACTCTCTACAAACTACAAAGATAAAAATAAATTCTTCGTTATTGCAAAATGAGGTAAATTCCGGTTATCCGGTATGTTGTAATTAATCTAAAAATACTTTTAAAAATTAGTCTTCCATAAAATAATTAGACAGTTATTACAAAATGATTTATTATATCTTTAGTCAATTCCTGAATTCAGGTTTTCTTTTTTAAAGTATAGACCTAATTATTAAATATTAATTGGCATTAAATCGCAAACAAAGGTTTCTTCGCATTGGAATTTTTATTTGTAGGTCTACATCTTTAAAGGGATAGTGGTATTCTTTTCTATTGGGGTTGCTGTAATCTTTGAGCGACATCTTGAATTAGAAAATAAAATAACACAGTAACGACGTATTCCTGTTGCTATAGTAACATCCTCTCACGTGGCATTCGATGGAGCAAAGGAGAGTAGCTCCTTGGAGTTACATATCTTTTCCAGCGAAAGGTTACACACGAGACATTTTAAACTACCAAAACCTTAATGGTACAGAAAAATTAAACGAACGAAACTTTCCCTTTAATTAAAAAGGGACAAAATACTGGCGATCACGTTGTATACTTAGTGATCTGCGTTCAAGCGTGTATAATTGTCTCGTTTTTGTTCCTTCCATAAGATACCATTAAAAATTGGACATCAAATTATTAGCATTTTTTTTTCTTTGCAAAAGGAGATTGATCAAAATCACGATTCAAAGTCATTAGAGCGAAAAATAGTGACTGATTTATGGTAACGATACTAAAATCTCTAAAATACAATTTTTTTCTTTAATTTCTTCCCATAGTTTAGCGTCTGTTTTATGTAATCCCCTAAGTCACTTTTTAGGAAGCTTTGTAACTTGTAACGTTTTTAACACGATAACGTCAGAGTGGATTTAATTAGAAGTTCGTAACTTAACGTGTTAATAAAAATATAAGATATTATACCAATACCAACTCAATGAGCAGTTAGCACGCAACCAGTTTGAAACCGATTTTTCTTTACAAAATTGTCCGACTTTTCCAGGTTTTCAATGACCGTCTAAAGTCATTAATTTTCCCTGACCAATTATTAATTAATCTCCCACTTTCAATTGTGTTAATTAATGTCAGAATCTTTATGATATAAAAATTACTAGTACCAAAATTAACTTAGTAATTAAATTAGTAAAATTTATGGAACTAATATGAAATTTCCTGATTTTTACGACAATTCTAAAACTCACTGATATTTCCAGGTATTTTCCATGTACCGTGTCAACTTTCCCCGTGCATTAATAAACAATATTAAACATCCCTAAAAACTTACAAACATTTCTAAAAGAACCAGGATACAATTTATAACTTTAAATTAAGATATATAAATAAATAAATTTAAATCTACTTCAATTAACAAATGTCACTTACGAGGACGACATCATTACAAATACAGGATAAAAAAAAATCAATGCATTACATCACTATATGCCAAAACGAAATCTGTCAACCCCCAAAACTATCCCAAAAGAGAATTGAGAAGTACCAATTTTTTTTGCCCCGTCATTTTCCGTTTCAGCCTAAACTTGTACTAAAAGCAATAGACCATTCCATAAATTACTTACAGAGAAACCAACAGACAAGCGGGAGGCCGCCTCTGTTAAATTATTTCCCTTGCGCCAACCAAGAGACAACGCCAGACGAAGTTAACCCCAGTTCACTTCACGCAGCGGGAGGCTAGACGACTCGCGAGAGGGGAAATAACTCAAGAAGGGGAAGGATCCCGTGGTGTCTGCTTCTCATATGGAATTATTGGAATAGTCTATTACTGTTCACCTTAATAATTCTACAAAGGACTCAACTTCTCCTTCAATATACGCTTAGATTGAAATCCATGACTCAAAAATTTCCCAAAACTAAAGAGGGCCTCTACTCTCTTCTCTTCTCATTTTAGTTAAGGGCCGAAAAGTGAAAATATTAAAAAGCGTTGAATTTATTATTTATAAGAGGATAGATTATTTCGTAAGAAAAATATATTCCGTTCAAAGGAGAACTGATATTTAGGGCACAAAAATTTCTTCTTTCAATATTAGCAAAAGGCGTTCGATGAAAAATGTAATAAAAGTACTATATTCACGCAAAGGCTTAGGCTTAGCTATTAAAAAAGAAAGATATATTTAAGTTCGGCTGGCGCGAAAGAGGTGGAAGGAGATTTGATTTTGAAAAGTAGGTCTCGTGAATTTTTAAATGAGTAACTTTTTAAAGGAAAGATGAAATGTCGTTTAATGCGACATTTCATCATTCCTTTAAAGTGTAATTAATTTACAATATTTACCAAAACCGTAAATAATATGATAATTTGAATATTTATTTTCTCATTATAATAATCACCGTAATGTTTAAAATTTCACGAAAAGGGTTCAAAATTCTTTAATACCTATTTAGGAGAAAACCCTTTGAATATGTTATAACCCAAATTCTTCCTTTTAAAATTAAGGATACCAAAATGTTGGATTACAACAATCAGGGCCCGAGTAATTGCGCAAAATATTCATAAACCTCCTCTCCATAGGATTAACATGGCCTTATTTACACCACACCTTTTAATTCCATAGAAATTTTAATTTTAAAATAAAATACACCTTAAAACAACTCAATATTCATGAAGGTAATTAATAAACTCTATGTAAAACAAGAGTCCAAGATCTTTATACGCTTTTCTTATTATTTTAGAGCAGGTGAAAAGCGATAAATTAAGTTAAACCTTAGCATTAGCCAGCCAGTCAGTATTAAAAGGCAGGAAATAGCGCGTGCACACGGAAGGTCAAACTAACTTGACTCTAAGAAAAGGAACGTGACTTAGATACCAAATAAGCTTACACTCAATGACTACAACGATTGTCTCGGGATCAAAAGTGGCCGGGGAAAAATTTTAAAAATAAAAAGAAAGCGGGAAAAATTTCTACACAATCTACTTTGGTTTGGCAAGGACGTTGGAAACTTCGAATACCAGCTTTTCTGTTTCGCGAATTAAACCACTTTTAAGGGAGGGTTAGAAATTTCACGATTTAAACTTTACCAAACCAGAAATGAAAGGAGAAAAAAACAAAAGGGAAGTTTTGCAGAAAAAAGGAAACTTAGAAAGGTGAAAAAGATTAAATGTAACATAGTTGCTAAGCCTAAAACCAGGTTAGAATAAATTATTTTAAGTTGCCAGTGGTTGCAAATGTGAGGCTTAGTGGAGGGAATAATTAGGCTTAATAATGGCTTGTACGGTAGCATTTTTGGTGGATGAATAATAGGCTTAAATTGGCGAAGAATTAGGCTTAGGTGAGAGAAGAATTGGGCTTAAATCGGCGAAGAATCGCGCAAAAGTAGGCTTAAATTTACGAAAAATTACGAACAATTAGGCTTAGGTTGAGAGAAGAATTGAGTTTAATTAGGCTTAGGTGAGAGAAAAATTAGGCTTAATACGCGACCTTAAAGTTTAATTAAAAATTATCCAGTTTACACAAGGAAACTTTCGTATAAACAATGCAACTTAACACTGTTCGGTAGCAACTAAATGAAGTAATAATAATAAAAAAATCTTGCCAAAAGACTCTTTCTTCCTTCCAAAGAGAAAATTAATACGAAGGACCTTTAAAACTGAAGAGAAATAAATAATTTACAGAGCGGGGATAAAATTATGTCCTTGAAAACATTCCCTAACATAAAAAAACATTAATTTCGTGGCGGGATATCATTTGATATTTACTACCTGATAGATATCAAAATATTATTGCGTAACTCAAAAGGGATCAATAAATAAAAAATATTTCTATACTAAATGAAAAACGAGGTTGGGTTAAAATATATTTATGATATTTGAGTACTGAGGCCAAATATTCCCTCAAAATTTTCTTTCAAATAAATGTATATATATTCAATTCCTAATATAATAATTCTAGGTTAGAAATGAGGGGCAATTCACTACTCTTAAAGTTGTAACGGGGTATACAAATATACGTTTAAAATTCATCTTAACTTCGGAATTAATTTCTAGAAAGAAACAAGTTAATTACCTCAACAGAATCTTTAAGCCTAATTGCCTATTAGTGACGTCCCCCTCGATTTTGAAAAAAACGTTTATTTAGAATATTCAAAAAATCATATTTCTATGGAAAAAATATATTCAAAATAAAACACGAAACATTCCTGAGGTTTTTCTTTTAAAAATATAAATGCAGTGTGGGGATTATTTTTTTTCATTTATTTATTAAAGAAACAGGATGGGGCAGTGATGCGTCACAATGCATTATGGGAAGAAGGTTTCCGCGGAAGAGAGACCCAGAACAAAAACTCAACATACTTATTTGAAAGCGTCATCATCATGAATAATGAAATTGAAATAAACTAAATAATGAAAAAAAAGTACTTTTTTGACGTGAAAGTTGAACGAAAGATTACGTAAAATTGTCACTGTACAATGTCTCTAATACAGAGAACATCTTATAATATAGGCTTATTATAATTAGCAAGTTGTTGACCAAAAGTTCAAGGTCACCCTATGAGGTCAACTTATAATTGTATCTATCTAATAAATCTAACATAATTAGTGGCTTTCAAACTATTGCATCTAATCAAGTGACCATATCATAATGTAGGCTTTTTTAATTAGCAAAAATTGACCAATGGTTCAAGGTCATAGCGTCTGTTCTAGTAGATAGCGGTTGAATTGAACTCGCAAAATGACTGGCAGCACTTGTCTACCAAGGGGCTAAGCCAGTCCAGGAACGTACCATATAATTTCTAACACAATTTGCTATAAAATACACCTAAGCTATTTTGGCATCGTCTGCTCCAATTACCGCAAACAAAGCGGCGCGTACGATAGTAATCGGCCAAACTTTTGAGTTATTCAAAAATAAGTATAAATAAATTATATACAATTAGTCTCGGCAGCGTTTTAGGCCACCACCACCTCACCATCACAGGTGTTTACCAAAATATAATTAGGATAGGGTGAAATAATATTTATCGTTTCCCTTTAAACGTGAGAGAGAGCCAGTTCCGCCCCTCACCGGAAGTTGAATAGCGCCCGCATGTGATTTTATGATTTGGAGCTTTGGAAGCAATTAACGTCCCAAAAGTTTGAATAGCTGAGCCATAAAAATTCGGGCACCACACCGGAAACCCGTTTATAGAATGTGTACAGCGGCCACGATATTAAATTGTCCTGGACTAGTCCCGCCAAAAGAACACTTATTGCTAACTTGCCTAAATCACTCGACCCCAACTGAATTAAAAGTATTAAGTAGATCATATCTCGGTGTAGTTGTAGGTTGTGGGGGTATTGTATTGTCTAGTATATCTCTAATTTAAAACAATTAAGCTTTAAATTTGATACTTCAAACTTGAACTTCGATATCACAGAATAGGCATTGTTTCATATTAGGTAATTCTATAGCATTGTCTCATGAATATTGCAACAAAATACTTCTCCAGTTTCACTCAACTATATCATATGATTTTCCGTGACATTTTAGGCCAAACGTTGTCAGTGTTAACAGTATATTTTTACCAATAACATTTGTTATAATTATAAACAAGAAATTATATTTAAAACATATTTATTGCTGGTTGCAATTTTCGTATCCCCACTAAAATCAAATTGCCTATCCTTTAAACGTTTTCCATATCTTAGAAGGAGCCGACTTTAACACAAAAATAAACTGGTTTCCTATTCAAAAACGTATCCATTCTAAGATTCCGAACGACCTTTGAAAGTCTTTAGGTGAATGACATCGCCATACCACCGTTAGTCACCCTCCCCTTTCAACCGCCTACACCAGCTGGTTCTTAAGTACTTTAACTTCTTAATACGCGCACCTCATCAATTACTTGTCAAAACCACAAAGAGAAAGAAGATGCTTAAAGATTTCTTTACCTTGACCAACTCTTCCTTCTTGAACCCCTTCTTCCGGGGGTGAGGCGGCTCCTGCAGCTTCAGCCATGCTTCTAACCTGACACTGCATATTCCAATTGGCAATTTACCACCGGGGGTACAGCCCCTATTTCACAGTTTACCGCGAGAACTAACACTTTCGCACACTCGCGGAACAAATCAGGAAAAAAAATCAGGCCGATTGTATCTTTCTTTGTCAGTTGTCAAAAACCTTAACGGCTACCCAGGGGGTTTGGGGCAAACGCCATCAACACGGGGATGGCAATTTCAGGCAACAATGACAATAAAATACGGTTAAATCTCTTGGGAATACAGCATGAGTTTCTATAACACTACACTACACACGACTTTTGACCGAGGCTTAACCAAGATAATAAAAGACGCGATAAGGAATCACAATTTGGCTGTTTTCTCAACTCCGATAAGATTTTATAATTAAATTAAAGACGATTTTCTGATTTCAACTCTTGTTGGACATAATCAGATCCGCGGTACACTTTGACTATTCATCTCTTATAGGGACAGAATTGCACTTACTACGAGCCCCGTCTGAGGTAGGGTCTACACTGTGGCCAGGCGAACTTGCCAATGGGAAATATTTGGGGTTTTCTTTATTTATTTTCCTCTCTCTCTTTATTTCGCGAATTGAAGTTTAGATGGCGACACTTGCTTGAGGGATATTTTTGGCGCAAAATAAAAATTTTAAATTAATGGCGGGAAAACCTTACAATCGTTCTAACCCGAGAAAAAGCTAACACTATTTTATTTTGCTTATCATTTTGTGGAACATAACGTATTCTAATATCTTATCGGATAGAAAATTAATATTGCTTACCTGATATTCGTAATCACAGTTCAGTTGGACAACTGGATCGAAAATTACAGAACTAGCAGAATTTCGCTCGAACTTAAGAGCTACCCTACTCCAACATAATAACTGTATAAAAAATAAAAAAAAAAGGGTAAAGATGTAGATTTTGGCTTCTTTTGGCCTATTTTCGTTGTTTTTAGGCCTAAAACCTTTCACGTTTTTAAAATACCAATAATAAAACCATTAATTTAGAAAAATAGAATTATTTATTTAAAAAATAAGGCGCGAGATGAGAAAAATCACGTGACCTACACATCTATATGGTCTATAGAGTATATATATAACTGAAAAACATTCTATCGGTTAAGGCACTTCACTCTTCATTAGACTAAGAAAACTCTGGAGATAAGCGGCATCGATAGATTAACCACTATATAGTTCTTTGTTCTCTAGCTATTTTAGAAGTCGCTTATCAATTTCGTGCGTATTTCGAGTCGGTCAAAGTTGAACTGATATAAACCCTATTGTGTGCACCCTATCTGAAGCCCTTGAAGTGTTTTGGGAAGATCACTTTAGTAGTAGAATCACCATGAGGAAGACCATCTTGTTAGCGTTCGTCCTAGTTGTACTTGTCGCCTTTTTAGTCCATTCATCGGACGCCAAGAAGGCCCAGAAGAACGACAAGAAATCCGGAAGTGGTGGTGGTAGCGAGAAGTACCAGAAATCCGGGAAACAAGATAAAGTTTCTAAGAAATCCAAGGGTAAAGATGGTGGCAAGAAAGGGGAGGAGTCGGCTCAAGACGAAGCGGCAGTAGAAGGTGATAAATCATCGAAGAAGGGCAAGAAATCCAAGGAACAGTCTAATCAGGATGGTGGTGCTGTTGAAGGCGGTAAGGGTAAAAAGGACAAATCTCTCAAGGATGGCAAGAACCAAAAGGTACACTTGTAACACAGTAAGACTTAGGACAGTAACAAATAGCCCAGCTTTCTTCTTATAGAATAAGAAATCTGAAGGTTTAGCCGAGGAGAAGACCAAGAAGTCAGCGAAGGCTCCTAAAGTTGCCAAGGAAGGCAAGAAACAACAGACTCAAAAGAAACAGAAACGAGAAGCAGTTCCTGAAGAAGAACCGCAAGAACAACAAGAAGCGGAAGTAGCCGAGGAACCAGAACAGGAAGCTGAAACTGTCGAGGAACCCGTAGAGAAACCAGCGAAGAAAGCTAAGAAGACGTAAGTAAAGTTGTAACTGGTAAACTATCGCTATCTGGGTTTAAATTCTAAATGCAATGTCCCTTTTTCTATTTATAGCCAATCTGGAAAGACAACGAAACCGCAAAAGGCTCCCAAGAAAGTGAGTTTCCACCGATGGATAAAGAAATCGGAAATTAAAAGATTAATTTTGTATTCGCAGGCCAAGAAGCAAAAGATTGTCGAAGAAGAAGAAAGCACCGCTGAGGAAGAGGAAGCCATTGAAATTGACGGCATCGTGGTACGCTCCTAACTTCGGCATCCCTACTCTGAACTCAATTAACTTGTTTTCGCGTGTCCTAGGCTGAAGAAGGTTCTTGCCCTAAAAAGTCAAAGTCTAAGGGTAAAGCTAAGCCTTGTCCGGCTGCTGCCGCGGCAGAAGAGGAACAAGTAGAAGCAGCCGCTGTTGAGGAGGAGGAACCTGTCCCTGAAGAGGAAGTTAACCCTAACGCCTGCACGACTAACGCTGATTGCACTAGGGGTAATAATTCATCCCCTAGATTCGTGTCCTAAACTTATTACCTTACTTTCATTTTAGGTTCGTGTTGCAAGCGCAATAAGCAAACTAAACTTAATGAATGCCAAGTAATGGACTTATGGGAAGGCGAAAAATGCAAGTCATCTTGCGCATGCGCTGAAGGTTTAGTCTGTTTCGCTGAAACTCTACCCGAAGCGTCTGCTAAGCCTACCAAGAAATCTTCATCTGGAGTTTGTAAAACACCCACACCAGATGACAGCGAATTAGGAACCGTTTTGAACTAATTAATTAATAACTCATACCAACCATAATATTAATTAAGTTGTCCTAACACATTTTTATGTTAAATTAATTAATGGGTGTTAAATAAATAAATATTATTTTTACACACTATCTTTATTTTTCACTTTGTTACAAACATTTCTACAAATACATACATGATTCAATCTTCCTCAAATTTAGGCCTAATGACATTAACATTACTTCGGTTTTTAATTCTTAATTCTCTGATTCTATCAAAACGTTCTTGGGGAGTTTCGGGCCTTGGTCTTTCTCTAATAGTTTTTAAAATATCGTGAACGTATTTCTCCGCATTGAACATCTCTGCTTCTTTAATTTGACCGAGTAATTCCGCCTGGAAAAGTTTCTCCTTCTTTTTCTCCCTTCTGTACTTAACTTTCTCAAGCAAGAAACGAAATTTCTTAAGAAACTTCTTTCGTTTATGAACCCGCATTTTGCGTCTCCTTATCCTAATCATTTTTGCAGCTTCTTTACGAATTATAACTCTGTTATCATTGATAGTTTTGTCGGAAACCAAGGGGTCAATCTTTTCAACTATTGCTAATTGATCAATGTAGGCAACTAATGGCAGATTTTTATTCACTGTTGGTAATTCCAGAGTTCTGTTATTAAAGGAAGGTAACTTAAACTGTTCCTTAACCGTGTTAAATTTATTTAAACTTGATACTATGTTAAATTTATCAACTAATAACTGATGGTGACTGTTTGAAATATCATTTCTTCGTGATTCAAAGCCTAAATTTTATAAAATCCTCTGTGATTTTAAAATATACACTTTAAGGAAGGTTTTACTTACTTAAATTTCTTGAAATTAATACGTTCCTTGGCGATAATGAAAAATTAATTAAACTTCCATGTGGTTTTAATTTTAACTTGGCGGAAGCCCTTATGAAGCCAAGGCCTAACGACATCTTGCTATTAAACTTCTCTTGCACCTTAAAAATTAATGCAAAAGTAAAATAATGGTTTAATAAACCACTATTGAACATTAAAGCAATAAAATTTAAATTATAACCTAACACTGTACCTCAAAAAACCGTTTTAAAGTCAAATTTTACGAACACGCGATCTCGGCGGGTTACCTAGGGCGCCGCCATATTGGTTTTTAAATTCTGGCTGCGTTCGTACTACACCATAGAGCGTGTTCAGGGCGCCTTATTCGAAGACTATTAGAACACGTCGTTAATGTAATTATCTTCTTGGTTTCCATGGTGATTTATATAATAATTCCTCATAAAATAAGCCTTACGAGCCTTGTTCCTTTGCAATCAATACGTGCAGTGTCTTTTCTAAACACAACATTTATGACAAGGCCTAATAGGAGAACGATGGTTGAGATCCATCCAAGAGTAGGTCAATAGTAGACCAATCAATATAAGACTCAAATTTAATGATAGAAGCAATACTTTATTGTTAATATAAATACAAAATATGACACCCTACGTTTTATTTCGATGGGGGACAGAAAAAAAAATTAAAATTCTTTGGGGAAAAATATCATAATTATACGACGATTAAACCGAAAAGGCAGGAACTAAAAAAACAACTTCCGTTTTTCATCAAGTGACAAATAGTATATACTTCAACTAAAATATACACAGATCGTCGTTTAAGCGAAAAGATATGGCGGCCTAAGTTCCTTGGCTCTGAGTGTCGAGCCTTGCTCAACCTCTAGCCTTTCCAAGTGGCACGATCTGGATTTTTTGTCCTTGACTAGATGAACTAAGCCCTTCAACTGGGACGGTTTTTTCTCGTTGGAATTGATCTCTTGGTCGTCATCGACGTAGTTGCAAAGTACCCTGATCTTTTTGACAATGTCACCATTGGCGCGAACGAGGGTTTCGACCTCCTTCTGGTGATTGACCTCTACCACCCTGATTCTCTTAATAGAATCACCGGATTGTTCATTGTCCAACGCGGACACTTCGAAGAAGTCATTGGTTTCGACGCCAACGGGTGTAAAGGCGAAACCTTCTGGTCGACTGTCCGACCAAAAGTAATTGTCATTATCGTTCAAACAATCGGGTTGGAACGTTAGGCGTTTGCCATAACCCAATCCGATGGATTGCAAGACTAGTGCACGACCTTCGAATAAGTAGATGTTTGTTTGGTTCAATCGAACGCGATAACGAAAACCGGGTAAAACACGTCGGTCTACGTACGTTCCTGAAATAAGCAAAGGGTATTCATACGTTAATTACCTATTTCTTTGTAGTAAACTTCAAAATGGGCCTTGGTTTTATTCCTCCGCGCCCGGGAACTTTAGGCCTATTTTTCTTTTGTGCATGCCCGTGAACGTTTTGGTCTATTCATCTTAAGGCCTATTTTTCGTTTGCGCCCGAGAACTTTAGATTTATTCATATTTCACGTCCGAAACGTTTAGGCCTACTTTTAAATGCTAAGCCTAATTTAGCCTAAAATTATATAACCTCGTTTAAGTTCATTTTTACTATCCTAGAACCCAAACCAGAGACACTAGGTCTATTTTTCTTTTGCATCCGCGAACTTTAGGTACTTTAGGTCTACTTTTAAATGCTAAGCCTACTTTAGCCTAAAATTATGAAATCTTCTTAAAAGTTAATTTTAACTATCCTAGAACCCAACCCAGCCACATTTACTAGAATAAGAACGGTTCTACGCCTAAAAATCGTGGATTATATAATATTGCGTTAAATTAGAGTACATGTTTCCCACATAGGCCTGCAACTTCTCTCTAGCTAGTACACCCATAAAAACGAAGGAATTTTATGGCTTACCGATAACTGGTAATTCGTGTGGTTCCAATCCCGAAATAACGTAGCTGCATGGTACGTCGTTAATATCTTCACCCCTTAAAACGGTATCTGGTTCGCCTTCTTCGGAGACAGATTGAATAACCTGAAGAGGATTCAAAGGGGATCTTGTTTTAGACAAATGATTCCGTTTGGCAAAACAACCGGCAAAGTCAAAGGCTTTCTTGAACCGGGCGGTAAAGTTTGGTACAGGGCGGGAGGGAACCAGCGGTTTCTGCAGATGTCCGCTAGGAAGCCCCGTCGACATGGTATGTCCGAAGACTCATCGTCTTTACGATTACGCGACATAACGAAAAACCTGGGCGATGTCTCGCGAACCACTACGTACAAAGAAAGAGGCCAATTTCCGTTTTCCATGGATTGGGACTGGCTAGGAAACCAGGAGTCTAAATGTCTACAACTATTCAATCAATAATTCTCTGGACGTTCCCTAACATTTTAGCCAACTTTCACGCAACCCTTTCCTCTAGTCTAGTCTAATCACGACCTTAGCTATATTTATAACGACTTCCACGCATGCGCGGATTTTAAAAAACGTTACTAGGGGACATTACTATCGCGTAGAGTTGAAATTAAAGGGAAATTGGCGCGAAATCTGATCTCTAAAAACGCAACTTTAAAACGTTACTAGGGGACGTCACTAGCGCGTCAGGTAGAAATTAAAGAGAAATTGGCGCGAAATTGGAAATAGAAAAAAAAATGCGCGTCTTCGAACCTACGTATATATTTAAGTCCTTCAGTAAGATAGGGGCCTTTCAATAAAGGTTCAAATGCAATTTAGTGGGAAAGTAATAAACTAAAACTAATGGTAAGGCTAACAAGAGGAATAGATGGAATTTTTCGGTTTACTTATAAAAAAATATCAATGCTAGACTGATAACCGTAGTAATTTCTAGTAAAATCTTAACAGCCTATCAATTTTAAGCTCACTGATTGGTTCAGGCCTTCAAAAACTTCTCAGTAATGCCCCCTCAAACGTAAAATGATCAGGGGGAATCAAAACAGAGAAGTTAGAGTCCCCTTTTTCTTTCTTCCTCAATAATCTGTCTCGTTTAAAATTTGATACGTCTGGTTCTGGTAGATTCGGGAGAGCGCAATTGCCGGTCGGTGACGGTGACTCATTTTTCCAAAAACGTGTGCGGCGTGTAACGCTAAGCCTAATCTAACGGTTTTCTTTCTAAGCCTTGCCAAATATTGATTTTTTTTTCGTATGTAAAACGAATAATTCCTTCTTTTTCCGATGCGGTTTTTTTGGAGCGCGTTTTGTTTTTGATTTTGTTTACCTTCCTTCTCCGTTGCGGCGTTTCTGGTAGAGCTGGTTTGGTAAGATAATCTTGGTAGAGAAATTGTCGCTCCAAACTGTCCTCGCATGATTGACTGAGATGAGAGATTTCCTGATGAAATCGATTTGGTAAATCGACGGCGAAGCTCCAAAACTGGCCTAGTTGTTGATGAAGGATATCTTCCTCGGTGGTAGCTAACATTTCGGTCGAAACGCACCTTGGCGGAGTAACCGCCGGTGGAGGTTGTAGTCTTTCATCTTCGTAGAAGCTAAGGCCTCGTTGCTTCCTAAAGTGGATGGGCTGCGATTCCATTGACGAATAAACGGCTTGAGTATAAAAATTTCTTGGCTAGGATATAGCTTTGAAATTCTCTCCCTCTCGGCAAATGTCTTTTTCGGGAACGTCTAAGGTCTGCCTTAAGCGTCTGGAATGTCTACTGGCTTTTTTGAAACGTCTGGTATGGCTTGACAAGGAAGGCTCGCTTCTTCAACAGCTTACGATGTGATTGTGATGCTTAATTTAAATCTTAAAATAATCTAGACCCTTTTTTTTAAATCTAAATATATTTTTTTGATTTATATCTTATACAATATTATATCAAAGAATTTTTTGTTATACAAAATTAGTAAAAAAATCTAATAAAGATATTTCAGTACAAAAATTTTCGGCTAATATTTCTTTTTATACAATTCTATATTAGAACAAAATCGATGCCTTAAAAATCTGGGATCGCTTTTTTTATAATAATCAACAGATGGATAATATTTTGATGGCAAAAAAATATTTCGTTGGTTTTTTAGAAAAAGTTGAGATTTTTAGCGACGAAGTTTCGGAGAACGACCTATCGAGCGCGGAGCGAAATCCAGAATGAGCGCGAAATGAGCGGCGCGCCTGTTTTTATACCGGGAAGGTCGCGGCCTTCTGATTGGTCGCCCTCGATCCCTATACGTCATCACGAGTTCTTCACGTGAAACTCGGTATCGGAAATTTTCGCGACTGAGTGGCGTCAGTCTGAGGGGTAGACACGAAAACGGGGGTGTGTCGGGGGCAATAATGGGGGTTGAAACGTCGGATTCGATATAGGTATGACATTCCACAGACGAAAACAAGTTCAAGCATGCCAAGGGATATTTAAATAAGCGTATTTTAATCCAAATTAGACGAAATAATTAATTTAAAACATTGTTTTATCAAATTTAGGCATTAATTGTGGGTTGGTAATTAAAAAATGTATCGAAATTTAATAAAAGATTAACTTGTTAAGTTAACTTTGATTTGGAACATGTTTTTTAAGTAATAGACCAAAATATTTATAGTCTAAAACAAAATAGACCATTTAAAGTGTTGAACCCCTTATCGTAAAAATTCTTGGAATAAAAAAAAAAAAAAAAAATAATAAAATAGGAAAGGAAAAATTAGTTATTCCGCAATTCGTACTTAAAAGATAAGATTAAATATATTTATATTTAAGTTTCGCTTACTTAGTATACATAACGAATTAAATGAAAATTGGATCAATGACGAATATATTTAAACATCGCTTCTAATTCGGTAATCAAAAAAGAATTTTGTGTAGCCGATAAAAAAATATACAACTACGCAGGAAGTTTGGGAAAATTACAGAAACAAACAATTTAAAAGTAAATAATCTTTAAGTTAATTTAAAGTAAAAAAGAAATGGGAGACAAAAATGAGTGGCCTAAATTTAAAACAAATCCATTATTACCATTTTAATAATATTTTTTGTACTTTAAATTTTTACAAAATTTATGTTTTTAAATAGGGTTAAGTTACATAACTTAAAAAATTTATAAAACCGGTTTTAACTTAAGAAGAGTGGAAATTTTATAATTATAGGCATATAATATTCAAGTCTACAACACGATGAGATGAGACGGTCCCTGCATGGACGAAACAATACTGAAGGACGAATGGCAGCGGGAGAAAGTTGAAAAATACTTGTTAATTCGCCTTCTAGCGGCAGATAGTAGCAAACCGGAGAGTGGGGGGCATATGGGGGAATCAGTGTTCTGAAAAACCGGGGTAACGACATTAGGCACGTGACAAAAAAGTCAGTAATCATTGTTCAACGGATTCAGGCTGGTTCCAAATTTCAAAAACTGAAATGGGAAAAATTTAACTCCTTTCATATAAACCTTATCAGCGTATCGCGAATCGCTGTTGCAAAGCTTGTAAACACAAATTTTTTTCCTGCCCATTTTCTTTAAGCCTTGGACAAAATTTAGAATAAAATCAATGCCGATTTTAAAGAGAAGAAGATGTATTAATTAAAAATACATTGAATAGCCTTTTAATTGTTATGATTAAACATATAGAGTATAATAAGAACATACCTTTAATTTCAAGCAATTTAAAAATTTGTGATTGCAAAGTTACGGCAAAATTTCAAAAATCTTTTTTTTTTTATTTTTTTTTGAAGCAGTTAACGTCTTATTTTGTCTAGATGGCGCTAGCTTTCTCCGGGATTTGACTCACTATTTTTCATAACCCCCCTCCGTTTTGGGGCTGAAAAGGGGGAAGTAAGCTTAACATTGGTTGTTTTGTCGCTTAGTATGGGGCTCTATGGGCTGCCATCCGTCCTTCAGTATTGTTTCGTCCATGGTCCCTGGCTGGGCCTTTAGGAGGGGTGTATTATACAGTATTATTAATGTCAAAATTAAGTTCGCGATGTATACTACAATAATGAAATCTTAAAGGAAAAGGAGATCTTTGGGTGCATAGACTATGATTTAGAGCCTTTAACTGTATTAATTAATCCATAGCGAACAGATGTTAAGCCTAAATTTACCCTTATATACGTGTTCCCAGACAGAATGGAAAGCGAAAAAAATCTTCTCATTGCCACAAAGAGGCCCGGTCCCCAGTCGACCTAAGTTGTCAAATTTTGTTTTGCAAATAACAAGATTTCACGGGATTAGTGCCAAGGTTAATTCAACTTTGGGAACCGATTTAATCGTATTAATAATAATAAGAAAAATTAGTTTCAATGTTAACGTATTAATATTATTGTTAAATATAAAGAATACGGAAAAGTTTTAGGTTTTTTAAACGGAAAAATCTCTCAAGATTGGATTACAAATGTTTAAAATAAAATAAAACTTAAGGCATTGTGAATGAAAAATCAAATAAAGGGGAGATAAAATCCATTAAACTTTTAAAAAGTTTTGAGAGACCCTTTATGATAAGAATTAAAACGACTTAGGAACAAAACATGTAAGGGTATCAATGTTTAGACTAAAAATAATGGCGCATCCCTAAATGGGGTCGTTTATACAACATTCATTCCAGGCTAAACAATCCACGAAACCCCGTGCAAATTCCAATTCCACCAATTCTCACGACATATCTTTACATAACTTCATTTTCCAAGTCCTTTTAATTAACTCTTATTTATTCCAATACCAACCAGTAAATAAACAGTGCTAAACATGGACTGTTTATGTTCATTCATGTTTTCTCGAATTTTCCAGTCGTTTATATATATTTATCGATTACTTTTTAAAATTTGCATTTGTGACGTCATACGCACGAGCGGTACAGTGTTAAAACTAATCGATAAACGAAGCTTAAATTTGAATTACACCTTGTTATTGATTATGACCTATGGTGTTAGTACATCTATTAAAAGAATATTATTTTGATTCTTTGACCTTGACCTTGACAGAAACAACGTACACGTGTAACAAAAATCAATACCAAAGCTTTCCTATATATATATCATTGTTTACAAACACGAGTATGATATTGAACTTGAAATAAATAAATTATACTGTCCTCGAAGAAGGTCAAAATGTAGAGAAATTATTTCGGCTCCAGACACAAAACGGTTAACTGATTTAAAGGTCATATTATTTTCGGGGCCCGCCCTAAAGACAGCCCAAATATTGTACACCGCGTAATGTATACCTATACCTTTTCTCTTTCACGAAGTGGAAAACTTTTACTCGTTTACGTTTTTCGTTTCAAACGATGATACCTTTACGAAATGAAAATTCTGTCGCAGCTGTTAATACGGTATTCTGTAAACGTGTACAGTATTTGCTTATACCTCTTTTCTACTTACTAAAGGGTGTTTTTTAGAAAACGAAAGTCAATCATAAACATTGTATGTAATTAACAGATTGATTACCTTGATTAACATTTTATTTTCAATGCCTTTTCTTTCTTTTTAAACTTGAATTTAACAATAATATTGTTTAAATTGGATTTAATTAACGATAGTATTGTATAAATTGGATTTAATTAACAATAATATTGTATAAATTGGATTTAATTAACAATAATATTGTATAAATTGGATTTAATCTTAATTATAAGCGTTAATTAAATATAAATAACCTTAACTCGCGTTCGTAAACAAGTTTCCTTGAATTTCCTAATTTTTTCGGAAATAAATTTGATTTTAATAGTTAAAATTAATTGTGGAAGTTAACTGATAAACTTAAAAATATCATTAAATTATTATTAAACGCTTTTTTATTTAATTTAATTTATGTCACTTAACAGTTTAGTTTTTAGTGTTAAAAACAAACTAATATTTCAAAAACCTAAATTTCCTTAACTGCCTTAATTAGTTTCCAGACTAATTTTTCTAATCTTCATTAAATAATTTAGTTTTGAACGCGTGCACTACACTAAAATTCAGTTCCTGATTTCCCTGATGTAACGGAAATCCCTTTCAACGAAGCGTTAATTACCAACCAAGGTCGTTTGTACGAACCCTTAATCTCTATCAATTACATTTAACCCTGATTAAATTAACTAGATCATAACCCCAATTAATTAACAAATAATTCAATAATACAAAGGCTTAAATTAAGAAAATAATCCTCAAATATATTATAATATATTCTTATCAACTTATGACTATATAAGTTCATTCGATATTTCGAAACTCTAAAATTGGGAAATAGCAAACACGATGCTAGCGCCTGACTGACTTTGGTCGGGTTAATTTTTATCAGCAAATTCAAAATTATATTGCTAAGTTATAAGTTACGATATGATTTTGAAAAAATATGCAATAAAGTTCATAAAACTATAGACTAAAGTCTAAAATAGAGCACGGGACTAAAGAATGATATTCTGACTTCTGTAGAATAAAATTTTACAAAATATCAAAACAGATAATAAAGATCTAAGCCTATCTTTTAGTTATCTGTCCGGATCCGATCCGGTCTAAGGAGGTTTAGGAATTCCCTCTTCCTTTTATCAACAACCTATCTTTCAATTTATGTTGTTATCTGTTTATTACATATTTTTTCGGTTTTTTTGATAATAGCATAGTGATTTTTCAGTTTCGATTTTATTAGTGTGTCTGACTCTAAGACGCTGATGTAATAATTTTGCGAAATACCGAAACTTCGAGCGTCATTCGTGATAAAGTTATCATCGAATTATGATTGGATGATTTCAACTAACCTTACTGTGGGTTTACCCCCAAACATCTCGCGTTAGCTAGCTGTAACCAGTCAGGTGTTAAAAGGTTTTGAAGGAACAGTGTCAAAATTATAAAATTATTCAAAAATACAAAGATAATTCCATTTAATATTCTATTTTAAACTAATGCATTTTAGAATTATTTAAAATTATAAAATTAGCTTATCGTATTGGAAAGGAATTTCTAAGGGTAATGATACTAGCCCTTTAAAGCACTCCTGTGACAATTGTGTTAAGAGCATAACGGTGGTGTGGTGTGATCACTATATCACGTTGCATCAAATGTACTCAAGAGAGTTAATAACGTATTGCACGTTTATGTTTGAAGGTTATATAGAATTATTAGGAAAACTGCTCTTTTATTGCATAATATTGAGCTTGCATTTCATGTTCATATTTTGCCAAGAATTGTCATTAAGCATGTCATTAAAGTCTATTTATTTCAAGATGAGATTATAAAACAGGCAAATAGTGAAAACAATAGTACCACGCCTTATCTTCAGTACAATTCCAACTTGAAAATTAAATATAAATACCTAAATATTTTATGTTCATGTAAATATTCAGTGATACTGAAAAAGAATAGAAGCGAAATGTAAGTTGGATCACGAAGCCAATTACGCAAATATCACGGGGTTTGGGCCGGGGAAAAACAATTCCCAAACGCAATTAAATCAACACAACTAACACCGATTCGGTAATGACACTCCTTTTGAATTCCCCGCAACCCTTTAGGCACCCAATGCGAAACATTGCTATTACCCTAAATACGAGTGTGCCTTCAATAATACGCCTCAATTGCGAATATAAACCTAATTTATATTGAATCTCTTTTGAATCGAGGTGCGAAATAACCCTCAGCCATAACCCTATAAATAAGTATGGTATAGAAGGACATTAACTACGAGAAAGATGTGTCTACTTCCTGTTGAGTTCTATGTACCATGTTGATCGGAAACTTTTCTATGACCTTTCGCCCTAAGGGTCACCGATTTCTTTGAATTTCATAATTAATAGGACACAATATCATGGAACACTTTCGACTCAAGATAGACCACACTACCACCAATAATGTAACCCCCCCCCCCCTCCGTATAGGACTAAGTTTTAAACTAACCCCTTTAACTTACTGATAGTATTATAGGGTTATGATAAACCAAAGAAGTTTAGCATTTAATTTCACTACGTTTAAAATTAAAGTAGAATTGAAGGAAAGTGCTTAAACTTACGAAAAGTATTATAGGGTTATGATAAAGGTCTTGTTTAGCAGGGCATTTTTGCCATCTTGTAATAAGTGTTAATGGCGTATTAATACGTAACATTAAGAAAAGTAGGCCTAGTAATATTAAACAGAAGGAAAGTGTAAAGTGTCAAAAGCAGTGAAGACCTATCTGATAAGGTATATAATGACGTAACACCAATTTCCTCAATGCAACACCCACAATCTCAAGAGATAAGCAAACAGCGCTAACACTTGGGCAAACCGATAATTATGCCAAACCAAAAAAAAAAAAAAACCTTACCGCGAATCCTTAATTAAACAAATGAATAAATGAATTTCCACGAAATTAAAGAAAAACCAAGTATTTATTGTGAGACACAAAAGAAAAGAGACACCATATTTCAACCATTTTATTTTTCATTTTAATTATAAGTCATGTATCGTGGGGTAGCGCTGAACTTGGCGTAAGATTTAATGACTTTATTAATGGCTTCTAAGAAATCCTTCTCAGTCGCGACTTTTCTCCTAGCTCGAATGGCAAACATGCCAGCTTCGGTGCAAACACTACGAATTTCAGCACCTAAAAACAAACACGATATTCTTAGAAAGATTCTTTTTTTTTTTAGGGGTTTTCGACGCCAAGCCAAAGATGAACGGATATGATTAGTCCTATTATTGCCATAAGATGTTTTTTATTTATTTTAAAATTCCCTGACATCGTTTAATTTTCCCTGACCCTTTTAAAAACGTTTGGGCCTTTGTTAAAATAGAGTCTGGCCATTGACCACCTTGTTTTGTTAAGAAGGAAATTCAAAATAGACCTTTTCGGTGTAAAAAAGGGGGGTAGACAACCCTCAGTATCGGGACATACAAAGGGGAGGGGGGTTGATATCATGAGAGTGCGCAGAGACTTATAGAGACAAAAAGGCTACAACGCATACGCCAAAAAGCGAGATGGAAGGCAAAGCTCTACGTTCCCTCTTATAGTTACATAGAAATGATCTATTACCGCTCCCGTCCCCCTGAAAAGGGCCTCCCCCCTGTACTGACTTTTATGACAATTTTAAAATTCCCTGACACAACATTACCAGTTACTTTTTTACAAGTTCTAAAATTTGAGGAACGTAAAAAAAATCTTTCAAATCGGAATAACGGTAAAAGAAAAACGCGGAACTCTTTTACCCCCTTAATTTTATTTGGCAAAATTTCAAATTATACACGCTCGTATTATACGTCTAGTATCTTTGAAAGAAATCAAGGCCGAGGAAGAGAGGAGAGGAGAGGAGAGGAGGCTATGGCTATATAATACAAACGTTGAAACGTAGTAATAAGAGAAGAGAAAAAAAAAATTCGTCTAGATAGGCACCAAATAAATGATAAAATCCTTGACAATGACATCAGTCTTTGTCTGATAGTTAAACTAAGTTAATACGAATGACTGACGTAGTAAGGTGGTTGGTTTAAACCAACCGAATCAATCACGATCTTTAATGACGTCATAGGGAGACTACCGCCGCGCTAGAACTAATTTCAATTTATACAAAAAAGCTATACGGGGATGAATTTCCGTGGCTATGATTCAAAAGGTCATTTAATTTATTGTAATTATTATGGAGTGATTTAAGTAAGCCTTTAAAATAGATTCTTTACAAATGGACCGGGGGGGGGGAGAACGGGCCGCTTTTGAATGAATTACAACAGGAACAAACTTAAATAAATTATTCTATTTTAAATGGAATTTAAGTCGCTACAGCTCGGAGGCAAAAAAACTAAAATGTAAATATTAAACCAGTTAGGGTCATTTAACTCCTTCGTCTAAATTCCAAACTAATATTGTATCGTATTTCTTTGAAATAGAACTTTCCATTAATTACTAGCAGAGAAAACCAACACAAAAGGAGGAAGGGAAGCTGCCCCTTTAGGTTATTTCTAAGGCGCCCCCAAGAGGCTAAACCAACTTGCACTGCCTCTAGCGGTGCTTCTTGGATGGCGCCAGGGAAATAACCCAAGAAGGTGACCCTGTGGTCTGGGCTTTGCTTTCTCTTCTGGTATTAATGGAATGGTCTATTGTTTTTTTTTCTTTTGCAATGCACAGTGAGCGAAGTTTAGTTAGGGTTAAGCAAGGCCTGGTTTAAGGCGTAAGTGGGGGGGGGAAGGGAACAACTTTATTACGCATTTTATTTTAAGCCTTGGCCCACATGAAAGTAGTACTAATTTTTAAAGGTTAAAAATGTAGGGGTGGGGATTAACAATATCGGCGTTGTGCCAGTTTTTATAAGATCTTTGGCGCCAAAAGGAAATAAAAAATAGAAAAAAAGAATAGAAACATCGCAATCAGTTCGGATATGTAAGTTTGATATTATTGGATGTTTGGTAATAAGCAGACGACAGACGCTCTCTTGACTTAATTTGACTAAGGGGCTAATAAAAGCGGCTTTGATGTCTGAACTATAAATACCCATAAATTCGTAAGCCTATAATCTCTTCTTAAAAAAAGCCCGAAAACCATAAAACCCCCAGAAAACCAAAAAAAAACCCGAAAACCATAAAAAACCCGAAAACCATAAAAAAAACCCCAGAAAACCATAAAAAAAAACCCCAGAAAACCATAAAAAAACCCCCAGAAAACCATAAAAAAACCCCCAGAAAACCATAAAAAAACCCCCAGAAAACCATAAAAAAAACCCCCAGAAAACCATAAAAAAAACCCGAAAACCATAAAAAAAACCCGAAAACCATAAAAAAAACCCGAAAACCATAAAAAAAAACCGAAAACCATAAAAAAACCCGAAAACCATAAAAAAGTATGTCATATTTAAAATAACATACGTTTAAGTTCTTATAAATTCAACGACATTACAGACAGCAGTCTTTCACGTGACAAAGGGTCTACAACAACCTTGTTCCACGCGACAACTTGTTTATCTTTATCCAAGAGAGCAAATTACATAAAAATATTCCGGATTTAGCCCTAGTGGCATTTTTTTCAAGGAGATAATTGCTAATTGTTAATTTTTTGATAACAACAGCAAAAATAAGCTCAATATCAATATTTGTTAAAAATAAAAATACTTTTTATCTCCGTAGGGGCCTCTCTCTCTATTGCACCAACTATTTTGCGATTGCTATTGTTTACAAGCTTGTCAGCCTAAGACTATTTATAGTAGACACTTTTCCTATCAAATTTTGGCAAGTCACGTTTGCATTTTTTATGTTTTATGCTTTTTAAACGCAGCAAAGTTATGCATAGACACGCGCCTTCGCGAACCCACCACAAAATTATCATTTAAATTAAAGAAAAAAAGAAAAGTGGAATAAAACAAGACTTAATATAATAAACTTACCGGTACTGTTGGGGCAAAGTCTGGCTAATAGTTCAAAACGAATGTCTCTCTCTACACTCATTGATCTGGCGTGAATTTTGAAAATATGCGTTCTTCCCTAAATGAGATGAGAAATTAAATTTAATACATTTATTTAGATTGATTGCTAATTAACTGATAAAAATTAATTAAATTCAGTGTAATAGGTATTAAAATAAATCTGTCTAGGTAAAAGTTACAATTACAATCCAGGGGAACTTTAATTATTAACATAATTATTAATTAGGCCTTTAGTAAAGAACTTAATTACAAAAAGTTAATTAATTAATTTAAGTTTTTCTAATGATTTTTTTTTTTTTTACAAATTAATATTGGGAAATTTCTCAAAATTAGATTTAAAGCCTATTACTTAGAATTAGATTTAAACTAAATTAAACCTATTACTATAAAATAATTAGTTGGCTTTATTACTAATTATATTTTAAAATAAAAAAACAGTTCAATTAAAAATTTAAAAGCTGATAATTAAGCCTCCCAATTAATCATATTAATTTAAATAAAAATTAATATTAATATTATCTAAATTAAAACCTAAAATAATTAAAATTAACAAACTTAGTCACTTAAAAGTTAATTTAATTTAACACATATTAAACTGCTTAAAATTTGTCCTAATATTAATTAACATGATCTAAATTAAAATCTGAAGTAATTAAATTTAATTTAACACATATTTAACTGTTTAAAACTTTAAATAAATAATTAATTAATTCAGAACCTAATTAACTATAAAAAAAATTAATTATATAAATACCTCCAAATCAGGTAATCCAAATTCCACTTTCCTGTCCAATCTTCCAGGTCTCATCAGAGCGGGATCTAAGATATCGGGTCGATTGGTGGCCATCAAAACCTTGATATTTCCACGCGGATCAAATCCATCCAATTGATTAATCAATTCCAACATGGTTCTTTGAACCTCATTATCTCCTCCAGCTCCATCATCAAATCTGGCTCCACCAATTGCGTCAATTTCATCAAAGAAAATCAAACAAGCTTTCTTATTTCTTGCCATTTCAAACAGTTCACGAACCATTCTAGCTCCCTAGACATATAAACAAACAATATTAATTAATTATGGATTAAAAATTAAGAAAACAAACAAAATAACCCAAAGTAATTAAACTTACTTCTCCAACATATTTCTGAACCAATTCAGATCCAATAACTCTGATAAAACAAGCGTCAGTTCTATTAGCTACCGCTCTGGCGCATAAAGTTTTACCAGTACCAGGTGGACCAAAAAGAAGTACACCTTTAGGTGGTTCAATACCCAAATTAACAAACTTTTCAGGCTAGAATTAATTAAAAACACGCATTTTAATTAAACTGAAACCTTAACCCAAAGAAAGAAATAACTTCAAAACAATTAAAAATTATTTACATGTAACAAAGGAGTTTCAACAACTTCTCTCAGTTTCTCAATTTGTTCCTTACAACCCCCGATATCACTGTAAGTCACATCAGGTTTTTCCTCAACCTGCATCATGGTGACTGTCGGATCAATTTTGGGTGGTAGTGGCAAATGAATTTGGTATTTGTTACGATCAACTCCAACCCTCATTCCTTCTTCAATATCAGTGGGAGCCACAGAATCGGCCAAATCAACCACAAACTTTGCAAATTGTTTCACGTTAATAATGTATTTTGGGTCTTCGGATTCGGCATTGATAATTTTAGTGCATCTTGCAACTTGTAAAGGTTGTTCATTTTGGAGGGTTTGTTTATCAGCTGCTAAATCCCATAAAGCGGGAGGAGCTAATCCAGTATCAGATTCTTTAATCCCAGTTAATTCATTAACTTTTTTCAAGATATTTTGTACATCATCCTCAACTTGTTTGATGGATTTACTATATTGGCCTACACCCTAAATACGCAACTATAATTAAAAACTAAGCCTTATTTACTAAAATTAAATTACGTACATAAGTTTTTAATAGCGCAATATCCCCCTCATCCAATGCTAGAATTAGTAATTAAACATTTTAATTATTTTTGACAGATTTGCTTTCGTCTCTAAGCTCTAATGAAAATGACAAAGCAAAATATTGCTAAGCCTCGGTTGAGATTGATACTTACGTTTGATGTCGTCTTCTTTTTCGTCCTTATCCTCGGGTTTTACTTTACGCGCATCTTCTCCCAAATAATCCGGCATATTTTACGTTTAATTTAATTAGAATTAACCCGAAATAATTACGATTTAATCCGTTTTTTGACTTAAAAATTAGCAGCACTGCTTTTCGCGAATTCACCGATTGACACCGATCGCGCATGTGACGTAAAACGCGATCTCTGATTGGATGATAATTTTGAATAGGCCTATACAAGAACCAATAGGCGTTGGCTCTTTAAAAAAACACATGTCCGAGTCCTAACACGTGGGGACTTGGAACTTTTTATTTTAAAATTAATTTCAAAGCTTAAAAAACAATCTAGGATCATAATTATCAAATAGGTACGTTAGAATAACGTCCAATCAACACTGTCGCGCTATATTTAAACTTAAATAGTTATAGTTTCATTCAACAACTTAATTTTTAAGTTGTAAAGATAATTTACTAAGCCTTTGCCATAGGAATAACACGTGTTTGTGTAATAAACTCTTCTAAATAATCGAAATTAAAGTAATTTTAAAACAAAATAATGGGACGAAAAGCTGGATTTAGTGAAAAACAAAAGAAAGGGCCCGGACGTAAAGCCAAAAAACAAGGAGATCCCAAACTACCCAAGTTTTTAAAAGGTAAAAACCTAACTATATTCATAATTAGTGTATTTTAAGGTAAACCAATTAAATTATCATTTAAATAGCTGAAAAAGAACCAGGGAAACGCGTAAAAAAGAGACTAGAGAAAGCTGCTGCAGGAGGCAAAAATAAAAAGCCAGTTACAGAAAAAGTTCAAATAAAACAAGAGAAAAAGAAACAACCTTTTAGTTTATTAAAACCCCCTCCTTCTGATTCCTCTGACAACTCGGAAGATGAAAGTTCAAATGAACTTACCCAAGAGTTCACGGATGATAATAAAGACTGGTTAACACCCAAAAAGGATAAAGAACCCAAGAAACAGTTATTTGATTCAGATAGTGAGGCTGAAGATGACGAAGAATCAATTGGGGATGAGGAGGAATCGAAAGGAATCAGCCTAAATGAAGTAAACAACCATTTTAAATTAATAATTAAAATTAATCTAATTTAATTTTAATGCAAATTAGATTGATTCTGATGAAGATGAAGTTATGGGTGATGATTTTGGAGAAGATAAAGATGATTCTGATGTAAGTTATTAATTAATTAATTATTATCTTTAACTTTGATAATTAAAATTATAAAAAAACAACCTTGCAGCTTTTACCAATTGAAAAACAATCAGCCAAAATAGACAAAAGAAAAAACAACTTAAAAAACTATCAGAAGCAGAATTACAAACAAATATTTTAGCATCTGAAACATTTGTTTTACCAAGTGGACAAGAAATTGAGAAAGAAGATATCCTTTTTTATTATTAAATTATTATAGTTTATATTTAACTAATTAATGGTTTAATGGTTTAATTATTTCCTTAACTATTAATTTCACGAGCTGAAGCTCCTGATCTGACTATCATAAGTCAAAGAATTAAGGATGTAGCTTATGTTTTAGCTGATTTTAACAATCGGAAGGAAAAGGATAAATCAAGAGCAGAATATTTGTCAGTTTTGTCAGCTGATTTGGCAACTTATTACAGTTACAATGAATATCTAATGGAAAAATTAATGGAGGTGTTCCCTATTGCAGAGGTTTGTAATAATTTATAATTAAATGAATTAATTAATGGGTAATTAATTAGTTTAATTATAATTAATGTTTTTCCCCATTTCAGTTGATTGAATTTTTGGAAGCTAATGAAGTTCAAAGACCTTTAACTATCAGATCAAATAGTTTAAAAACACGTAGGAGAGATTTGGCCCAAGCTTTGATTAACAGGGGAGCTAATGTGGATCCAGTTGGAACTTGGTCTAAAGTTGGACTGGTCATTTATGACTCTCAAGTACCAATTGGGGCAACTCCAGAGTATTTAGCAGGGCATTATATGCTCCAAGGAGCTGCCTCTTTATTGCCAGTAATGGCATTAGCCCCTCAAGAAAATGAAAAAGTTTTGGATATGTGTTCGGCTCCAGGTGGAAAATCAACTCATATTGGTATGAAAACTTATCTTAAAATTAAACCTCATATGATTAATGTTAATTAAATAAACTAATTATAGCGGCTTTAATGAAAAATACTGGAGTTTTATTTGCAAATGATGCGCATCCTGAAAGAGCTAAAGCTATAGTTGGAAATGTTCACCGTTTAGGGATTACTAATACAGTTATTTGTTCTCATGATGGAAGAAAATTTCCAAAGGTATTCAATTAATTTTAATTTTAATTATATTTAAATAATATATTAACTTAATTCAATTGTATTTGATTAATTTCAGGTTATGACAGGCTTTGATAGAGTTTTATTGGATGCCCCTTGTAGCGGAACCGGAGTGGTTTCAAAGGATCAAGCAGTTAAAATGAATAAAGTAATTTAATTTAAATTATTTTTATAAATTTAATATAATTAATTTAATTTTCTACTTTAATAGGATCCAAAAGATATTCAACGTTGCTCTCATATCCAAAAAGAGTTAATAAAAGCTGCTATTGATTGCTTAGATGCTAATTCCAAAACCGGAGGATATTTGGTCTATTCCACTTGTTCTATTTTGGTTTGTTATTATTTTTTCAATTAAGCCTAACTTTATTAACTAATATCTATTTTAAAAACTAATAAGTTAACCTAATTTTAATTAAATTCCACAGCCTGAAGAAAATGAATGGGTTATAGACTATGCTCTTAAAGTTCGTAATGTTAAACTAGTTCCAACTGGATTGGATTTTGGAAGAGAGGGATTAAGTCGTTTTAGAGAACACAGATTTCATCCTTCATTAAAACTAACACGTAGATTTTATCCCCATACTCATAACATGGACGGATTTTTTGTAGCAAAACTTAAAAAGTTTTCAAATAAGATACCAACACACGGTAAGTTAATTAATTAATTCTACTTCTTGCTAATTGGTTCTTTAACTTCGTTCTTGATGTTTGTAATATTTATTTTTTTAATTTCAGGAGTTGAAGAAGAGGAAGGAAGTAAAACGGACCAAGAGAAAGATAAAGATAAAGATAAAGAGACAGTGGAAGAAAAGGAGGAGAAATCAAATGAAGAGGAATCAGATTCTGATGAAGATGCTGAGGAAGAGGAAGATGATAAGGAAGTTCAGAAGATGAAACAGCAACAATTAAAAGGGGGAAATAAACGTAAAAAGTCTTTTGTAAAGAATAATAATCAATCTCCACAAAAAAAGTTTAAAAAGAAATTCAATGTACAGAAGAATAAAAAGTTTAAAAATAAAAATATATTATTTTTTTGAATCATAAAATACCGCCTCGCCTCTTTATTATTTAGGAGATTCAATAAAGCTATCATTACATAATTATTTAGGCCTAAAAAACTTGAAAAGTTAAAATTCTTACCTGTTTAGCCTTGGTCTTGGTCTTGTGTCAAAATCCTAATGTCCAAGGCTTAACAAGTCCCAACATAAACAACCACTTCAATCGTTTAAATCCGAAGTGCCAATGCATCCACATTCACAAAATCGTTGATAAACACAATTAGAACTCGAAATTAATTCCGTAACAACTAACAATTAAATAATTACGTAATTAAAACACCTAAATCAGTAGCCCGGCAAACGCGGCATCCCCGCTCCGAATTCCAAAATCAACTGACAATTCTGAACAAAGAGAAGTTTGAGTTTGACGCATGCGCATGGAGCGTTGTTGCTCCATGGGATGCGCACGAAACCTTCCCGCCAATTTTAACAATCGTAAACTCACATGGGGATGGGGCGTGATATAAGCGTTTGAAATAAATATTTCAATGGATCATTTTCAATTCTTTACTTTCGGGAGAAAAGTATTACAAAAGCACATTCATTCTGCTATTCGAAGAACTTTTTTTTTTTTATCAAACTACAAACTTCTTTCAATACATATATGTAAACAAAAAAAAATAAACATTAGGAGGAAAAGTATACACATTAACGTTATATAATGTACAAGTATCTTACAACGTATTTTTTTTTGTTTGTTTTGTTTCATTTACAATGTTTGTTTATTCCTTTTTGGGGAAAACAAAATACAGTTTCCCTTAATTTAAATTTAATGAACGCTTGTTTGTTTGTTATTTTCATTCAATCTCGAACCCGTCCCTTTAAATAAATTAACCTCAAATCTATAATTAGCTCTAAACGTCATCTCAAATATGAGTTGTTAATCGGTAAAAAAAAAAAATGTTGGTTGTTGGTTTTTTGAGGTTTTTTTAAAAAACTTTTCACGTCACACGTAACAGCACTTTCTCGTAAACACGAATTATGAGCGATTTTTTAAGTTTTGTTATCAATTAAAAAAAATTAATATATATCAATTAATTTGATATTATTTGTTGTTTGTTTACTAATTATGATAATTATATTAATTGGACAGTTGTTTTTTGTCAAATGTATGTTATTTATATTGTTGTTTATTTTCCCCCACTGGACAGAATTAGTGATGGTTATTTAATTATCTACAGTTAACTTTTTAATTACTTTTTTATATATAAAACTTAAACATTTTTCTTAATTAATTAATTAATTAAAGAAGAATTTATAATTAGTTTTTTTCTTTCTTTACTCGTTAAAACTACACACTATATAGCTTGCATATTTTTTTCTTGATTCGTTTCTTAAATACCACCTGGTTTGTTTTTTAAATGATTTTTTTTTACTAAAAAACGTGAAAAATTCGCATATATTTTTAATATTAATAGAAATTAATTAATTTAATTTTTTACCACCGAAATTTTCACGAGTTTAGAGTAAAATTTAATTTGTTTTTAACATTATTTTTGAAGCACCAAAATTGTTGTTTATCTTTTTTTTTTTTGTAAACTCCCAAAAATTTTGACAAAAAACATTTAAAATTAAGTAATTAATTTAATTTCAAATATAAACTAGAATATTTTAGGGGAGGCTAGGAACATTACTTTGTCGATGTCAATAAAAACACGATTTTATTTTTATTTCATATTTAATTTTTTTTTGTCAAAATATTTTCACCTCCCCCCAGTAATTAAGAAAATTAATTAATTGTTTCTTCGTTAATTTATACACACCTTAAATTTTTTCTTCATTTTTTTTTGAAAGGGCTAATCACAGATGTATTTTATTCAATTATTGCATGGGAATTTTGCTTTGCCCTGCCATTTTAAATTTGTAATTAATTTATCTTCTCGTTAATTAAAAAATAAACCGGAAAATATGTCTCTTTGTTTTTGTTAATTAATTTTTGTTTGTTTTTCGTCACCTCATATAGGCTAAGCCTAAATCCTTAATAAAGCGCCCATTACCTTGTTTGTTTTAACGTTTTTTGAAATTTTATATTTATTTATATAAAATGAAGTTAAAATCCAATAAATACCGAACTAATAAACACCCAACTTATCATGGCACTATTAAAGCTGCAATTATTATCAAAGGCAAATAGACATAAGAGAAAGTAAGGAGAGCTAACGAAATATTTATCCCCCCCCTTTTAGTATACTATGGGAAGGGGGCTAAACCGGATTTCATCTAATAGGCCGTCCCAATCTTGGTATCTTCTCTACCATGAGTGGAAGGTTGTTGCCAAGTCCCTATAGGAAGCGGCCAGAGAGGTGTGGCTTAAAATGGCTCCTCCCCTTTCCACCCAAATGGCGACAAACTTCATAGAGTGAAAGGTTAGTGGGGGAAGGCTCGTGATTGGCTAAGTGAGGGTCTGACGCTTAGTAGGGGAGAGTTTCACCCCTTTGCCCACTCCCTATAGTCTCCTACATCGAACTTTCTCGTGACGTCACACCCTCCTATCTCTTACCTCAGTAACCTCGGTTTTGGCAACCATATTTGGAAGTCGCCAGCTCAGACCATACAATTTAGACTACACCAATATTGACGTCACACCACCCTAGCTCCTCCCCTCTCAGTATCGCGTCTCTATTTCCCACTTTCAGTTATCTCTATTTGTCTCTGCTATTTCGGGTTAAGATGAGTTCAAATCTATGGCGCGAGTGCATTCTAGGCTTTGAACAAATAAACACTAACAATGAATGACGTAATTGACTAAATAAACTATTTCCTTTGTTTATCAGGAACGCTATGCATGGATTATTAGTTACAGAGGACAAGGTCTGTAATTAAAGAATGTGACAATAAAACAAAACTTACATGGTTGTATTGTAAACTCGTTTCCAAGTTGTTTGGAATGCTTAAGCCTTGGTCTTCAAAATACAAAAGTTGTTAAGTTAACCGCGTTTAAGTTAATGTAGCCTAATTGGTTTTAAGTGTTGTTTTTTTTTTCAACAAAACTTAACTGGAAGTTAAGCTTTAATTTGACTGCTAAGCCTAAAAACGTACGTTTCCGCTTACATATGTTTACATGAGTTACACGAGTTAAGCCTAATTCAATTAATAATGATATGATTGGAATATTTTCTCTTTTTTTTTAACTTTCACTCTCGAATATAATTAAATTTCTCTCTCTTTTTTGTTTAAATAACTTTTTCTTAATTAAAAAATAAATCAAAAAGGTTTTTTCCTCCGAAGAATTAAAACGTCCAGCTCACTTTTCTACAAAATAGCCGATTCGAGTTCACTATATTAATTTTCTTTTGTCATAACCTTATGATATGTGCTATTTACAATTATATAAGGTTCAAGCGAAAGAAAGCGTTTGGTTGACATTTAAATTAATTTTAAATCTTTAGTTTTTTTTTTTTTTTTTAGAAATCGCGATTAATAAGCGCGAATGTTTGTTTGTTTACTTACTTTTTTTTCAAATTTCATTTATTTATGATAAACACTTCCTTCTTCTTCTGGTCGTTGCACACTTCTCACAATCTCGGGGCTATAATCATCTTCCGTTTCAAAACGTAATATTTGAACGGTTGGTTGTTTATTTATTTGTTTATGTAAAAAATAGTGTAAATTGCGATTTATCTGTTCAATGTTTGTTTTTTGTTTTTTTTAATCGCGAGTATATTTTGGGATCCATCGATGATATTATACCACCGATATTAATTTTAGTTCATTGTTTTTTTTTAAATAATGAAACACGTAAAAAAAAATTAAATAAAAAGGTTAAAAAAAAACGTAAAGAAAAACTAAAAAGAAACACTTTTCGCGAAAATTTAAAATTCCTTCAATTCGGTAGTATTATTTATATTTTTAAATATACGACATAATTTTTATCTAAGCGAATTTGACTGTTTTCTTCCGTTGAACGCGTCTTTTTTTACTTTTTACCGTTCGAGTGGCCCGTAAAAGTAATAGCCTGATGCAAACGGCTGGTCGGCCGGCTGGCTGGTTTTCGCGTTACGCGCTTTTTGTATAGTTTTTTTTTTTCAAGAGTTCAGCGGCCATAATTTATATTAGTAATAAATAATTGTGTAGAATTGACCGGTTTGGAACCCAAAAACAATTCTTGTTGTTGTTGTTTTCGTATTTATAAGAGAAATTAAACGTGGAATACGCGAATATTAAGTAAAGGGATTCATATTCTTTTTTTTTCTCGGGGAGGACTAAACTAGAAACCCTTCGGACATATTGGCCGTAATTTGGGCTCTCATTGTCTGTACGCTATTCATGATTTTCTTTTGATGTCCTACTAACGTGATACCGAGCGCGGTTAGGTCTTTGAGCGTTAGCCTAGACGCGGCTTCGGTACTATTGACGCCCGCTTGTTGGAAGTTTTCCAAATAACGGCCCATTTTGATACTAACCAACCATTCCTCCACAGTCTTAAACTGCGTTAGATCTGGGGCGCTAGGGTCTAAGGGGTGTTGATGCCTGCAAAGTTGGAAAAGTTGCGTCTACAACCCCCAAAAAAATAACTGTATCTAGGCCTATTTCGAAACTGACCTGTGTTGGGCGATTTTCCTCAAACTCTCTGGACACCTCATTAATTTGTCCAGAGTTTTGACAATACTAGAGAAGGAAGGTCTGTGAGATCGCTCTTTTTGCCAACAGTCCAACATAAGTTGGTGAAGAGCTTCTGGGCAGTCCTACAAATACATAAGTATTCCCTAATGAATTTGTGCCCCGCGCAGTAAATAATTTTCCTTCAATTTTTAATCCCGAAAAAAGATAGTAGCGACATCTAAGTCCGACTTATTTAACTATTGTACTCCGGCGCAAGATAGGCAATATGTAAAACAATTACTTACCATGGGTGCGGGCAGCCTATAGCCTTTATCTATGCTCTTTATAACGTCCTGATTGGACCACGTCCAATAGGGTCTCTCCCCGTAAGACATGACCTCCCAGCAGACGATACCGAAGCTCCAAACATCGCTGGCGGAAGTGAACTTCCGGAAAGCGATGGCTTCGGGTGCCGTCCATCGAACTGGAATTTTTCCTCCCTGAAACAATAAATGGGGCATCTTCTTTTCAATTTCGTTAGAGGTGGAAACAAAACCAACACACGCGGAGTTCAAAGGTTAATGAAAATAAAGACTGCTCAACGTACTCTCGTCGTGTAAGCTCCTTCGGTGGCGCTTTCGATCTCCCTGGACAGACCAAAATCGGCTATTTTGCATATTAAATTGGCATTGACTAAGACATTACGGGCGGCTAGGTCCTGCCATGATAAAATAAAAACATTCTAACTGGTTAACTTCAGAAATTAACAGAAAGTACTGATAATAAATATATAGTGAAGTAATTACCCTGTGAACGTAGTTCATCTCTGATAAGTACTGCATTCCAGCGGCTATACCCCTTAACATTCCAACTAATTGAATGACTTGAAATTTGCCATCATTTGCCTACAAGATAATTAAATTACGAGATCCTAAATTAATTGGCTGTTGTTAGTTTTGCGCTCATTAAACTTGGAAACTATTGATCCGTCCCCTTGCTCTGAGCGATTCCCTCCACCCCTAACCCCAGTTTTTGGTGTGACCAATTTGGTCAAGCAAAACTGTAATATGACCGGGGCCATCTTGTTTTTCATTCTAAGTCCCAATTAATGATCGTTGCACACGGAAATGTTTATGTAAAAACTTCAGACTTACCCTTAAAAAGGTATCCAGGGATCCATTCTCCATGTATTCCGTTATAATCATGACGGGATTACTTTTAGTGACCACTCCTTGTAGATATATCACGTTAGGGTGATCAAATTGACCCATAATACTCGCTTCCGTCAAGAAATCCATACGAGCTTTGTCCGAAGAACCGGGTTTCAATGTTTTAATGGCTACCGTAATTTCCGGTCGCCCTGGAATCTTTAATTTTCCTCGACAAACATCGCCGAATTCACCTAAAAATACGTGTACCATGGAAAGCTATAGTGGCGGCCATAACCCTATAACATTCTCCAGAAGTTCGGGTCTACAATAAGGCCCTTAGAATCTATAGAAAGTGTGCACTGAAGGGACTAGAGAAATTTTATACGGTTTTGCAGAAACTAAATAAATAACCGAACACGTACGCTTTGTTTTCGTTTAGAACAATATATTCACGAAATTGTGGTATATGCTTAAAAGTAAAAATATACTAAATTTAAATTACCTCCTCCAATAATGGCTTCGATGGTTATATGAGAGGCTTCTATCTCTTTGGTGAATTCCCTAACGGCTTGATTGGGGTCTTCGTACGTGTGGGGATCCACGTAAGTTCTGGGACCGGCGCAAGTCGTAAATAGCGGGGTCGTAACTGCGCGAAAACGAATAAAACCAAACAAATTTCCCGAAATTATTACTTTGCGTATAATATTTAGAACTTATATAGGAGCAAATTTTATGTTTAAATTTATATTACTATTTAAAAATTAGTCCCCGGTATAAATATTCAAATTTTATCCATATGCTAGCAGAGAGCGAGATGGTTAAAATTTTAGAGCTTTTGAGTGTGCCAAACTTGTTAAATCTTTGCGGAATTTCATCCAGAACTTTTACGAAAGTTTATGGTAATAAACTATTTGATTGAAAATATATTTATTTCATAGAGTACAGTTGGAAACTGCACGCGAATTACTTTTCTTCAATTTAGGCTTAAGTTTAAGCCTTGGTAGGCAAATTTCAAAAACTTAAGCCTTGGCTAAACTGAAGAAAACGTAACTTCTGAAGATATTTTTATATCAAATTCAGTGAATATCCGCAAAGTTTAGACATAATCGAAGCAAGGTATACTACTAATAGAATCTAGTACGCAAAAGGTTAAAGTTCAATTAGACTAAGAGCAACTTACGGTGAGCTGTGGGTACTATAGGAGGATGTTCCAAAGCCGGTACTACTGAACGTGTTTTAGTAGGGATTAGATAGAGATGTGCAATTTTTTTAGGAACACACAATTAAGCGGAGGAAATAGAACGAGAAAAAAAACACCAAAAACCATTTTTGATTAGAATACCACCCGGCGTACATGTATTAGAAAAAGCGTTAGAAGAAAAAACTTTCAGCAATTTCTTCGTATAAATAAACTTAACGATTAGCCTTCTCGCTTTCGTAAGCCTAACCGTAGTTACACCAGTGTCATTAACTTAATGAAAACGCGTTATCTAAGCATCGTTCGCGTATAACAGTCGTTCCGTTTTAAGCCTTGGTTCGAGAACGAAAGAGCGCGCGCGCCTCTGTCTCTCTTAGGACGAGCGCAAAGGCTTAGGAAATCCTTATCGCCTTAATTGAAATTCTGGGCCTTTTTCCCGCCTTTTCTGTCCTTATAATATTATATCGTTGTGCACTTATATTAAGCTGCGTGAAATTTTCGGTCATTTTTGTACAAGATAATTGCGTTAAAACTAATCGTCGAAAAATAAACGCTGAATCATCTTGTATTTATATATATACTTTAAGCCTAATTCAGACAACGTTGTAATGGTAATACCATAAGTGTTAATCATAATTAAGCAAGAAACAAAACTTTCCACACTCGAGAGGTTTAATTTTCCCCAAATTAAACTTTTTTTAGTTATTCTCAGGACAAATTCGAGGCGTTTTATACAAATTAAAACAATTTATGTCTAAGCCTAACTTGTAATAAAAGTTCATCTTCCTTTTGACATGTCACACACAAAAAAATATAAAAAATAATTCTAGCAATTTCCTAGGAAGTAAAAACAGGCATAACCATAAGCCTAAAAATTAATCACATTCCCATATGCTTTATTATGTATGTACGTTCATTATTAAATACGCGCCCCCTGGTGATAAGAAAAGAAAAAGACGAGAACACCAGAGGAAGAGGACGTTCCGGATTGATGTTGATAGATAAAACAAAAAAAAAAACTAAACCAAGGGAAAAAATTACCCCTAATAAAAAGAAAAACTTCCAGGAGAATAACGTAAAAATTGTTAAGCCTTGGCATTAATTTTGTACTGGGCCCCCGGAAATGTTGGCTTAATGTGATCATTAACAATGAAAGAACGTCCCTTTTCCCTTTTTTTAACACTTTACCAGACTTTACTCTTAAGAGTGAAGGTGTTGGTGGTGGCGGTGGTAACCTTTTCAAAATGAGTCTACAACGA
Organism: Phalangium opilio; assembly: GCA_019434445.1. Lineage (NCBI taxonomy): Eukaryota > Metazoa > Arthropoda > Arachnida > Opiliones > Phalangiidae > Phalangium > Phalangium opilio. Next base: position 1,171 of record JAEQBA010001029.1, on the reverse strand, counting down.
AACCTAGGCTTAGCTATAGCTACCCTGTATATTAAGGCTTACTTAACTGCACCATATTCTTAAGTTTAATCAGTTACGATGGTACTTATAGATTTGGGAGCAGCTTTTTGACGTCAACATGGCCCAAGCTTTCTCCCAAATTCAGTATAAAACACGCCCACATCGAAAAGTAAGTGTGATCCCTTTCTACATAATCATTTCCGGTGTCGCCTCTATAATTTCTAGCCATGAAAAAAGCCTTAACTAAGCATGCGTCCCATTTTCCAACAAGGCTGCTGTATTCAAGTATCCTCTTAAATCCATACCATCATTCCCAACTAGCCACAGATAGTAATGGCATCTTACTGCCTACATTACTTGAAAGATAACATGTACTGCCACTACTCTCTAAGCACAGAACATGGCGTTAAGTAAGGGTTACCCAGAAAAAAAAAACTTGTGAGAAAAATTCCCAAAGGTATGAAAAGGCCTATTTCATTATTTAAAAGAAGAGGGTGGCCATAACGAAAAAAAAAGAAAAAAATTATTTCTTAAGGCATACTAGAGGTAGGGCGGTCGCCCCTCCGACGAAAATAACACCTTTCAGACGTCTTTTAATCTTCATAAAGAACTAAGAAGAATTTACGATGGGTAATAAAGGGTGCAAGAACATCAGGGCTATTACCCTGCGCAAAAAAAAACCCACGTCACTTGTCACCGTACCCAAAGGCGTACGGAACCCATCTTATCTTCACACCCTACCCTCAGGTGACATTTACCAAATGGTACCCAGCGTCCTACACTACTTTTTTGGCTATTAAAATTTTCTACTAGAAGAGTCCAGCTAGGCCTTTGCATTTATCTTAAGTTAGGGTTAATGTATATACCGTTATTTGCTTATTTTACGTAAGACAGAACACACATGCGAAGCTATTTAGCATATTATTACGGTGTTTTATGAATAATAATGAATATAATAATATAAAAAGGGACTCTTACATTTCTTACCTTCCCCGTTACGATATCTAAAGTATCGCAATCACTCGGCTGTTTCTTATTGCAATCATCAGAGCTTCTGGGAAAAGTGGGAAAGTGGAAAGTGTAAACATTTTGTTTTTGTAACGCGTATTATCGCGAGAGACAACAAAACTTCTTGTCAAATTTAAACTTTGCTAACCGTCTAGGGCGCTAC
>JAEQBA010001028.1:0-21457 GCA_019434445.1 Phalangium opilio | reverse complement strand
GCTAACCATTGCGCCACGGACGCCAAAAAATTAAATGGTCGTCAGGTATTGTGGAAAACTTTGGCTTTCCACGTTACATTTGAGATCCCAAAACACAACACCGTCCCGGTGGGCTCGAAACCACCACCTTTGGTTAACAGCCGATCGCGCCAACCATTGAGCCACGGAAGCTCAGAAAATAAATGGTTATCACGAATTATGGAAAAGGTTTGACTTTTCACGTTACATCTGAGACCTCACAACACCTCTCCCGGGTGGGCTCGAACCACCAACCTTTCGGTTAACAGCCGAACGCGCTAACCATTGCGCCACGGAAGCCCACAAAGCTATTGGTCGTCAGGTATTGTGGAAAAACTTTGGCTTTCTACGTTACATTTGAGATCCCACAACACCACTCCCGGCTGGGCTCGACCCACCAACCGATTGGTTAACAGCCGAACGCGCTAACCATTGAGCCACGGAAGCTCAGAAATTAAATGGTTGTCACGTATTGTGGAAAAGTTTTGACTTTTTACGCTACATCTGAGACCCCACAACACCTCTCCCGGGTGGGCTCGAACCACCAACCTTTCGATTAACAGCTGAACGCGCTAACCATTGAACCACGGAAGATCAGAACTTAAATGGTTGTCAGGTATTGTGGAAAAGTTATCACTTTTCACGCTACATCTGAGACCCCACAGCACCTCTCCCGGGTGGTCTCGAACCACCAACCTTTCGGTTAACAGCCGAACGCGCTAACCATTGAGCCACGGAAGCCCAAAAATTAAATGGTCGTCAGGTATTGTGGAAAAACATTTGCTACTTACGTTACATCTGAGACCCCACAACACCTCTCCCGGGTGGGCTCGAACCACTAATTTTTCGTTTAACAGCCGAACGCGCTAACCATTGCGCCACGGACGCCAAAAAATTAAATGGTCGTCAGGTATTGTGGAAAAACTTTGGCTTTCCACGTTACATTTGAGATCCCAAAACACCGCTCCCGGGTGGGCTCGAACCACCAACCTATTGGTTAACAGCCGATCGCGCCAACCATTGAGCCACGGAAGCTCAGAAAATAAATGGTTATCACGAATTATGGAAAAGGTTTGACTTTTCACGTTACATCTGAGACCTCACAACACCTCTCCCGGGTGGGCTCGAACCACCAACCTTTCGGTTAACAGCCGAACGCGCTAACCATTGCGCCACGGAAGCCCAAAAAGCTATTGGTCGTCAGGTATTGTGGAAAAACTTTGGCTTTCTACGTTACATTTGAGATCCCACAACACCACTCCCGGCTGGGCTTGGTTAACAGCCGAACGCGCTAACCATTGAGCCACGGAAGCTCAGAAATTAAATGGTTGTCACGTATTGTGGAAAAGTTTTGACTTTTTACGCTACATCTGAGACCCCACAACACCTCTCCCGGGTGGGCTCGAACCACCAACCTTTCGATTAACAGCTGAACGCGCTAACCATTGAACCACGGAAGATCAGAAATTAAATGGTTGTCAGGTATTGTGGAAAAGTTATCACTTTTCACGCTACATCTGAGACCCCACAGCACCTCTCCCGGGTGGTCTCGAACCACCAACCTTTCGGTTAACAGCCGAACGCGCTAACCATTGAGCCACGGAAGCCCAAAAATTAAATGGTCGTCAGGTATTGTGGAAAAACATTTGCTACTTACGTTACATCTGAGACCCCACAACACCTCTCCCGGGTGGGCTCGAACCACTAATTTTTCGTTTAACAGCCGAACGCGCTAACCATTGCGCCACGGACGCCAAAAAATTAAATGGTCGTCAGGTATTGTGGAAAAACTTTGGCTTTCCACGTTACATTTGAGATCCCACAACACCGCTCCCGGGTGGGCTCGAACCACCAACCTATTGGTTAACAGCCGAACGCGCTAACCATTGAGCCACGGAAGCTCAGAAAATAAATGATCGTCAGGTATTGTGGAAAAACTTTGGCTATCTACGTTACATTTGAGATCCCAAAACACCGCTCCCGGGTGGGCTCGAACCACCAACCTATTGGTTAACAGCCGAACGCGCTAACCATTGAGCCACGGAAGCTCAGAAAATAAATGGTTATCACGTATTATGGAAAAAGTTTGACTTTTCACGTTACATCTGAGACCTCACAACACCGCTCCCGGATGGGCTCGAACCACCAACCTTTCGGTTAACAGCCCAACGCGCTAACCATTGCGCCACGGAAGCCCAAAAATTAAATGGTCGTCAGGTATTGTGGAAAAACATTTGCTATTAACGTTACATCTTAGACCCCACAACACCTCTCCCGGGTGGGCTCGAACCACTAACCTTTCGGTTAACAGCCGAACGCAATAACCATGGCGCCACGGACGCCCAAAATTTAAATGGTCGCCAGGTATTGTGGAAAAACTTTGGCTTTCTACGTTACATTTGAGATTCCAAAACACCGTTCCCGGGTGGGCTCGAACCACCAACCTATTGGTTAACAGCCGAACGCGCTAACCATTGAGCCACGGAAGCTCAGAAAATAAATGGTTGTCAGGTATTGTGGAAAAACGTTGGCTTTCTACGTTACATTTGAGATCCCAAAACACCGCTCCCGGGTGGGCTCGAACCACCAACCTATTAGTTAACAGCCGAACGCGCTAACCATCGAGCCACGGAAGTTCAGAAAATAAATGGTGGTCAGGTATTTTGGAAAAACTTTGGCTTTCTACGTTACATTTGAGATTCCAAAACACCGTTCCCGGGTGGGCTTGAACCACCAACCTATTGGTTAACAGCCGAACGCGCTAACCATTGAGCCACGTAAGCTCAGAAAAAAAATGATCGTCAGGTATTGTGGAAAAACTTTGGCTTTCTACGTTACATTTGAGATCCCAAAACACCGCTCCCGGTGGGCTCGAACCAACAACCTATTGGTTAACAGCCGAACGCGCTAACCATTGAGCCACAGAAGCTCAGAAAACAAATGGTTATTACGTATTGTGGAAAAGTTTTGAATTTTTACGCTAAATCTGGGACCCCACAGCAACTCTTCTGGGTGGGCTCGAACCACCAACCTTTCGGTTGACAGCTGAACGCGCTAACCATTGAACCACGGAAGATCAGAAATTAAATGGTTGTCAGGTATTGTGGAAAAGTTATGACTTTTCACGCTACATCTGAGACCCCACAACACCTCTTCCGGGTGGGCTCGAACGACCAACCTTTCGGTTAACAGCCGAACGCGCTAACCATTGCGCCACGGAAGCCAAAAATTAAATGGTCGTCATTTATTGTGGAAACACATTGACATTTTACGTTACATCTGAGACCTCACAACACCGCTCCCGGATGGGCTAGAACCACCAACCTATTGGTTAACAGACGAACGCGCTAACCATTGAGCCACGGAAGCTCAGAAATTAAATGGTTGTCAGGTATTGTAGAAAAGTTTCGACTTTTCACGCTACATCTGAGACCCCACAAAACCTCTCTCGATTGGGCTCGAACCACCAACCTTTCAATTAACAGCTGAACGCACTGACCATTGCGCCAATGAAGCCCAAAAATTAAATTTTCGTCAGGTATTGAGGTAAAACTTTAACTTTCTACTTCACATCTGAGACCTCACAACACCGCTCCCGGATGGGCTCGAACCACCAAGCTTTCGGTTAACAGCCGAACGCGCTAACCATTGAACCACGGAAGATCAGAAATTAAATGGTTGTCAGGTATTGTGGAAAAGTTATGACTTTTCACGCTACATCTGAGACCCCACAACACCTCTTCCGGGTGGGCTCGAACGACCAACCTTTCGGTTAACAGCCGAACGCGCTAACCATTGCGCCACGGAAGCCAAAAATTAAATGGTCGTCATTTATCGTGGAAACACATTGACTTTTTACGTCACATCTGGGACCTCACAACACCGTTCCCGGGTGGGCTCGAACCACCAACCTATTGGTTAACAGCCGAACGCGCTAAACATTGCGCCACGGAAGCCAAAAATTAAATGGTCGTCACTTATTGTGGAAACACATTGACTTTTTACGTCACATCTGGGACCTCACAACACCGTTCCCGGGTGGGCTCGAACCACCAACCTATTGGTTAACAGCCGAACGCGCTAACCATTGAGCCCCGGAAGCTCAGAAAATAAATACTTGTCAGGTATTGTTGAAAAGTTACGACTTTTCACGCTACATCTGAGACCCCACAAAACCTCTTCCGGGTCGGCTCGAACCACCAACCTTTCGATTAACAGCTGAACGCGCTAACCATTGCGCCACGGAAGCCCAAAAATTAAATGTTCGTCAGGTATTGTGGAAAAACTTTAACTTTTTACTTCACATCTGAGCCTCACAACACCGCTCCCGGATGGGCTCGAACCACCAAGCTTTCGGTTAACAGCCGAACGCGCTAACCATTCGCCACGGACGCCCAAAAATTAAATTGTCGTCAGGTATTGTGGAAAAACTTTGGCTATTTACGTTACATTTGAGATCCAACAAGTTGGGAAAACCAAAATATTACCTCTCCGAGTCAAGAGGTCTACTACTACAAACTTATTTACCTAGATATGGAATTATTTCACTTTTTTGAAGTAAAAGTTTACGAAATATTGAAGCAGTATTCCAAACATAGTGAATGTACAGTAAAGCAGACGACATTTTACATCCAAATCTTGGACACATGGAAATCAGTCAATGGGGAAAAGAACAGGAATTGAAGTCTACGCTTCAGCTGTTTACCGTATATTCTGATAGCTACATTCACAACTGGTTTGCAGTGTAAACACTATCGTCTCGTCTCACCTCAACAATATTCTTAATTTGCCAACATGAATGTTAACGTTAAATAACACCAAAGCTGAATTGTAGCTAGACGCTCTAATAGTCAATACGCACCATAAAGGAAATAATAAGTCTGTACCTACTACCCGTTTACCACAAGCCCTTTTACTAATCTAATTGCCACTATCTTTTCTTCTATTTTAAAATCTTAACCTGATTATTTAAGAGTGTATTTAACTTTCGGCTCACTCTGAACCGTTAATGTCTCTTCATTTCAGAGACGAAAATCAAAGCCAAAAGTTTACTTCACCTCAGGCCTCAATTAATTACTCTTTGTTTCACTAAGCCTATTGCGGATGATGCGCGCTTGTTATACCCGCCGGAGTCTAGGTCTTAGTTTTCTTCATGAAATCACTAAACCAAGGATTATTCTATATACAGTTGTAGTATAGCTTAAGTAATATATAAACAACCATTTCAAATAACAATATTAAAAAAAATCTTTGGAATATCAAAATGAAACAGAGCTTTAAAGCTACAAAAGTACTAAATGCATCATAATTACGAAAAATACTTCCACATATTCACTTTATATTATGGAAAAAGGGAATATTAAGGTTCTGTATGATTTCTTAACACATCAACACAAGGCTAACTGCTAACGCGACGCACTAGTGTAACAATGGACGGACACACACACAGACAAAAACATAGACTGCTTTTAAACTCTTTCCGTATTAATTTTGAGTTGAGAAAAGAGATTATCTTAAATATTTAAATAAATATAATTAATATTAAATATTTTCTTCGTCAGTTGTTTGCCTTATTGAGCGTTACATCGTTTTGATAAAGAACAATTAAACATTCTTGAGAGACCTGACTAATATTGGCGTTTGAAATGAAGCATACGCCCGTTGCGTCGCCTTACTCAAATAGGTAGTATATAAGGGTGTCGAACTACACTTTAAAGCAAGAACAACCGCAATTGCGAAAACCTTTGGTGGACAACCCACCTTAGGGAGGCTAGACGTTTCTCGTAACCCTAGCTGATCGCCGCGAATGTCTTAATTCAAACGATGACGATGGAGTAGAAGCCAGGTGTGCAGACTGGTGTCCATGTGGGATGGACAAAAACAAAGACTAGCAGATGGTGGTGTAGAAGCCAGGTGTACAGACTGGTATCCATGTGAGATGGACAAAAACAAAGACCAGAAGATGGTGGTGTTAGAAGCCAGTGTGTACAGACTGGTGTCCATGTGGGATGGACAATGACCAGAAGATGGTGGTGTTAGAAGCCAGTAAGTACAGACTGGTGTCCATGTGGGATGGACAAAAACAAAGACCAGAAGATGGTGGTGTTAGAAGCCAGTGTGTTCAGACTGGTGTCCATGTGGGGTGGACAATGACCAGAAGATGGTGGTGTTAGAAGCCAGTAAGTACAGACTGGTGTCCGTGTGGGATGGACAAAGACCAGAAGATGGTGGTGTGAGAACTCAAGTAGAGTAGCCATTTCCGTGACTGTGAAAGCAGTTCGGAAATGGCGAACACGTTTGCTCCGATTTGGAAACTGCGAACGCGGTCACGTGGGTGTAACAACAGACACACACACAGACACACAGACAGACAGACAGACACACACGATCGTTACAGAACCTCTCCGTGACATACGTCACTCGGAGAGGTAAAAACACCGCTCCCGGGTGGGCTCGACCCACCAACCTATTGGTTAACAGACGAACGCGCTAACCATTGAGCCACGAAAGCTCAGAAAATAAATGGTTATCACGTATTATGGAAAAAGTTTGACTTTTCACTCTACATCTGAGACCTCACAACACCGCTCCCGGATGGGCTCGAACCACCAACCTTTCGATTAACAGCCGAACGCGGTTAGCGCGTTCAGCTGTTAATCAAAAGGTTGGTGGTTCGAGCCCACCCGGGAGAGGTGTTGTGGGGTCTCAAATGAAACGTAGAAAGCAAAAGTTTTTCTACAATACCTGACAACCATTTAATTTCTGAGCTTCCGTGGCTCAATGGTTAGCGCGTTCGGCTGTTAACCAATAGGTTGGTGGTTCGAGCCCATCCGGGAGCGGTGTTGTGAGGTCTCAGATGTGACGTAAAAAGTCAAGGTTTTTACACAATACCTGACGAGCATTTAATTTTTGGGCTTCCGTGGCGCAATGGTTAGCGCGTTCAGCTGTTAATCGAAAGGTTGGTGGTTCGAGCCCACCCGGGAGCGTGTCGGGATCTCAAATGTAACGTAGAAAGCCAAAGTTTTTCCACAATACCTGACGACCATTTAATTTTTGGGCTTTCGCGGCGCAATGGCTAGCGCTTTCGGCTGTTAACCAATAGGTTGGTGGTTCGAGCCCATCCGGGAGCGGTGTTGTGGGATCTCAAATGTAACGTAGAAAGCCAAAGTTTTTCCACAATACCTGACGACCGTTTAATTTCTGAGCTTCCGTGGCTCAATGGTTAGCGCGTTCGGCTGTTAACCAATAGGTTGGTGGTTCGAGCCCATCCGGGAGCGGTGTTGTGAGGTCTCAGATGTGACGTAAAAAGTCAAGGTTTTTACACAATACCTGACGAGCATTTAATTTTTGGGCTTCCGTGGCGCAATGGTTAGCGCGTTCAGCTGTTAACCAATAGGTTGGTGGTTCGAGCCCACCCGGGAGCGGTGTTGTGGGATCTCAAATGTAACGTAGAAAGTCAAGGTTTTTACACAATACCTGACGAGCATTTAATTTTTGGGCTTCCGTGGCGCAATGGTTAGCGCGTTCAGCTGTTAATCGAAAGGTTGGTGGTTCGAGCCCACCCGGGAGAGGTGTTGTGGGGTCTCAAATGTAACGTAGAAAGCCAAAGTTTTTCCACAATACCTGACAACCATTTAATTTCTGAGCTTCCGTGGCTCAATGGTTAGCGCGTTCGGCTGTTAACCAATAGGTTGGTGGTTCGAGCCCATCCGGGAGCGGTGTTGTGAGGTCTCAGATGTGACGTAAAAAGTCAAGGTTTTTACACAATACCTGACGAGCATTTAATTTTTGGGCTTCCGTGGCGCAATGGTTAGCGCGTTCAGCTGTTATTTGCAAGGTTGGTGGTTCGAGCCCACCCGGGAGAGGTGTTGTGGGGTCTCAAATGAAGCGTAGAAAGCAAAAGTTTTTCCACAATACCTGACAACCATTTAATTTCTGATTTTCCGTGGCGCACTGGTTAGCGCGTTCGGCTGTTAACCGAAAGGTTGGTGGTTCAAGCCCACCCGGGAGCGGTGTTGTGGGATCTCGAATGTAACGTAGAAAGCCAAAGTTTTTCCACAATACCTGACGACCATTTAATTTTTGGGCTTCCGTGGCGCAATGGTTAGCGCGTTCGGCTGTTAACCGAAAGGTTGGTGGTTCAAGCCCACCCGGGAGCGGTGTTGTGGGATCTCGAATGTAACGTAGAAAGCCAAAGTTTTTCCACAATACCTGACGACCATTTAATTTTTGGGCTTCCGTGGCGCAATGGTTAGCGCGTTCGGCTGTTAACCAAAAGGTTGGTGGTTCGAGCCCATCCGGGAGCGGTGTTGTGAGGTCTCAGAGTGACGTAAAAAGTCAAGGTTTTTACACAATACCTGACGAGCATTTAATTTTTGGGCTTCCGTGGCGCAATGGTTAGCGCGTTCAGCTGTTATTTGCAAGGTTGGTGGTTCGAGCCCACCCGGGAGAGGTGTTGTGGGGTCTCAAATGAAGCGTAGAAAGCAAAAGTTTTTCCACAATACCTGACAACCATTTAATTTCTGATTTTCCGTGGCGCAATGGTTAGCGCGTTCGGCTGTTAACCGAAAGGTTGGTGGTTCAAGCCCACCCGGGAGCGGTGTTGTGGGATCTCGAATGTAACGTAGAAAAGCCAAAGTTTTTCCACAATACCTGACGACCATTTAATTTTTGGGCTTCCGTGGCGCAATGGTAGCGCGTTCGGCTGTTAACCGAAAGGTTGGTGGTTCAAGCCCACCCGGGAGCGGTGTTGTGGGATCTCGAATGTAACGTATAAAAGCCAAAGTTTTTCCACAATACCTGACGACCATTTAATTTTTGGGCTTCCGTGGCGCAATGGTTAGCGCGTTCAGCTGTTATTTGCAAGGTTGGTGGTTCGAGCCCACCCGGGAGAGGTGTTGTGGGGTCTCAAATGAAGCGTAGAAAGCAAAAGTTTTTCCACAATACCTGACAACCATTTAATTTCTGATTTTCCGTGGCGCAATGGTTAGCGCGTTCGGCTGTTAACCGAAAGGTTGGTGGTTCAAGCCCACCCGGGAGCGGTGTTGTGGGATCTCGAATGTAACGTAGAAAGCCAAAGTTTTTCCACAATACCTGACGACCATTTAATTTTTGGGCTTCCGTGGCGCAATGGTTAGCGCGTTCGGCTGTTAACCGAAAGGTTGGTGGTTCAAGCCCACCCGGGAGCGGTGTTGTGGGATCTCAAATGTAACGTAGAAAGCCAAAGTTTTTCCACAATACCTGACGACCATTTAATTTTTGGGCTTCCGTGGCGCAATGGTTAGCGCGTTCGGCTGTTAACCGAAAGGTTGGTGGTTCAAGCCCATCCGGGAGCGGTGTTGTGACGTCTCAGATGTGACGTAAAAAGTCAAAGTTTTTACACAATACCTGAAGAGCATTTAATTTTGGGCTTCCGTGGCGCAATGGTTAGCACGTTCGGCTGTTAACCAATAGGTTGGTGGTTCGAGCCCAACCGGGAGAGGTGTTGCAGGTCTCAGATGTAACGTATAAGTCATAACTTATCCACAATACCTGACAACCATTTAATTTCTGAGCTTCCGTGGCTCAATGGTTAGCGCGTTCGGCTGTTAACCAATAGGTTGGTGGTTCGAGCCCATCCGGGAGCGGTGTTGTGAGGTCTCAGATGTGACGTAAAAAGTCAAGGTTTTTACACAATACCTGACGAGAATTTAACTTTTGGGCTTTCGCGGCGCAATGGCTAGCGCTTTCGGCTGTTAACCAATAGGTTGGTGGTTCGAGCCCACCCGGGAGCGGTGTTGTGGGATTCTCAAATGTAACGTAGAAAGCCAAAGTTTTTCCACAATACCTGACGACCATTTAATTTTTGGGCTTCCGTGGCGCAATGGTTAGCACGTTCGGCTGTTAACCAATAGGTTGGTGGTTCGAGCCCATCCGGGAGCGGTGTTGTGAGGTCTCAGATGTGACGTAAAAAGTCAAGGTTTTTACACAATACCTGACGAGCATTTAATTTTTGGCTCCCGTGGCGCAATGGTTAGCGCGTTCAGCTGTTAATCGAAAGGTTGGTGGTTCGAGCCCACCCGGGAGAGGTGTTGTGGGGTCTCAAATGAAACGTAGAAAGCCAAAGTTTTTCCACAATACCTGACAACCATTTAATTTCTGAGCTTCCGTGGCTCAATGGTTAGCGCGTTCGGCTGTTAACCAATAGGTTGGTGGTTCGAGCCCATCCGGGAGCGGTGTTGTGAGGTCTCAGATGTGACGTAAAAAGTCAAGGTTTTTACACAATACCTGACGAGCATTTAATTTTTGGGCTTCCGTGGCGCAATGGTTAGCGCGTTCAGCTGTTAATCGAAAGGTTGGTGGTTCGAGCCCACCCGGGAGAGGTGTTGTGGGGTCTCAAATGTAACGTAGAAAGCCAAAGTTTTTCCACAATACCTGACGACCATTTAATTTCTGAGCTTCCGTGGCTCAATGGCTAGCGCGTTCGGCTGTTAACCAATAGGTTGGTGTGGTTCGAGCCCATCCGGGAGCGGTGTTGTGAGGTCTCAGATGTGACGTAAAAGTCAAGGTTTTTACACAATACCTGACGAGCATTTAATTTTTGGGCTTCTCGTGGCTCAATGGTTAGCGCGTTCGGCTGTTAACCAATAGGTTGGTGGTTCGAGCCCACCCGGGAGCGGTGTTGTGGGATCTCAAATGTAACGTAGAAAGCCAAAGTTTTTCCACAATACCTGACGACCATTTTATTTTTGGGCTTCCGTGGCGCAATGGTTAGCACGTTCGGCTGTTAACCAATAGGTTGGTGGTTCGAGCCCATCCGGGAGCGGTGTTGTGAGGTCTCAGATGTGACGTAAAAAGTCAAGGTTTTTACACAATACCTGACGAGCATTTAATTTTTGGGCTTCCGTGGCGCAATGGTTAGCGCGTTCAGCTGTTAATCGAAGGTTGGTGGTTCGAGCCCACCCGGGAGAGGTGTTGTGGGGTCTCAAATGTAACGTAGAAAGCAAAAGTTTTTCACAATACCTGACAACCATTTAATTTCTGAGCTTCCGTGGCTCAATGGTTAGCGCGTTCGGCTGTTAACCAATAGGTTGGTGGTTCGAGCCCACCCGGGAGCGGTGTTGTGGGATCTCAAATGTAACGTAGAAAGCCAAAGTTTTTCCACAATACCTGACGACCATTTAATTTTTGGGCTTCCGTGGCGCAATGGTTAGCGCGTTCGGCTGTTAACCAATAGGTTGGTGGTTCGAGCCCATCCGGGAGCGGTGTTGTGAGGTCTCAATGTGACGTAAAAAGTCAAGGTTTTTACACAATACCTGACGACATTTAATTTTTGGGCTTCCGTGGCGCAATGGTTAGCGCGTTCAGCTGTTATTTGAAAGGTTGGTGGTTCGAGCCCACCCGGGAGAGGTGTTGTGGGGTCTCAAATGAAGCGTAGAAAGCAAAAGTTTTTCCACAATACCTGACAACCATTTAATTCTGAGCTTCCGTGGCGCAATGGTTAGCGCGTTCGGCTGTTAACCGAAAGGTTGGTGGTTCGAGCCCACCCGGGAGCGGTGTTGTGGGATCTCAAATGTAACGTAGAAAGCCAAAGTTTTTTCCACAATACCTGACGACCATTTAATTTTTGGGCTTCCGTGGCGCAATGGTTAGCGCGTTCGGCTGTTAACCGAAAGGTTGGTGGTTCGAGCCCACCGGGAGCGGTGTTGTGGGATCTCGAATGTAACGTAGAAAGCCAAAGTTTTTCCACAATACCTGACGACCATTTAATTTTTGGGCTTCCGTGGCGCAATGGTTAGCGTTCGGCTGTTACCGAAAGGTTGGGGTTCGAGCCCATCCGGGAGCGGTGTTGTGGGTCTCAGATGTGACGTAAAAAGTCAAGGTTTTTACACAATACCTGACGAGCATTTAATTTTGGGCTTCCGTGGCGCAATGGTTAGCGCGTTCGGCTGTTAACCAATAGGTTGGTGGTTCGAGCCCACCCGGGAGAGGTGTTGTGGGTCTCAGATGTAACGTAAAAGCAAAGTTTTCCCAATACCTGACGACCATTTAATTTCTGAGCTTCCGTGGCTCAATGGTTAGCGCGTTCGGCTGTTAACCAATAGGTTGGTGGTTCGAGCCCACCCGGGAGCGGTGTTGTGAGTTCTCAGATGTAACGTAAGAAGTAAAGTTTTTCCACAATACCTGACGACCATTTAATTTTTGGCTTCCGTGGCGCAATGGTTAGCGCGTTCGGCTGTTAACCAATAGGTTGGTGGTTCGAGCCCATCCGGGAGCGGTGTTGTGAGATCTCAAATGTAACGTAGAAAGCCAAAGTTTTTCCACAATACCTGACGACCATTTAATTTTTGGGCTTCCGTGGCGCAATGGTTAGCGCGTTCGGCTGTTAACCAATAGGTTGGTGGTTCGAGCCCATCCGGGAGCGGTGTTGTGAGGTCTCAGATGTGACGTAAAAAGTCAAGGTTTTTAACACATACCTGACGAGCATTTAATTTTGGGCTTCCGTGGCGCAATGGTTAGCACGTTCGGCTGTTAACAATAGGTTTGTGGTTCGAGCCCATCCGGGAGCGGTGTTGTGAGGTCTCAGATGTGACGTAAAAAGTCAGGTTTTACACAATACCTGACGAGCATTTATTTTTTTGCTTCCGTGGCGCAATGGTTAGCGCGTTCGGCTGTTAACCAAAGGTTGGGTGGTTCGAGCCCACCCGGGAGCGGTGTTGTGGGATCTCAAATGTAACGTAGAAAGCCAAAGTTTTTCCCAATACCTGACGACCATTTTATTTTTGGGCTTCCGTGGCGCAATGGTTAGCGCGTTCGGTTTTTAACCAAAGGTTGGTGGTTCGAGCCCACCCGGGAGCGATGTTGTGGGATCTCAATGTAACGTAGAAAGCCAAAGTTTTTCCACAATACGTGACGACCATTTAATTTTGAGCTTCCGTGGCTCAATGGTTAGGGCGTTCGGCTGTTAACCAATAGGTTGGTGGTTCGAGCCCATCCGGGAGCGGTGTTGTGAGGTCTCAGATGTAACGTAAAATGTCAGAGTTTTTCCACAATACCTGACGAACATTTAACTTTTGGGCTTCCGTGGCGCAATGGTTAGCGCGTTCGGCTGTTAACGAAAGGTTGTTGGTTCGAGCCCATCCGGGAGCGGTGTTGTGAGGTCTCAGATGTGACGTAAAAGTCAAGGTTTACACAATACCTGACGAGCATTTAATATTTAGGCTTCCGTGGCGCAATGGTTAGCGCGTTCAGCTGTTATTCACATACCTGACAACCATTTAATTTCTGAGCTTCCGTGGCTCAATGGTTAGCGCGTTCGGCTGTTAACCATAGGTTGGTGGTTCGAGCCCATCCGGGAGCGGTGTTGTGAGGTCTCAGATGTGACGTAAAAAGTCAAGTTTTTTACACAATACCTGACGAGCATTTAACTTTTGGGCTTCCGTGGCGCAATGGTTAGCGCGTTCGGCTGTTAACCAATAGGTTGGTGGTTCGAGCCCATCCGGGAGCGGTGTTGTGAGGTCTCAATGTAACGTAAAAAGTCAAGGTTTTACACAATACCTGACGACCATTTATTTTTTGGCTTCCGTGGCGCAATGGTTAGCGCGTTCGGCTGTTAACCAATAGGTTGGTGGTTCGAGCCCACCCGGGAGCGGTGTTGTGGGTCTCAGATGTAACGTAAAACCAAAGTTTTTCCACAATACCTGACGACCATTTTATTTTTGGGCTTCCGTGGCGCAATGGTTAGCGCGTTCGGTTTAACCAAAGGTTGTGGTTCGAGCCCACCCGAGATGTTTGTGGGATCTCAAATGTAACGCAGAAAGCCAAAGTTTTTCCACAATACGTGACGACCATTTAATTTCTGAGCTTCCGTGGCTCAATGGTTAGCGCGTTCGGCTGTTAACCAATAGGTTGGTGGTTCGAGCCCATCCGGGAGCGGTGTTGTGAGGTCTCAGATGTGACGTAAAAAGTCAAGTTTTTCCACAATACCTGACGAGCATTTAACTTTTGGGCTTCCGTGGCGCAATGTTTAGCGCGTTCGGCTGTTAACCAATAGGTTGGTGGTTCGAGCCCATCCGGGAGCGGTGTTGTGAGGTCTCAGATGTGACGTAAAAAGTCAAGGTTTTTACACAATACCTGACGAGCATTTAATTTTTGGGCTTCCGTGGCGCAATGGTTAGCGCGTTCAGCTGTTAACCAATAGGTTGGTGGTTCGAGCCCACCCGGGAGCGGTGTTGTGGGATCTCAAATGTAACGTAGAAAGCCAAAGTTTTTCCACAATACCTGACGACCATTTTATTTTTGGGCTTCCGTGGCGCAATGGTTAGCGCGTTCGGTTTTAACCAATAGGTTGGTGGTTCGAGCCCACCCGGGAGCGATGTTGTGGGATCTCAAATGTAACGCAGAAAGCCAAAGTTTTTCCACAATACGTGACGACCATTTAATTTCTGAGCTTCCGTGGCTCAATGGTTAGCGCGTTCGGCTGTTAACCAATAGGTTGGTGGTTCGAGCCCATCCGGGAGCGGTGTTGTGAGGTCTCAGATGTAACGTAAAATGTCAGAGTTTTTCCACAATACCTGACGAACGTTTAACTTTTGGGCTTGCGTGGCGCAATGGTTAGCGCGTTCGGCTGTTAACCGAAAGGTTGTTGGTTCGAGCCTATCCGGGAGCAATGTTGTGAGGTCTCAGATGTGACGTAAAAAGTCAAGGTTTTTACACAATACCTGACGAGCATTTAATATTTAGGCTTCCGTGGCGCAATGGTTAGCGCGTTCAGCTGTTATTCACAATACCTGACAACCATTTAATTTCTGAGCTTCCGTGGCTCAATGGTTAGCGCGTTCGGCTGTTAACATATAGGTTGGTGGTTCGATCCCATCCGGGAGCGGTGTTGTGACGTCTCAGATGTGACGTAAAAAGTCAAGGTTTTCCACAATACCTGTCAACCATTTAATTTCTGAGCTTCCGTGGCTCAATGGTTAGCGCGTTCGGCTGTTAACCAATGGGTTGGTGGTTCGAGCCCATCCGGGAGCGGTGTTGTGACGTCTCAGATGTGAAGTAAAAAGTCAAGGTTTTTCCACAATACCTGACGACCATTTAATTTTTGGGCTTCCGTGGCGCAATGGTTAGCGCGTTCAGCTGCTATTCAAAAGACTGGTGGTTTGAGCCCTCCCGGGAGCGGTGTTGTGACGTCTCAGATGTAACGTAAAATGTCAGAGTTTTTCCACAATACCTGACGAACATTTAATTTTTGGGCTTCCGTGGCGCAATGGTTAGCGCGTTCAGCTGTTAATCGAAAGGTTGGTGGTTCGAGCCCACCCGGGAGAGGTGTTGTGGGGTCTCAGATGTAGCGTAAAATGTCAAAACTTTTCCACAATACGTGACAACTATTTAATTTCTGAGCTTCCGTGGCTCAATGGTTAGCGCGTTCGGCTGTTAACCAATAGGTTGGTGGTTCGAGCCCACCCAGCGGCCGTATTCTGCAGAAAAGTTAAGCTCCTCCTTCTGCCCTTGGCTCTCTGATTGGACCGTCAACCATTGCCCTTGGCCTTTTAATTGGCTACGTCTACCGATGACGTTACATGCCTTGGCTCAGTGATTGGAGGTTCAACCGGCAAAAATAAGTCTTTGAATTCAGTTCAGTTTGAGTTTCAAGTTGAACCAAATTTCGGTGTAAGGTCAGTGTACAGTGTAAATTTGTCGCCAAAGGTCAGTGCTGCAACCTTTCACCGGAAACGTTTAAGCTATTAACGCCACCTATCATATGAACTGAATAGTAATTTCGTGCCGTCTGCTCTTTTTTAATTTTAAATGACCTCAACGTATTTGAGACAAGTCAGACAACCGCTTGTTAAGGTAACATCGTTTAAGTTATATATTTTCACGTAAATAATGTGCTTGACATATTTGTATAAAAAATTAAAAACCAATTGTAATTGCCGAATTAACTTAATTAAATATTAAATGTCAAATCTTTCCCTGTTTCCATGTTGTTACTTTGACAACATCGAACCGCAACTACCTAAGCGTAATGAAGGCATAACGTGAAGGGCACACCGATTTTTGTGTCAGTAGTTTTATTGGTAATGGTGAAACAGTAATTTTTTCATTCTGTGTAATTTATCTTCAACTTTTGAAGTTGTAATTACATGTATATTTTTATAATCTAACATTGGTAAGATTTATTTGTAGTTATCGTATTGAATTATAGATAGTAATGAAACATGTTTAAAAAACAGAAAAAGGCGCCACATTCCCTCTATGAGTTGAAGGTTGTACCCTTGTTGGTCATCAGTGACTTAGGTAACACGCCCGAAGAGAGGACAAAGATATGATAACATATCACAAAGCAGGTAAATGATGTCCACCGCCAACAGAGAACCCTTTCCCGAGGTGACAATGAAAGGCATTCCTCAACAATATTCCACTTATTATAGAAGAACGCGAAGCTCTGCGTATTGCAAATTTGGTAAGTTCTCGTAATGTATTAAACATGTTATTAACATTATTTTTTTGTTGCAGGTGGGTGCAAGCTTCTTGAATAGCCTTCCTCCAGTTTTTGCTGAAGATTCCTCAAAGAGCCTTCTGCTTTCCATGAACATGGTGCTCATCCACTTGCCACTGAAGAACACAGAAATGGTCATAAGAGTGGTTTCTATTCGACATAGCGTATAATAGTCCACCTGAAAATTTTATTTGGATATTTTTTTGAGATAGAGGGTTGCTGCAAAGTCAGTTAGCCATTAAAAGTTACTGCAGTGTCCTTTTAATTTTATTCTTCACTTCAACATTTCATTGTTCTTTTTTCCATCATTCCTTGCTATTGTTTTTGCATGCATGGCCTTCCTTTATTGTTTCATTTATAAATGGGCTTTAACTTTATTATAGCTTAGTCGCTGCCTAGTAAGAAACGCTCATAGCTTCCGCTAATGCATGTTTGGAGGCCCTACTCATGTTTCCGTCTGTTTGGCAAATAATGACTGAAAATGAAAGGGCTAGGAATGAATACGAAAAGCTAAGGTTTGAAAATAAAAGGTTTAGACTGGAAACCGAGAGTATTCAAGCCAACATCATGACCGAAGTGAACAATTGCAGCCTGAAAATAATGACTAGTTTTGTTTTTTGAAGACATGCACATGCGAAGAATGTTCTACTTTACTGTAGATAATTTTCTAAATGCCATGATAGGTTGTTTGAATAACGTCTCCCTGTATTTCGATTATTTTCAATGCTCAATTTGGTATGCACTTTCTTCATGATGACATAAACTCTCTCTGATTATTGTATTCTCCTTTGTGATTTTATAGTACTCATTGTAGATATTCTATTTATTCATTTTCACCAAAGTTTCTTTAATATCCAATTTGACATGTACTTTTTTTCATTCTCTCATTATAAATAGTTATTTTTTCGCGTTTAATACATATAATTTATTACACGCGATATTTGCGTGTATTTTATGATTTATTTCTCGCATACGTGTTAGTTTACTGTTAACTTGTATTGTAATTTAGTAGACGCTTCATTTAATAAGCGCATTAAATTTATTGCATACATTTTTTTAAATTATTTGGATTTTTGTTATCATTGACCGTTATTAAAAGGGGTTGTGAGCCTGTGTGGATAGTGCTTGTCATCCTCATAGAGCTAAGTGGAGCCGGGGAGGGATTTAAAAAAGAAGAAAAAGTCTGTTTCCGCCTTTAATGCTTTAAAACCGTTAATGGCATGTTCTTAATCTGTTCACATTAGAATTATGTTGATGATGTCTAGCCTGTACTCAAGATGACATTATTTATAACCAGCATGCCAGCACCCAATCAGTCCCGATACACTCTCAAACCCAAAAACTCGGCAATTTATTTTCCACGTGTATTAAATTTTACATATTTCTGACTGTCAAGAGTTCATTGCTTTTTTCTGTTGCATGATTGCAATTTACATCCTCCGAAGTCTTCATAACCACATACCTATTTTAAATATAACTTAACTATTCTATTGTCATTCATTAGACCTATTTCAGATTTACCATACTCATATTATGAGAAACAAAGGGGTGATTATACCAATTGCTGCATACTGAAATGCTTACTTTGCAAGTAACTGTTCAGTGTAAATATGGTTACTGGTTATGTTTTATAAGTTATGTCGATTTGCAGTTGTAAAGCGCTTCCGCGACTTCCAGTGTTAGTTGCGAGGCGCAAATAGCTTGACACTCAGTCTCTGGATAAGCTTTTTCGTTTGCAGTTGGAAGATATACCTCGTCTGAGAGAGGAAAGGATAAATATTGATTAAAGGGTATGGGTGTATCTCGCTCATCAACACACCATTCCATGAGAATATAATAAGTGCGAAATTGTTAATGCCACAAGAGCATGAACGAATCACGGAGTTGCTCTTGCGATTTTGGTAATGCTAAGTGCTCAAATAAGGCTTTAACCATTCAGTTACCACGGGCGATCAGCCCTCTCACCTTTTTACTGCAGTGACGTCTATACTGCGATCGACAATTGCCACACAATCTAAATAAGTAATATATATTAAACGAAATAATTTAAATGGTGTGTTTCTATTAAAATCGAATTTTTAAAGGGGAAAATTAAAGAGTTTAGTTGAATACTTCATAAATTAATTAATCCTTCATAAATTACACTCACCACTTTACTCGACACGTTGATCAACGTCGGGAGGTTGATAGAAAGTGTTGAAATGTCGTCTGCTGTAAGTGCGTTCAGCACATAGCGTTACCGAAGCAACCAGTAAAACCGGTGTTTAACCGGTAACTCATTTGTCAGTTTATGAAAAAACATTTTGAATTTGGTGTATAATTTGATAGTTTACATATGAGTCTGCGCGGAATTTGCACCAATCACTGAGCCAAGGCATGTAACGTCATCGGTAGACGTAGCCAATTAAAAGGCCAAGGGCAATGGTTGACGGTCCAATCAGAGAGCCAAGGGCAGAAGGAGGACCTTAACTTTTCTGCAGAATACGGCCGCAGGAGGGGTTTTGTGGGGTCTCAAATGTAACGTAGAAAGCCAAAGTTTTTCCACAATACCTGACGCCCATCTAACTTTTGGGCTTCCGTGGCGCAATGGTTAGCGCGTTCGGCTGTTAACCGAAAGGTTGGTGGTTCGAGCCCACCCGGGAGAGGTGTTGTAGGGTCTCAGATGTAACGTAAAAAGTCATAACTTTTCCACAATACCTGACAACCATTTAATTTCTGAGCTTCCGTGGCTCAATGGTTAGCGCGTTCGGCTGTTAACCAATAGGTTGGTGGTTCGAGCCCATCCGGGAGCGGTGTTGTGAGGTCTCAGATGTGACGTAAAAAGTCAAGGTTTTTCCACAATACCTGACGAACATTTAATTTTTGGGCTTCCGTGGCGCAATGGTTAGCGCGTTCAGCTGCTATTCAAAAGACTGGTGGTTTGAGCCCTCCCGGGAGCGGTGTTGTGACGTCTCAGATGTAACGTAAAATGTCAGAGTTTTCCCACAATACCTGACGAACATTTAATTTTTGGGCTTCCGTGGCGCAATGGTTAGCGCGTTCAGCTGTTAACCAATAGGTTGGTGGTTCGAGCCCACCCGGGAGCGGTGTTGTGGGATCCCAAATGTAACGTAGAAAGCCAAAGTTTTTCCACAATACCTGACGACCATTTAATTTTTGGGCTTCCGTGGCGCAATGGTTAGCGCGTTCGGCTGTTAACAAAAGGTTGGTGGTTCGAGCCCATCCGGGAGCGGTGTTGTGAGGTCTCAGATGTGACGTAAAAAGTCAAGGTTTTCCACAATACCTGACAACCATTTAATTTCTGAGCTTCCGTGGCTCAATGGTTAGCGCGTTCGGCTGTTAACCAATAGGTTGGTGGTTCGAGCCCATCCGGGAGCGGTGTTGTGAGGTCTCAGATGTGAAGTAAAAAGTTAAGGTTTTTCCACAATATCTGACAACCATTTAATTTCTGAGCTTCCGTGGCTCAATGGTTAGCGCGTTCGGCTACTATTCAAAAGGTTGGTGGTTCGAGCCCTCCCGGGAGCGGTGTTGTGAGGTCTCAGATGTAACGTAAAAGCCAAAGTTTTTCCACAATACCTGACAACCATTTAATTTTTGGGCTTCCGTGGCGCAATGGTTAGCGCGTTCAGCTGTTAACCGAAAGGTTGGTGGTTCGAGCCCTCCGGGAGCGGTGTTGTGACGTCTCAGATGTGACGTAAAAAGTCAAGTTTTCCACAATACCTGACGAACATTAATTTTTGGGCTCCGTGGCGCAATGGTTAGCGTTCAGCTGTTACTCGAAAGATTGTGGTTCGAGCCCACCCGGGAGAGGTGTTGTGTGGTCTCAGATGTAGCGCAAAAAGTCAAAACTTTTCCACAATACGTGACAACCATTTATTTAGAGGCTCCGTGGCTCAATGGTTAGCGCGTTCGGCTGTTAACAAATAGGTTGGTGGTTCGAGCCCACCGGGTGCGGTGTTGTGGGATCTCAAATGTAACGTAGAAAGCCAAAGTTTCTCCACAATACCTGACAACCATTTAATTTTGGGCTTGCGTGACGCAATGGTTAGCGCGTTCGGCTGTTAACCGAAAGGTGGTGGTTCGAGCCTATCCGGGAGCGGTGTGTGAGTCTCAGATGACGTAAAAAAGTCAAGGCTTTTCCACAATACCTGCCTTTATATTTAGGCTTCCGTGGCGCAATGGTTAGCGCGTTCAGCTGTTATTCACAATACCTGACAACATTTAATTTCTGAGCTTCGTGGCTCAATGGTTAGCGCGTTCGGCTGTTAACAAATAGGTTGGTGGTTCGAGCCACCCGGGAGAGGTGTTGTGTGGTCTCAGAGGTAAGCGCTAAAAAGTCAAAACTTTCCACAATACGTGACAACCATTAATTCTGAGCTACCGTGGCTCAATGGTTAGCGCGTTCGGCTGTTAACCAATAGGTTGGTGGTTCGAGCCCACCCGGGTGCGGTGGTGGGATGCTCAAATGTGACGTAGAAAGCCAAGTTTCTCCACAGTACATGACAACCATTTAATTTTTGGGCTTCCGTGGCGCAATGGTTAGCGCGTTAGGCTGTTAACCGAAAGGTTGTTGGTTCGAGCCTATCCGGAGCGGTGGTATGAGGTCTCAGATATGACGTAAAAAGTCAAGGCTTTTTCCACAATACCTGACGACCCTTTAATATTTAGGCTTCCGTGGCGCAATGGTTAGCGCGTTCAGCTGTTATTCACGATACCTGACAACCATTAATTCTGAGCTTCCGTGCTCAAGTTAGCGCGTTCGGCTGTTAACAAATAGGTTGGTGGTTCGATCCCATCCGGGAGCGGTGTTGTGACGTCTCAGATGTGACGTAAAAAGTCAAGATTTTTCCACAATACCTGACAACCATTTCATTTCTGAGCTTCGTGGCTCAATGGTTAGCGCGTTCGGCTGTTAACCAATAGGTTGGTGGTTCGAGCCCATCCGGGAGCGGTGTTGTG
>JAEQBA010001027.1:534886-566697 GCA_019434445.1 Phalangium opilio | reverse complement strand
GATTAAGGATTGAGTGGATAAAAATAACTAGAAAACAATTTCAATATCTGAAACTTCAGTCAATTGATAACCTCACACATATCGTTTGTTTTTCGGCCTTGGTCCAAACAAGACGTTTTTATATAATATCTGTCACTTCAGTTTTAATGTAATTAAATTTTGAATAATTATGTTTGCTTACCGTCATACATTTGCACTCTAAAATATAAGTGGTGCAATCAAACACCATATGCTGTTTTTTTCCCAGTGCCAAAAAAGACATCATTTACGGTGTACTTTAACCTCATTCTATGATCAATTCACGCTATTTACTAATATTATTTGGAAGTATTAAGGGAATATTAGGCATTTAAGCACCATTTACAGTGGCTTTTAACATCTTTTTTTGACAATCTGTTGAACTTCTAATATTACTTAGTTCTATGGTTTTAAAAGTAGGGAAAAAGTACGCTACCTATGTCACATTATTAAACCAAGTGAAGTGAAATAATTGTTAAATATTTATTATAACCACTACACCACAGACACGTGGTAAGTCTAAGTTTTCCAAGAGATCTAACTAATTATTATGTCCAATCACGATGGTTAAAACATGTACCTACCTGGGCTCGAACCTGAGACTTTCCGCGTGTGAGGCGAACGTGATAACCACTGCACCATAGATACGTGGTAGCACTGAGTTTTCCAAGAGATCTAGCTAATTCTTATGTCCAATCACGATGGTCAATACATGTATCTACCAGGCCTCGAACCTGGGACCTTCCGCGTGTGAAGCGGACGTGATAACCACCACACTTCAGATACGTAGTAACACTGAGTTTTCCAAGAGATCTAGCTAATTATTATGTCCAATTACGATGGTCAAAGCCGTACTTCTGTAATTAACTAAAACTAACATACTTAGACTTAATTGTTTTGATCAAACTGGCTGATAGCACACCCTGAATACTTAATTGTTAATTTAAGATAATTCCGAGAAGTAACTTCGCTGTAGTTTTTAAGTTAGCGGTGGGGAAAGATCACGAAAAACCCATGTTAATCTCCATAGGAATTTAGCAAAAGCGGTTGAATATTACTTTAACGTTACAAAACGGTATGAAGTCATATCTACAAGGGCCTACCGGCCCTGTAGAATACGCACAAGTTCTGTACACTCGTTAACAATTAGTGTTTTGGTTTTCTTTGTATTCATACCAAAACGACCCCAAAGACTGTTGAGACAAATCTTTGAAATAGCTCTCAGCGCGGGGTTATGGACTACTTCATCCATCTTCATGCTAATACCTTCAGATTCATAAATCGAGTCTATATTTTTGTTTTTGCTCGTTAGTTTTAACGGAAGACGGATAGCCAGAATTAGCTTATTTTATCTTCAAAAAATTGTTAACATAACCGCCAAATAGTCCATCGTTAACATGTTTTTCATACTTAAATGTCTCGTGAAATGATGTACTTCGTATATTTTTATAATTTTATAACCCATTTCTACGGCTTTGTAAATTTCAGGCGAAGGCCAAATACCCGAAATAATTCGCTCCTTGTCAGAATGTCGACACTCTTCATTATTTGATTAAAGAGCACATGACTTACACAGGGGGAAAAACAATTTTCCATTAAACCTGTATGGTAAAACTGGGATGTATAGATCAGTCGGGGGCAAGAGTTCACACGATATTATACCAAAATATACATTTTGTTCATAGTTAAAGTTACTATTTAAATTTTTGAGATGTCCATTTGGGTAGATTCCGTATTTATTGACAGCGGGATAGAGTGACATGAGGTCGTAATAATAAATTTCTTCGTTTTTTGCTTCGTCCGGTTTATGATACAATTTGAATACTTCTGTCCTTCCACCGTATAAAGCCGACCTGGCTAATTTTGGTGGAGGTACCTCTACAGTTTCGCAAAAGGTACTACAAGTGATATTTGTCTTTAACAACTTTTCAAACTCGCATTCCCACATCATTATATACTTAGCATTGGGGTGTAACTTTTTATAAATTCTATTCAATCCAGACCCTTTTCGTAACAGTTTTTATTTGTATCATTTACTAAACTGTTCCATTCACTGCCTTTGAAACATTTCGGACAACCGTGATACACGCAACCATTGAACTCTAGTTTTATTTCAGGATCCTTTGAGTAACCATCAACTAAATAAGGTCCGATTCTTTTTTCTCCTTCAGGAGATAGGGCTGTCTGTATTTCTACATTCATTTCTTTACTAACCCATGCCAACCACTTGATAGCTTTACTACTTTGGTTGTATGATCCACGATAACCTGGACTAGGTACTACACCCAATGTATTTTTTTCTAAATATTTGTGTAAAAACACGTTAGTACAGGCCCCCGATATTGTAATAGCTCCGCAATTAAGAGGATCTAGACCCGATGCTTTTTTGTAAAGTGCTCTAAATTTTGTAATTCCTTTTTGTAAGACTACCACATCTTGTACAGCGTATTCCTCTAATTCGGTCACTATTTTGTACGTGGATTTTTTACCTTTTTCGCTGCACCATAAATCAAAGGCTTGTCGGTCCTTTTCATTCATAAATTCAGGTTGAAATGCGGTCTTTTCAGGCAACGGACCTTCATAGTTTGAAGTGTCCTCTTTTAAGAAAATATAAGGAAAAACTGTTTTTTGTAACTACCCAATTGAAAAGTTTCTGTAAAGGCTCTCAGAGGAAGCGCCACGAAGGAATAACTACAAATAAACCTAAAATTTTGACTTTTAATAGAGACAGCTAGAATTTTAGATCCGTCGAATATGACGTCTGGTTTTACATGGTTATTAATTAACCAATTTAATATAAAATACGAATCAAAACCTTTAAAATTGTGGGCCACTATAGTCAAATTCTCAAATTTAGGTTTACTTATTTTCATTCGTTTATTGTTCCTTGTATAAGTTGTCTCATCTTCTGTTTGTGTCAGATATTTCATAAACTTATCAACACAATCAAAACCTCTAAAAAATTGATAATCGTATTCGGTATCATTAATTGGCATTGCCGAAACTAATAGAACTGGGGTATGTTTAGAGTTCATATCAATAGTTTCACAGTCAAAATAACAAAATCTAGTTTCTTTAAAAGTATCATCAAGGGGTTGAACGTAACACATTTTAGGAGGGTGCTCAATTTTACATCTAGAACAAGTTGTAAGACATTTATGTTTGTCATCGTGAATTTCTTTTCAACATTTGAAGCACCGATTAATTTTTAAACAAGTGCCATTTTCTAAGTGAAATTGGAAACATTCAGGCCCTTTAAAGTATCTATTACAGTTTTGACAGCGAGATATTTCAATCTGAGGGTCTTCGTGAAAGGTTTCAGAGTAACAACGCCAACATTTGGTTTTTTGATTAAAACATTTGTGTTTTTTGCGTCCTTTGATTTAGTAAACGTTGTTAAACACGTATTGCAATACGAAGTTGCCCCAAACATACTTGCTAAACTTTTAATGACGTGCATGTGTTGATCTATTTGTAATAAAAAAAAATTTCTCCTAAAACATTTCACCTTGATAAACCTTTTTGAAATTATCATTAGCACTGAAAATAACTATTTGATACTCGGGTTGCAATACTTTTTGAAACATTGAAATTTTGTCTAAGCTAACGGGTCCAATAGGCTCATTAGCCTTGACATGAAGCTTTAACGCTTCTTCTTTTTGCAAAGGTCTATGACCTAGTTGTATACGTCTGTAACGATTAAAATCAAAAATCTAAGTACTAAGCTTCTGTTTCTTTAAATATGTTAAATCAGCAACCATCATCCCGCAAACGATTGCTCTTGATACACATAGTTCATCATCGTTTATTATGGGTAAAAATGTCCTTCCTTTCTGAATATATTTGTCGAGAGCTATCATCGATGTATTTTTAACAGATCGACGACCTGATATTGGTACATTAACGTTTAAAAATATAGCGTCGAGTCTGATATCACCCTCGAGAAAAAATTTCGCCGGCTTTGACTTACTTGACTAATGGCAGTAATTAATCTTTCCGCCGTTAACTCATTAAGGGCCATAAAATTTAAATTGATAGCATTTTCCAGTAAGTCAGACCTAACACAAAATCTAACGCTATTGTAACCTTGAGAAGCTTCTAAAATTGTATCTATAATGGATTGAAAGATTTTTATCAATTGTTCATATACTTCTGTCAATTTGATCATATGAAGGTCTTTAAAAATAATTTTATATTCAGAGGCTAAACAGTTGAACTTTCGAGAGACAGTTTGGTTAACTTTTGATAATTCGTAAAACCTTTTAGGATTAAAATAGGAAAGATCCAAAGGCTCTTCTTCGTCTGATGACATGTTTTCTATTTGATCTTAGGCGCGACTTGAAATAAAACTCTTGACGTATACCTAGGAAACAAACTAAAATATCTAAAATAATATACACTATAAAGTTCTAAAATAAAAAGTATTAATTTTCTAAAAATACGTTTTAAAAATTCTTTATTGCGTACATTTTCAAATTTCTTACTCAGTTACAGGTATTTTCTTTAAAACTTTATCTATAAGACTCACAACTTCTGGTACTTCATCAAACTTTAAATTTAATTGTTTTTCGCGCATTTCCCCCTATATTTTGTTAATAAATAACCCGTATCTTTAAAATTTTCCAGTTCCAGCATTCCCGGGAAGCATAGGGTCTGCTTAAGGATACCGCATGGTTTGCTTAAATTTTTTTTAACTTCTGTCAAATCTACCGAAATATATATTCCACATATAAGGGGTTTTTTAAAAGCGCATCTTCTAATATCTATATATAATTTATTGTTTAATTTAACTAATTTTACACCGATATTTTTACTCTGATTAAATTTAATTTCGATAGTTTCCCACGTTTGATTTGCCGTCTAAAGACAATAATGATACAATTGGACATGCAGTTTTAACAACGTGGAAAATTAAAAAAATCTTACCATGTTTAAAGGCATTGAGAGAATTTAGATAATTTATGGTCGAGAGTTATTGGATCAAGTGATTGTACGCCGTGAATTGCGGAGTTATATACTGTATCTAGAACGGTCTTATAATACGCGTATCACGTTAAAATAAGTACATTTTGAACTATCATAGATATAAATCAATCTTTTTACAAAACATCTGTTAGTTATAACGGAGAAAAATATATTTTTATCACGGATAACCTTGACGTCATACGTATATTTCGAATTATATTTAACGTCAACCAACCTTGTCTTTGCTTTATAAAAACAACTGTTAGTTATAACGGAGCAAAATATATTTTTAACACGGTATAGGCGCTATATTATTCACCTTGAGGTATAGCGAACCAACCTATTCGTTATACGTATATTTCGAATTATCTTTGACATCAACCAACCTTGTCTTTGCTTTATAAAAACAACTGTTAGTTATAAGAGATAAAAATATATTTTTAACACGGTATAATACCTAGGCGCTATATTATTCACCTTGAGGTATAGCGAACCAACCTATTCGTTATACGTATATTTCGAATTATCTTTGACATCAACCAACCTTGTCTTTGCTTTATAAAAACAACTGTTAGTTATAAGAGATAAAAATATATCCTTTACAAAAGTAACGTTGGTTCGCTTGTTAAGGACTCTCGATAAGGGGATTCGAACTCGTACTTCATAGAACAACGAGTTTAAAGGCAGATACGTTAACGAGCGAACCAATGTTACTTGAGGGTATATTCGGTTGATGACTATAGTACCGTGGATTTATTAATATAATATGATTCTTTCCCCCCGTTACGAAAAGTATATCTGCTGGATAACCAAGTTCACTACTAGCAATAAGTTACTGTATTCAGATCTAAAAACTATTAAATTCTCCCCGCCATAACAATAGTCATGTCTTTATCGAATGTACCTTCTCTGTATACCTTGGCTAAAGTAGCGTCGCGCGAAACTTTTAATATACTATACGAGTATGAACTCGCTTCTCGGCATGACCTTTATTCGGGTTGTTTGCCCACTCATATCGCTACTGAACTTGAAGAATCACTCGCTACCGCCGGTCAGTGTCTCGATTCAAACATTTTAAACTATCTTTCGGCACAAGATGTTTTCGACACTCAAGTTAAAGCACATTATAAACTTTCATTTCTACAATACAATTATGTTATGACGCGCCCCTCACAATTACCGCACAATATTCCCGATTGGTGTAACGGTAATCACGTTGTAAAAGACTATTTTAAATTAGAAAATGTTTTTGCATGCCCCAACAAAAACCCACATTGCTTAAGGTGTCACGAAAACGATTCAAAACGTATATTAAAACTTTGTTCCACGTGTTATTATGATATCGATATGAATATTGAGAAAGACTTTGATCAAGTGGCCCGTGTGAAATATCATTCAATTATAGACAGGGACGATATTTACGACAATATCGTTCTGGATAAGGGTAACAATTGGTGTAACAATTGTTACACTACCCCCTTATTCACTATTTTTACGGAAACCATTTGTAAAGAAACATTTAAAAATATTTACCACGCCGTTAAACGTCCCCTAATATTCGATGAAACAGACGTTGAATTCAAAATCTTAAAATACCCTCGCTTGTAATATTACTTTTAATGTATAAATTTAAACTTTACCCCCAATTTCCCGTGTAATTTTAAAATCCTTATAAAATATTTCATATAGTTTAATTTCTGTTACTTTTGTATTATATTCCCTATATCATGTAATATGTAGGGTACATATGTCCATTTTCACAAGTTTCTGTAAGACTCAATATCATATCGATCATAATAATACGTGGAACAAAGTTTTTTATTTAGTTTATTATTAGTTTATTTAGTTTATTATTATTAGTTAATTTATATATTGTGTATTTATAACATTAAAGTAAAACGAAATAAATTTCCTTACCTACATTCCCAATATCAATCCAATATTATTATGATATTTTCGTTTGAACCAACTTACCATAACATTTTTACGAACATCTGTCACGATAAAACAGTAGGTGTATGAATTAATCATTTTTGAACGTTTTTCTCCCAATGTTAGTTCAATATAAACCTCTTCAACTAGTTTTTTTTCTACCTTTGTCTGCATAGTGATATGTAATTTATCTTTGTGTATGAATTTACGATTGTAGGTCTGTTGTTTGTACATTTTTTTTCTACCTTTGTCTGCATAGTGATATGTAATTTATCTTTGTATATGAATTTACGATTGTAGGTCTGTTGTTTGTACATTTTTTAATTTAAAGGAGCAATTATACAGATCATACACATATAACATTGAGATTAATTGAATATCAAGTATAGATTAACTTAGTTTTGAAGAAGTCAATATCGTTTATGATACAATTAAAAAGAAATGGCTCATCAATTGGCTGGTTAGAACCAAAATCATTTCTATAATTTTCCAAAACTTTTTCATAATCAATTTTTTTCAAGGCTTTAATGAGGTTTTTTTGCACTCTTTCATTCCAATCACTTTCTTCTAATTCACATTGTACGTCGTGAGTAATCTGGTTTTGATAGGCCTCGTTTTGACAATATTTGGTTATTTCCAATAATATTTCAGTCAGATTCTTAAGAACAGCTTCTCTCATGGATTCCACGGCTCTCGTTTTCTCCACCAACTCATTGTCAAGCAGTCCTCTTATTTATTTTAAGTGTTCCCAAGCAGTATCTTTAAGGGAAATTCCCTCGCCAGAAGCATACATAACGTTATATTTTTCACATTTTCTCTAGTGTATTTTCTTATGTCCAATATACGTTTCTTTCCACGGGTAAAACATTCCAATTTCAAATTTGAAGTAGTAGGATATAACCAAACGGAAAATCGCGCCGAATTACCCTTGAAGAACGCATCAATCTCGTTGGCATACTCAAAAATATTACACCATAGTTCGTTTTGTAAGCATAACTCTACACCCGTATCAGTCCTTTTCCAGTAAACCTTCAGGGATAAGACATTACCGATCCAAACCTCTACTTTATCCGATACTCTATGAACTTGACACATCTTCATTTAACAATGATATGATAAAACTCTACCGCAACTCATTAATATACGTCACGCAGGTTACTGAAACAACAATTCTTCGAATGACGTCACAGATACAATTGTAGAAGATTTAACCCTTGTCAATGTATGTTTAAAGCTATCCAATCATCCTCGTCTCTTATCAATGACGTCACAGATACAGTTGTAGAAGAGACTGACAGGAGTTTCCCGCGAGGGGGCGCGCGAGTTTTCCCGCTAGGGGGCGCGCGGGAGGGGGCGTTGCATAACTCAGGTCATTGACCCTGTGACATAATGAGTGACATAGTGACCTTGACCTACATTCTACACCTACGGAGGTACGAAATGTGGGGTTATACTACTACTAAAACGTTATTCCCAGTCTTAACCATTCAAACCTTTCCCACTATAAAGATTAGGCTATAACTATAATGGCTAACGGACTTTTGGGAAACGACTAAAATTTGAATCCAACTAAAATTTGAATTGTGCAACGAAAATATTCGTTGCAGTATTATATTACTTGGGAAGTAAATGAAGCTAAAGAGCCCTATTTTTAAAAGGCTTAATATTATTTCGGAGCCTACATGGAGTTAAACAAAAATTTTGGAATAGGCTTATAATTATTTGGGATGTTATAGTATATAAAAATCAAAATTTTGGAAAAGGCGTAATTTTATTTGGGAAAAATATTTTAAGAAAATGCTTCATTT
Source organism: Phalangium opilio (assembly GCA_019434445.1). Lineage (NCBI taxonomy): Eukaryota > Metazoa > Arthropoda > Arachnida > Opiliones > Phalangiidae > Phalangium > Phalangium opilio. The sequence goes on along the minus strand of JAEQBA010001027.1, from coordinate 557,974 downwards.
ACTTCCCAAACAATATTATGCCTTTTCCAAAAAATCCCATACATTTATTTAGTTTCCCAAATAATATTACACCTTTTCCAAAAAATTCTATACATTTATTTAGTTTCCCAAATAATTTTACGCCTATTCCAAAATATTGTTGTTTATCTTCATTTACTTCCCAAAGAATAATACGGCTTTTCCAAAATATTGTTCTTTATCTTCATTTACTTCCCAAATAATGTTACGCGTTTTCCATAACATTGTTGTTTATCTTCACTTACTTCCAAAATATTGTTATCTTCATTTACTTCCCAAATAATATTACACCTTTTTCGAAATTTTTTTATCTTTATGCACGTCCCAAAATAATATTACGAACTTTCCAAAGATTTGTTCATCTTCATTTACTTCCCAAATAATTTTATGCCTTTTCGAAAATGTTGTTTATGTTCATTTACTTCCCATGGAATATTATGCCTTTTCAAAAATATTAATGTATCCGTTTTATTAGTTTCCCAATTAATATTATTTCTGTTCCAAAATATTGTTACCTTTATTTACGTTCCAATATAATATTACGCCTTTTTCAAAATATTGTTGTTTTCTTTAAAATTGGAGCTGTTTACTTTTAAAATTGGAGCTTTTTCATTATTTTTCAATCCTGGTATGAGAATTGTAAATGTTTCAGCGGGTGTTTAAAATTTCAATGCTATATTTCCGTCGCGAGTCCATGTTATTATGTTTACCCCCTAGTAATTTTTCAAGATTGAGTGTGGAAGACGTTCGTACGCGCAGCGGTCTTAATGGTGGTAAGCACATGCGATCTTAAAATTTTCGAAAAATGTTTTTTTTCGAAAGTCCCCGAGGTCTGATATATAATGTAAAATAGTTCACACTTGATACTCGCGAATCACGTCAGTTATGGCATATTTCATTTCTACGCAAAAAAGAGGGGTGGCAACTCTCAGTATAAAAACGTACGAGGGTTTGATCATTCGCCTTCTCTTTTCTCTCTTATACCCTTCCATCGAGCGAGATGAAAGGCAAAGTTTTAGCCCCGTGTCTTTCCCTCTTAATTATGTCGAAATGCTCTATTACATATCTCAGTTTAACCTAGAGTAAAAATCATATCGCAATTATTAAATTTGCAACATTTCTGAAATTTGCCCAAAAACTTTATCACTATGGAGCGTAGAGGGCATGAACGGGGACATGCTGGTTACCTTTAAACGACGCAAGGCCATACACGTATTCTCTTAAAACTAAATAATGTAATTATAATTTGTTTAGGGGGAGTAGAATTGTGGTTGAAAAGCCTAGATTAGTAAATTTTTCAAATTATTGAGAGGGAATAAATTGAGTATCAGTAAAGTAAGTTTGTCAATGGAATAGGGTACGAATTAGTTTAAAAAAATTAAATATCTGTGCCTTCAGACACGTGATTAACCTTATTTTTATCGATACTTTTTGTCTTGACTAAATCTAAGACGTTTTGATTAATTAGTTACAGAGACATGTGCTTCCAAACATTGACACCGAAAACAAAGAAGTAGACCCGTATAAACATACGTGACTAAAATTTCAGTGGTCTTCAATCTAAGATCGTTGTTTAACCTTCATTTAGCAAACTTTTAGTTTTAAAACGATAGAAATGACATTTTGAACTAACTATGCGAGAGAGTATGCAGCCAGTATGGCATACAAGATGGCGGCCACGGTTAAGTCGGAGGAGTCGTGTTTTTTCGCTCTCGTCTTTTTTTGGTGGTGATATTTTTTTCATAAATTAAGAAATTATTTCACAGTAATGGCAAATTTTATTCTGAGTGTAATAAAACTAATCACAATTAATATTAATTAAACATATTAATTAAAATACAAAAATATATACACACAAATCAATTTTTTTAAATTCAATTGGTTTGATAACCATATGGTGTGGTAGTATAATCGGGGAAAAACTGACTTTGTCGACGACTACTTGATATATTTTTGTTTGATCTATTGTAATGAGGGTATGATTGGGCAGGCGACGTATTTGGGGACCAATGGGTACTTGGATAGAATTCATTTCAGGTTTCCCCTGGTTGTTTACGCCTAATAATTTTTTCATAATGTCAAAGTTTACATGATTCTCGGTTGATGAATTTAAGTAGAATCCCTTAACTTTAATTATATTGGTAATTTTTTCTGTTGCGGGATCGTAAATGTTCATGGAATAATTTTTTGCGCCTGCACTTCCGAATTCACAAATATATGCGTCTTTACCGTAGGGTTCTAGTTCATTTTTTAATTCGCCAAGATAATCACCCGTGGGGAGTATAGGGACGCCATCTGGTGAAAGGTAGATCAGGCTGTCGGTATCCATATAAAAACAGAGGTCACCTACCATCTCGAGATGTTTTAAAAGATGAAGGCGTGCCATAGTTGTGGTATAACAGGCTATGACGACATTAGTGTGTTTATGAGCTATCTCATTCTCGGCAATGTCTTCTGATTTAACTAAGATGGTGTTGTCATTTAAAGTCATGAGACTTTTTACTTCTTTATCGGGGTTGAGGATCAATTCGTATAGAGTCTTGGCGTCTTTTATGATGTCTGTTGAGGCGTGTCTAGTTTTCTGTCCAAATTTCCCCCAAAAAGAGTTAAGCATAAGCTTACTGAGGCATCTCAACCCTTCGTTCTTTTCGATTTTATCTATATCTAGATCTATCCCCTCAACTTCTTTGTAGTTCCTGACATAGTTTTCTTTGTCCTCCTGGGTGATACAATCGGCAGGGAAACCGCTAGCCAGAGTTTTGTACTCTAAAAAGGCGTTTACGTAGTCTTTAAAAAGACCGCCTTGTTTAGTCTCTGTGTTGTATTGCGTTATTTTGTAGGACCAGGCTTCGTACATGCGCGTGATTTTGTATCCTCGCTCTACGGCGTATCTCAACTCGTCGGTAACCCAGGTACCCCGCAGCTCCCTCTGATCAGGTGTGTGTGAACAGTCACCTTGAAATTGAGTTTTACAACAGGTGTAACATAGGGGAAAGGTGAGCTTACCATTTATCCGAGCGGGTAAAACCGGATGTATGAGATTTTGAGCCGGAAGTACATCGCACTTGAGAAGGCCATCAAAAGAGAAGATATCGGGGAAATTGTCTAAAATAATTTGAGGATGTCCAATAGGAATTTTACCCGTTTTGTTCACGAACGGATATAAACTGGTGAAATCAACGTAGTGCATTTTTTCTGTACCAGCTGTTTTATGGTACAGTTTGTTAGCGCTACAACGACCTCCAAAGAAAGCATCACGTGGGTTCAATCTTTTGGCTGTTTTAATACGAATGTCGTTGCGTTTTAAAAAATCATTTATTTCGGTGTTATTTGTTTTGTCCTGTAGCCACTCGCATTCCCATTTGACATTCACTTTGTAGTGGAGGGCTTCAAGTTTACAAATTTTTTTCTCGGTTTTTGTGTACCTGGTATTTAATGTTTGAGTGGGGTCGCCATGTAAAATCATGTTTCTGTTTATAGGGAAGTGAACTTTACAGCCATGATAGTAGCATCCCATGAATTCGAACACTTCTTTGTTTGTGGGGCAATAACCATCTACCTTTAGGGTTTGGATTTTAACCTCCCTACCTCTAAAAGAGGATTGAATAAGAATGTTTCTCTCGTGAGACGTCCATTCTAGCCAATCAATAGCGCCGAAAGATTGATTTTCGCCAAGTCTGTAGTAGTTTGATGGGATGATGCTAATGGTGTTGGATTTGAGATAATTTTTACGATAGACATAGGAACAAACGCCTGGGAGGGTAACTGAGCCGCAATTAAATGGGTCTACGCTAGTAACTTTAAGTAGGAGGGACCGAAAGGTTAAACACCCCAAAAATAAGAGTAGAGTGTCATTTTCGCAATAATGATAAAGCTCCTTTAAAAAATTAAAGCCTTTACCCTTACGGACTTCTGAAGTGTGCCATTTTAAGAAAGTGTCCAAGTTTTTCCTGGTGAAATACTGACACCCGTAAGCTTCTGTCGGTGGTAGAGTGTCCTCCAATACGTAGTTAGTCTCTTCCTGTCTGTCAATAATGAACTCGTGGTCCACTACGTTGAAAAGGAAATGAGGAAAATACCCTTTAGCGGCATTAGGGAGACCGAAAGTAGCGGGAAACTTAGATAAGGCGACTGGGATGAAGTTGTACGAGTCAAGGAATAATATATTTGATAGTTTCATTTCTAAAATCCGAGTTCCGTTAATTTTCAATGATTCTGGTACAAATTTCTCGTCACGATTAATTATTTCTCTAATTAATAGTTGGTTGTCATAGTTACTACCAAAATGAGACACCACGATGACTTTCTTCACGTCGAATAAGCTAATCAAGTAATCTAGGAACGAACCAATAGGTTTGCCACCTGTGAAGCGTTGTTTGCGAGGCCCAAATTGATTACATTTAATACAATTAAAATCGAGGGACGTTTCGTCAATGCAGTCTACGCAGACCGAGATACTAACGCATAAGATGGCTTGATGCTCGTACGCTCCCAACTTTTCTGGGCATCTTTTCGTTTGTATACATTCAATGTCGAAGAAAACGTACATTAGTTCGGGTAAATAATTGCGTGGTTTTTTAGCAGGGTTAACATTGATTGTTTTGTCTTTGGTCACTTGAATGTAGCATAAATGATCGCTGGGTTGATGCTTCCCACATATATGACAGAAAATCTCCCCACAGCTATGCCTAGTAGTACGTTTTACGAAATCAATTATTTTAAAGCAGCTTTTGCAATGGTAAAGCCGTTCGCAAAGGGCTTTTTTGTTACCAACAGGAACCAAATGGCTGTTATAACAATCGTCACCCCAGAATTTTCGTAGGCAGGAGTCGCATGTTTTTTCACGTCCATGACAAACAGTCGGACGCATACATTTAAAGCAAAAATCATTGCATTTATGAGATTGAACACGCCAGTAAGGTGTGAGGCACTTCTCGCAAAAGTGTTCGTGACTAAACAATGGTTTTAAATTTGTTATGACGTTATAGTGATTATTCTCATTAAGTAGAAAGAGGCGTGGTCTGGTATCTGTAGGGTCATTTTCGCCTAAAATTAGAATTGGAACTCTGTTTTCGAATTTATAAACAAATATAGAATAGGACTATACTAAATATCATTTTTATAGGTCCTTGAAAAAAATGTTCGATCTCATCATCATAAAGTAACTCGGCTAGTTGATCAAAGAGAATAGAAGGGTCTACTTGATCGAGTCTTTTAAAGGATAATTCAAGTTCCGAACGACAGTTTATACCCAGACTTCGTAAAGTTATTTGCACGTAATCTGTTGCTCTATATTCGCTTAATACGTGTTTCGTAATGGTACATATACTATCCACAGGATCATCAGTTATATTTAGAGTTATTTCCCTGCCATACATATTAAAATGTTCAAAAAATCTCTCGCTCTGCTCTAGAATTTCGCAAGAGGGTACATCTTCTATAGGTGAAGGGGACACCCCCCTCCCCATTGATCATAAACATTCGCCTCCGCCTCCGCCTCCGCCGAATCTACGATGGAGCTCTTTTCGCTGGGGGCGTAATCGGAAAAGTTCAGAGACATATATACAAAAGGGTCGTTATCCGTCTCGTCTTGTTGACACGCGTTATCTAGAATCTCCCCCATCTCCCTGCCAGTTTGTGAATTATCGAAACTGGGTCTTAAAGATTCTTCTCACGGTTATCCCGTTCCATTTCTTGCTTCCGTCTTTTCACGCGGTCTAAGTAAGAAATTTTTAAAGGGGTAGGAATTAAATTATATAAATGTTCCAATTCGTCATGTGTTTGACACGTTTCAGGTGTACGAGGAACGTTCTTCATATAGTCTATTAGATCGAGGAACGTTTGAATAATATTTAAGCCGCCATTTACGATAAAACCGGGTAATGTTGAAGGTATATTAGCAGGATCTAAGTGTAAATAAGAGCATAGAAAATAATAAAACTTGTATATTTCGACTATGTTCCAAGGCTTATTTACGGCCATTTCGTCAAGTGTCCAGCGAAGTGCTTCAGCGTCCATGTTGAGGTTTTGACGATTGATGTTCGACTGTGAAGTACTGTTATTTTCTCACGTTCTTTATACTAGATTCATACCCCCCTTCTCTTCCTCCTCTCAAGGGGGGTCAAGGACAGTTGATTTTTCGAAATTATTGACTAACAATACAAGGTACTAGCAAAGGCCATCGCAGCTGATTTCCGACATGTTTATACACGTCTAACATTGTTTGACAGTGAACAATAGGTGATATAAGATAGACGTACGATGGCTTGACAGGGTGTCAAATAGTCGTATAACAAAACAACGAATTTGCAATAGATTTTATAATTCAACAAAAGGAATAATTATAACAAAAGAGTTGGTGCGACATTCCACTAGGTGGGGACTTCTTCAACAATGACATTGAGAAAATGTTAGGAAAGAATTTCTTCAATCAATCAAATAGTGACAGTTCTATTTAAGGAATGTTGAGAATAGTAGATAAATAGGTCAAGTTTACTATTGTGTAATTTATTTACTCCTCAACTGTCAGGTACACAAAGCTTGTCAGGAATTCGTCGGATCTTGGAGATTTAAAAAAAACTGTTTATTGTGATATTTATCTTATTGGTCTTGAGAGTGCTGGAATTCCTTAATCCCTGGTTTGAAAAACGTACCTAAAAATACGCTTATAATCGAAGAAGGGGAGAGGGTTCTTCAACAATGACCTTAGGTCTTTGAAGATGTTAGGAAAATATTTCGTCAATCAAATATTGACAGGTCGAGCTAAGGAATGTGGGTCATAATAGATAAATAGGTCAAGTTTACTATTGTGTTATTTACTTACTCGTCAGCTGTTATGGAGGCAAGTACACAAAGTTTGTCAAGAATTCGTCGGATCTTGGAGCTTAACCCTCAAAAACTACTTATTGTATTCTTTATATTACTGATTTTGGGAATGTTAGAATTTCTTAATCTATGGTTTCAGAACTTTGACATAAAAATACGCCTACAATCTAACAACGGAACAGTCAAGGACAATAGATATTTCGCGATAGCTACGTAGGAAATTTAGTATAAAAACCGTGGAACACGACAGAGGAGTGTATCATAATTCGAGAAGACCTTAAACGTGCAACATGGAAAATCAAGAAGCGGTTAAGAGGAAGATTGGCGTAACTAACGAACGAAAAATCAACGGTAGATTCCACATTTCTAGAGAATTGTTCCTGACAACGGGATTCGTGAACGGCACCCTCGATCCCGAGATTTGCTTATGTAGGAAGCAGTCGGTAAAAAGTTTCGCCATTTCAACAAGTACATGGGAGAAGTTGATCCCGCGTTTACCCGTATTAGCAGGATGGACGGCGGGCCACGAAACCAATAACTTTGAAATCGTTTTGATCGATAACGCAAATGAAAAAACAACTGTTGTGGCGTATCATAATACGTGTCATTTTAAAGATTTACTAAATGACGATTCCATTGTTTTGGACAATTGTATTCAAGCACATGGCTGATATTATTATAGAATTTTATAATGATATTTATGATAATTTATATGGCGATCACGATCGCATACCGTGTTTAGATGGGCAGCCCGAAAAATTCGACGCAGTTGTGGGTTACTTCACCAATTTCGTAACATCGTACCAAGTGGTAATGAAATTTAATAATGTAATTGAAGAAGAAAATCTTCAAAGTAATTTTTATAATTATCATGTATTCTCGGTAATTTCGGGTCAAATAACTTATTTGAAAGAGAGAATGCACATGTTAACGCATTTTTAAATTTTTATCTATTTGATAATTTGTATTTTCTCATTGATGTTTCAAAATAAATTGAATTTAAAACTGAAAAACTGTTCCATTTTATATAACTAATACTACACAGAAATGATATAAATTTCTATCTTTTCTAGTTTTTAAATTCTAAGCCTACGAAATATAAAAGTAGATATAACTAAAGTGTAGGAAAAACTTTTAAACTTGTCGAAGTTTTTTTGATAGGAACTTATTTTAAATAAAAAGAAGTAAATAAAGTACAAAAACAATTTATTTAAAATTCATAAAAAATATATACAATTTTTTTTTAACTCCCTCCCCCCTCCCTCCACTCAACCGGCTGCGAGGGTTTGCACGAGTGTACGGACCCCCTCGAACATTAAATCGTCCCGTCCCTCGTACACTCGTGCATGGCCAGCGGGGACTTCAAGAAAACGTACCCGGCGATACGTCAACAGCTGCGCGAGCTCCTGCATGACTCTGTTGGGAGAGAGAAAGAGAGAAGGGTTAATAAATAAAAGTATTGGATAACAACAAATAATAAAAAAAATTAACTCAACGGAACCCGCGACAGTTGAAGGCCAGGAGGCTAAAAGAGAAAAAATTAAAATTTAGATAAACGAAACATTAAATAATACATGAAAACTTACTCGTGGGGTATAAAAACGCAGTTGTTATACACGACCTGCCTTGCTTGATTAAGCAGGTCGTGCATAAACGCGTCATCCTCCACGACCTCGGCTAGTCCCGCCAGGTAGTTTATTATTTGATAAACTAAGCTGTAAATAAATAAAAATTATAATACCGTAGTGTAACGTAAAACAAAAGGTTCACTTACAAGTCCCCGTTGACGTTTAAGTCGTCCTCTCCCGGCCTGGGCATAGCTTGCCACGGATAATATATGGCCGGGAGAGGTTGATATTCGGGTTGAGGTTCGGGGGAGGGGGTGCTTGGTGGTGGGCTCGGTGGCGGAGACGGATTCCGGGGCCTTGGCCCTACCACGCAGAGTGGTCTCCGAGGTGGTGGCGAGGGGGCTAGCTCTATGGACTCGGGGATCCCAGAGCGGGAAGAATCCGCAGAGTCCGAAAACTCGACGGGGGAATAGGGGGTATCAACCCCGTGGACGTAGCTATAGAGAGAGAGAGAGATTTTCTAAGTCTTAAATAAAACTAAGTTTAAAAAAAAAAAGTATTTCTTACCATGTTGCGGAAAGGTCTATCGCTTGGTTTAGTTGGTTGTTCATGGTGGTGGTCAGACAGAAAGTGGTAGCTTTGAGGTCTCAACTTCTTCATTTTATACTTTTTACTAGGGTCAAGGCGTGTTCGAGAACAAACAAGTGACTTCGAGGTATTTAGCATGTACGAGGTAGAAAATTTTCGCGGGCAAAATTATCAGAAACCTTGCCATTGGACAATAGTTTCTCAGGTGAATTTTCTTTGGGGACATTTAGAGAAACCCCTTTAGCGTTTCTTGGATTGACCGTACGAGGGTCTTTGGTTTAACCGTATTTACCATCTCAAATAGTGACAGTCCATGTTAAAAGCTTCGCCCCTATAGTGAAAGGGTGGATGATGGCCCTACTTTTCAAAATTATTTCTACGCGTTCACGGTGGCCTACCCGCGCCTCGCTTCCCCCTCCCCCGCGTGTCGTTCGGGCCCCCACCCCCTACCCCCGCGTTTGGGGTTCGCGACCCTGAGGGGTGCACGCGCGCGTTCGTGTATTAATTGAATACGTTTAAGTACGAATGATAGTTACAAATAAATTTCACTCGAGTATTAGCCATGATACCGTTCACTACACCTGGAAATTTGATTATTTTCGGTCCTTCGGGATCTGGTAAAACAGTTTTATGTAAACGAATAATTGAAAATAAGGACAAAATGTTGGAACCTAAAGTCGATTTAGTTGTTTGGCATTATAGTATATATCAGCCTTGCTACGATAAACAGAAACAAATGGGCGTAATTATGCGTCAAGGTTTAGCCGACGTTACTATATACGATGGCTCTAAAACAATACTAATCGTCTTAGACGATCTCATGTTAGAAAATAAAAATAATATTTTATCAGAAATATTTACTATGCAATCGCACCATAGGAAATTATTCGTCATCACCCTTTTACAAAACATATTTGAAAAAAACTTGAGAACAGCCTCTTTAAACGCGCATTACATGATTCTTATGAAAACTGTGAGAGATCTTATGCAATTAGTGGCTCTCTCTAAACAATTGGCTCCCAACAACTCTAAATTTATTGTAGAATGTTATCTGGATGCGACAGAAAAACCTTACGGGTATTTACTTTGCGATTTAACCCAGAAATGTCATTCCGATTTAAGGTTTAGAACAAATATTTTACCGGGAGAACAAATAGTCATCTATACTCCCAAGAAGAAAACGATATAATTAAACGACGAATATCCCTCTAATAGGAACTGCAATTAATAGTGGTCAAAATCAAGAAATAGAATTGGTCAGTCAAGCCGCGGGTGAAGAAATAGATGTTGAAGATGAAAATACAACGAGCCATTCACAAGATTCTTCAGTGTCAAGTACAAATAAACTTGGTGGAAAGAAAAGAAAATTTATAGAATCTTGGAAATCCCAGTATGACTTTTTAGACTACAGTGAAAATGAAAATGTCATGTTTTGCAAAGTTTGTAGGAGACTTGAGAAAGGGAGTTATAAAGAAAGCTCAAATTTTTTCATCAGAGGTACAAGTAACTTCCAAGCATCAGCTATTCAAACGCACCAAAAATCTATTTCACACGCTAGATGTGTTTCTGTGGAGAAAATGTTACAGAAAAGTCCTCAGAGCCAAGCCCTTTACCAGCTGCTATGTTAAAACTCGACGAAAAGAACAAGACTAAACTGACACACATATTTAATACGGTATACTACATTGTAGTGTCCAATTCTTCTTACAATAAATTTCCTGATTTGTGCAACCTACGAAGAAAAAATGGTGTTGATCTGGGAAGTGCCTATACTAGTCATAACAAGACTGTGTCATATTTTGCCGATTATATTTCACAGGTTTGTAAAAATGAGACAGCAATGCAGATAAAAAAGCCAATTATTTTTCCTTGATCATGGATGGTTCTACAGATAGAAGCTGTAGTGGCCACGAAATCATTTATGTTTCTTTTCTTGATGCGGGCAAACCTGTTACGAAATATTTAGCAATATTACACCCAGAAGCTGGTACTGCAGCAGGTCTTACCAAATGTCTGCAAGATCACTTTGAATCTCTCGGAATTATGAATTGGATTGAGAAGTTGGTTTGTATTGGTACTGATGGGGCTTCGGTCTATCATGGGAAAAACAATGGATTAATAGAAATACTAAGGAAGCAAAAGCAAAATAGATTTCTAATCGGGGTTCATTGCATGGCTCACAAAACTGAACTCTTGTGTAAAGAAGCGTTTCGTGATAATAAGAATATTGAAGACTTTGCTGAAATTATTAAAGACATCTTCAAGTTCTACTACAAGTCCTTCAAAAAACTTGATGCAATACAAGATATCGCCAATGAAATACAAGAAACAATATTCAAATTTGGATCACTTCCAAAGATTCGTTGGCTTATGTTTCACTTTCAATCGGTAAAAGCGGTAGAGAAAAATTGGAAGCCCTTAGCACTCCATCTGAAGGAGCTAATAAATTCAAATGACACTAAAACAAGGGTAAAAGCCCTGCATTTATATGAAAATATTCAAAAATCGTCATTCATTATACCCTAGCTCTAATGTACGATATATATTTTCAACTTGGGCGACTTTCAAACAACACCAAAAAAGGGACATCCTAATATATGAAGCAAAAGACAAAGTCGAAAGTGTAGTGAGGGAGATAAGAAATCTCAAGTTAGACGGGGGAATGAAAGTAAAATCCATTACTGATGAACTTTTACAAATATTTAGAGGCCTAGATATTAAAATGGATTTAGAAAATGCAAACTCGTTTCTACAAGAGAGTGCAATGCTTTGTGAAAATGTGGCTTCTTGCCTAGAAAATCTCTACTTAACCACTGAAAAAATTCCAGCCGGTCACATTTTTGACTCCAGACTCTGGCCATGTGATAGTATTTTGGCTGAGTTTGGAACATTAGAAATTGAAGAAGTGAAAGCTTTTTTCCAACCAATGCTAAGTGAAGAAGAAATGATGAGCTTAAACACCGAGTGGATAGGATTCAAAAGAATGGTATCTACCCAGTTTCCATTGAAAGTCAAAAACAGCCCAAAGGAAGTATATAGTCTAACAATTGAAAAGTATTCGCATCGCAGTAGTATAGAGCCACACTTCCTACCTCCGTAGGTGTAGAATGTAGGTGTAGAGTGTAGGTGTAGAATTTCAAGGTCACCCTCTGCCACGCCCCCTGGGAAACTCGCGCGCGCCCCCTGGAAAACTAGCGCGCGCCCCCTGGCGCGCCCCCTCGCGGGAAAACTCGCGCGCGCCCCCTGGCGGCTGCGCCCCCCTGGCGGGAAAACATTGCGCGGGAATCTGGCAGTCCTGTCTACAACTGTCTCTGTGACGTCATTGGCGGGAAAATCTACAACTGTATTTGTGACGTCATTGATAAGAGACGAGAATTTTATTAAACGTACATGGCCAAGGGTTAATGATAGGCTGAAAGTTGCGCAATCCATTGTAATATTTAGTTTGACTCAAAATTTTAACCTTTTTTCAAGGAGTTTATTTTGATTATGGTATTGTTTTTAATGGTAATTAAAAGTCAGTCTCTTCTACAACTGTGACGTCATAGATAAGAGACGATAAAAACTTTAAACGTACATTGCCAAGGCTTAAATCTTCTACAATTGTAGCTGTGACGTCATTGATAAGAGACGAGAATGGATAGCTTTAATACATTGCCAAGGGTTAATGATAGGTCTCTGCTGGATGGTAATTAAAAGGTACACGTAAAAGCGTAATTAATATATAAGAAATTCATCTTAGACGCAATAGTAGAAAGCGTAATTAGTCTCTGAATGTAGAGTTATACTTACAAAAGGAACAAAGATTTGACAGCTCAAACGGAATCAAATACCAGTACTTAGTTTCAAAATACAATCACAGAAAAGTAAGCGTGTGAAAATACTCTCCTTTCAAATCTATCGCATTCAAAACAATACACATTTAATTTTCTATTAGTATCGTACTAAAACCAACGGTGGAGGCAGAGGCTACCCCGTTTACAGACCAACACCAAATGTCAGGACTCGTCCTAACGTGTCTAAACCTAACCTACCTCCAAGTTATAACGAAGTTATCACTGATTCAAAATAAATCACCGATAGGTTAGTAGTGGTTTGAAAGCAATTACCTATACTAAACCAGACTATTTTGGTAAAGATGTCGTACTTGCAATGGTTTAATAGTAGCAAAATTTCTTCCAACATATAAATGTTTAAGGGATTTGTTTTTTCCAGCTAAATCGGCATCGAAATCTGAAAGGACTCGACTTTAATTTGAGCTGTTAGATTGTCATACCTTTTGAAATAACTAGTTTTTCAGGCATTTTCCTCCTGTCGTATGTTTATATTTATTACCAACGTTCCAATCAAGGTACTAGAACCTATTTTGTTATTCCCTATTGAAATTGAATTCATAGTTTGTTTATTTAAAAATGGATAGAGCACACATTCCACTATTTAGATATTCAGGGTGTAGAAAGTAAATTATTTTTAATTGATTTTAACATAAAGAACAAACTATTTAGCTGTGCCAAGTGATTGAAAATAGAGTCTTCAAGTTTAAAGCAATTAACAACGAGATTGAAGTTATTAATCATATGAGCATTCAGTTAGGAATGTCTTTAGAGTATATATCAAAAGACCTGGTTTGTGGAGGTTTTTCAACGGTATACGCTTGTACGCGCGATTATCGTGAAGAAGTTGCGTGGGATGTTGACACCATCTACTATGAAAAACAAATTCTTAATGACAATCTCTTCTCAATTGTAAAGAAAAACAGAAAATAAATGTTTTATTGCACCTTAGTGTATTTTATTGTGGTGGGTTACGGTTAAGGTTTGAAGTGCTACTAGGATGATTATTAGAGTTAGGAGTTGTGGATGTAGAGGCCGCTTCAAGTGGTAAGGGCAACCCCTGACTTCTATGTTGTGATCTTATCCATTGACGTTGTTGCTCGTTCAAACGCAAAACGAAGGGTATTTCCTCAATTGGGTCCTGTTGCTCCTGTACACCTTCACGCAACATCGGCCTGACCCGCGCTATCTGTAAATTTCTCCATGACGGGTGTTTTTCGTACAATTTCTCATTTTCGGTTCTTATTATCTTATTACTTAATTTTTCTAAAATTTCCTAAAAAATATTTAATTATTAAATTCTTAGACCCAATTGGAAATCAAAATTTCTTTATTTCGGGCAATTTAGGAAACTATCGAAAATTGGTTTTAAAAGTTTTTCAGTTTCTTTAATCCGATGTTTAAACCTCATGTTATTATATAGTTCCATGTTATATCGATCTTCCAACGGTATTACATGTACAGTTATTATATGTGAAAAACTAACCAACAATTTTTGGTTTTTTACACAAAGATGCTTTTCTCTCATCAGGTAAAGTTGTTGCGAATAGCTCCTTGTTGGTGTTTAGGTTATTGGGAGAACTAATATTATCTAAAAGAACTAATTAACCGACTGAAAAATTAACTAGTCTTAATATACTTTTGTTGGTTATTTTGTAAATGAATAAACTTTGAGACTTTATTTGCAAGAAATAGTTTATTTTAGCAAGGTTAAAATTAAATGAACTTCTCGCGTTGGAGGTAATTTCGAGAGTGATTTTTTGAGAGACTCACTAACAAGAGACGCGAGACCCCATAGGTCACGTGTCCGTTTTTTATCTTAGAACAGCAGAGGTTTTTTAAGCTGTTATCTTATTTACCTATATTATTTTTTACATTGATCTATTTTGTTAATTTTAGACTATACATTATTAATTATTATGATTATTTGATTTTTAATTCTAAAATAATTTTCATGGGTCCGCTTTAAAACCAAATGGCAAAGTGTCCCAACCTTTAATTGCACGTTTGTTAAACGTAAATCCAAAGCTTTTTTCTAGTTTTCGACTTAAAAGAGTGGCCGACGTTTTATTTCGAATGACGTTGAAAGGAACGTCCACTTTTAGACGTTTGGATTTATTTTTTATAGAGTCCACTATAGCTTCAAAGTTTATAATTTTCTCGTTAACACGATTAAGGCAAATTCCTTTAACCTTCACGACAGATTGACCGTCCGTAGTTCTGTAACCGTAACTCTTGGGCCCATTTGAAACAAACTCTGTAATTGTAGCGTCCCCTAGTTCGTTAACCCAACATCCTAAATTGTTACCCGTGGGGGGTTTAAAATCGTTTTCCCCCGCCACAAATAAAACGCTATCCGTATCTGTGTATAATGCTCTTTTACCCAATTTATGCAAGGTCTCGAATAAGGTTAATCTTCCGTAACACGAAACGAAACAAGCCACATACGGATTTCCTTTGAAATATGTTGGTGCAAATTCATCTTTGTTTTTGTACGATAATAAGCACATTTCTTCATTAATTGGTCTTAAATCTACCAATTCCTTTGTGTCATCAGATAAGATACGTAAAAGTTCTGTGCACTCGTTAACAATTAGTGTTTTGGTTTTGTTTGTATTCATACCAAAACGACCCCAAAGACTGTTGAGACAAATCTTTGAAATAGCTCTCAGCGCGGGGTTATGAACTACTTCATCCATCTCGACACTAATACCTTCAGATTCATAAATCGATTCAATATATTTTTGTTTTTGCTCGTCAGTTTTAACTGAAGACGGATAGCCGGAATTAGCTTGTTTTATCTTCAAAAAATTGTTAACATAACCGCCAAATAGTCCATCGTTAACATGTTTTTCATACTGAAATGTCTCGTCGAAATGATGTACTTCGTATATTTTTATAATTTTATAACCCATTTCTACGGCTTTGTAAATTTCAGGCGAGGGCCAAATACCCGAAATAATTCGTTCCTTGTCAGAATGTTGACACGCTTCATTATTTGATTCAAGGGCACATGACTTACACAGGGGGAAAAACAATTTTCCATTAAACCTATATGGTAAAACTGGGATATATAGGTCAGTCGGGGGCAAGAGTTCACACGATATTATACCAAAATAGGCATTTTTTTCATAGTTAAAGTTACTATTTAAAATTTTGGGATGTCCTTTTGGGTAGATTCCGTATTTATTGACAGCGGGATAGAGTGACATGAGGTCGTAATAATAAATTTTTTCGTTTTTTGCTTCATCCGGTTTATGATATAATTTGAAGACTTCTGTCCTTCCACCGTATAAAGCCGACCTGGCTAATATTGGTGAAGGTACCTCTACAGTTTCGCAAAAGGTACTACAAGCGATATTTGTCTTTAACAAATTTTCAAACTCGCATTCCCACATTATTATATACTTTGCATTGGGGTGTAACTTTTTTATAAATTCTATTCTATCCAGGCCCTTTTCGTAACAGTTTTTATTTGTATCATTTACTAAACTGTTCCATTCACTACCTTTTAAACATTTCGGACAACCGTGATACGCGCAACCATTGAACTCTAGGATAATTTCAGGATCCTTTGAGTAACCGTCAACTAAATAAGGTCCAATTCTTTTTTCTCCTTCAGGAGATAGGGCTGTCTGTATTTCTACCTTCATTTCTTTACTAACCCAAGCCAACCACTTGATAGCTTTACTACTTTGGTTGTATGACCCGCGATAACCCGGACTAGGTACCACACCCAATGTATTTTTTTCTAAATATTTGTGTAAAAACACGTTAGTACAGGCCCCCGATATTGTAATAGCTCCGCAATTAAGAGGATCTAGACCCGATGCTTTTTTGTAAAGTTCTCTAAATTTTGTAATTCCTTTTTGTAAAACTACTACATCTTGTACAGCGTATTCCTCTAATTCGGTCATTATTTTGTACGTGGATTTTTTACCTTTTTCACTGTACCATAAATCAAAGGCTTGTCGGTCCTTTTCATTCATAAATTCAGGTTGAAACGCGGTCTTTTCAGGTAACGGACCTTCATAGTTTAAAGTGTCCTCTTTTAAGAAAATATAAGGAAAAAACTGTTTTTTGTAACTACCCAATTGAAAGGTTTCTGTAAAAGCTCTCAGAGGAAGGGCCACGAAGGAATAACTACAAATAAACCTAAAATTTTGACTTTTAATAAAGAGAGCTAGAATTTTAGAGCCGTCGAATATGACGTCTGGTTTTACATGGTTATTAATTAACCAATTTAATATAAAATACGAATCAAAACCTTTAAAGTTGTGGGCCACTATAGTCAAATTTTCAAATTTAGGTTTACTTATTTTTATTCGTTTATTGTTCCTTGTATAAGATGTCTCATCTTCTGTTTGGGTCAGATATTTCATAAACTTATCAACACAATCAAAACCTCTAAAAATTTGATAATCGTATTCGGTATCATTAATTTGCATGGCCGAAACTAATAGAACTGGGGTATGTTTAGAGTTCATATCAATAGTTTCACAGTCAAAATAACAAAATCTAGTTTCTTTAAAAGTATCATCAAGGGGTTGAACGTAACACATTTTGGGAGGGTGCTCAATTTTACATCTAGAACAAGTTGTAAGACATTTATGTTTGTCATCGCGAATTTCTTTGCAACATTTTAAGCACCGTTTAATTTTTAAACAAGTGCCATTTTCTATGTGAAATTGGAAACATTCAGACCCTTTAAAGTATCTATTACAGCTTTGGCAGCGAGATATTTCAAGCTGAGGGTCTTCGTGAAAGGTCTCAGAGTAACAACGCCAACATTTGGTTTTTTGATTAAAACATTTGTGTTTTTTTGCGTTCTTTGAATTAGTAAACGTTGTTAAACACGTATTGCAATACGACATGGCCCCAAACATACTGGCTAAACTTTTAATGACGTGCATGTGTTGATCTATTTGTAATAGAAAAATTTTTTTCTCCGAAAACATTTCACCTTGATAAACCTTTTTGAAATTATCATTAGCACTGAAAATAACTATTTGATACTCGGGTTGCAATACTTTTTGAAACATTGCAATTTTGTCTAAACTAACGGGACCAATAGGCACATTAGCCTTGGCATGAAGCTTTAACGCTTCTTCTTTTTGCAAAGGTCTATGACCTAGTTGTATACGTCTATAACGATTAAAATCAAAAGTCAAAGTACTAAGCTTTTGTTTCTTTAAATATGTTAAATCAGCAACCATCGTCCCGCAAACGATTGCTCTTGATACGCATAGTTCGTCATCGTTTATTATGGGTAAAAATGTCCTTCCTTTCTGAATATATTTGTCGAGAGCTATCATCGATCTATTTTTAACAGATCGACGACCTGATATTGGTACATTAACGTTTAAAAATATAGCATCGAGCCTGACATCACCCTCGAGAAAAAAATTTCTTCGGCTTTGACTTACTTGACTAATGGCAGTCATTAATCTTTCCGCCGTTAACTCATTTAGGGCCATAAAATTTAAATTTATAGCATTTTCCAGTAAGTCAGACCTAACACAAAATCTAACGCTATTGTAACCTGAAGAAGATTCTAAAATTGTCTCTATAATGGATTGAAAGATTTTTTTCAATTGTTCATATACTTCTGTCAATTTGAGCATATGAAGGTCTTTAAAAATAATTTTATATTCAGAGGCTAAACAGTTGAACTTTCGAGAGACAGTTTGGTTAACTTTTGATAATTCGTAAAACCTTTTAGGATTGAAATAGGAAAGATCCAAAGGCTCTTCTTCGGATGATGACATGTTTTCTATTTGATCTTAGGCGCGACTCGAAATAAAACTCTTGACGTAGACCTAGGAAACAAACTAAAATATCTAAAATAATATACACTACAAGTTCTAAAATAAAAAAAGTATTAATTTTTCTAAAAATACGTTTTAAAAATTCTTTATTGCGTACATTTTCAAATTTCTTATACAGTTACAGGTATTTTCTTTAAAACTTTGTCTATAAGACTGACAACCTCTGGTATTTCATCAAACTTTAAATTTAATTTTTTTTCGCGCATTTCCCCCCTATATTTTGTTAATAAATAGCCCGTATCTTTAAAATTTTCCAGTTCCAACATTCCCGGGAAACATAGGGTCTGTTTTATGATACCGCATGGTTTGCTTAAATTTTTTTTAACTTCTTCTATCACGTCTATCGAAATACATATTCCATATATAAGGGGTTTTTTAAAAGCGTATCTTCTAATATCTACATATAATTTATTGTTTAATTTAACTAATTTTACACCGATATTGTCGCTCTCGTTAAATTTAATTTCGATAGTTTCCCACGTTTGATTTACCGTCTAAAGACAATAATGATACATTTGGACATGCAGTTTTTAAAAACGTGGAAAAAAAAATCTTACCATGTCTAAAGGCATCGAGAGAATTTAGTTTATGGTCGAGAGATATTGCCTCAAGTGATTGTACGCCGCGACTTGCTGGGTTATATACTAGATCTAAAGCGGTCTACGTATCACGTTAAAATAAGTACATTTTGAACTAACATAGATGTAAAAAAATCTTGTTTCCGTTTTACAAAAACAGCTGCTAGTTATAACGGAGGAAAATATATTATAACCTTGACGTCATACGTATATTTCGAATTACCTTTGACGTCAACCTTGTTTTCGCTTTATTAAAACACCTGTTAATTATAACGAAGCAAAATATAACACGGTATAGGCGCTATATTATTCACCTTCAGGTATAACGAATCCTTGGGTCCTAGCTAGTTTGATAGTATTTTATGGAACGAAGTCTATAACCAACAACTATAGTATTTTATAAAACGAATAAAATACACTAAAAACACAATAAACCATTTAAATTGCAATAAAATATACTAAAAGTACAATAAAAACTATAATGAAACACAGTAAAACACAATAAACACACTCTAAAAAAATACAATAAAAACACTCTAAAAACTACAATAAAACACATAAAAGTACAATAAAAAATACACTAAAAGTACAATAAAACTACAATAAAACACAGTAAAACACAATAAAACACTCTAAAACTACACTATACCACTATAAAACACGCTAAAAGCACAATAAAACATTTAAATATCTATAAAACTGCAATAAAACAGTCTAAAATTCACTTAAATTAAAACAAAACACACTAAACTACAGTAAAACATGGTTACACTAGACCGCCAAGAAGAAAAACATTGAATTTTTGAAAGTTATTTATTTGCCTTAGTTTTCCCAGGTTTGTACGAACCATGAATTAAACCTCGTTCAGATAGACAGTTGTTTAAATGGTAAAAAGATAAGGTTTGAAAATAGGCTTATATTAAAGAAAGTCTGCGAAATACTTATTCGCGAAATAATTATTCGCGTCATTGGATCTCATGTGATAATGAACTTCATGAAACATTAAACTGTTAGTGTTATCACACAAACACTCGGCTAACCTGCAAATCTGCATGGCCTTGAATATATAATGCGTAGCTGTGTCGTTTTCATCACTATAATTTTTCCTTATGGTTTTGTTAGTTTTATATACCATAAACATACACATATGAAGAGCTAAGTTAAGAACTCTTAAGTATTGGTTTGGACAATGAAATTCGTATCCTCCATAATAAAATGTACGAAATTTACATCCCTCCTCATTGCGAGGATGGCAACTACCTAACTGACAAATATTTGAGGTTCCATACATTTTGTTCGGTGTCAGGTGTACGTTAAATTCGTGGATACTATCCCCAGTGAATTCTTTCAATTTGAATTGATGAACCTTGTTATTTATGATACATGGAAACTGTCTAACAAACATGTTAATTAATGACCCTGGGGGTAATTGCACTGTAGAAGTTAGTAATCTGTACATTGCCAAGTGTTTCAATCCAAAATTTATATTAGGACCATTAACGTATTGCCATATATAACCTTCACCATCGGTTATATTATAGACTTCATTCGGTGTGGGGTTTATTAGTAAATACCCCGTTTCGGGATCTGTAGTCCTTTCGGATTTTCCGTAATCTTTATCCCATCCGATAGCACCAAATTTTTCAATTCGTCTTAAGTTGTTTCGTCTAACGACGGCTTCTAAAGTAATGGGTGAATTCATTCTACAATCCTCACTACAGCAGATAGGTTAGGAAGGGGTGTCCGATGTATTGTCAGTTTCGGAGAACGCTTTTGATTCGTCCCTGATGGTGTAAAAATTAACCAAATACTCTAACTGTTAGTTATAAGAGAGCAAAATATATTTTCTATACGTATATTTCGAGTTATCTTTGACGTCAACCAACCTTGTTTTCGCTTTATAAAAGCAACTGTTTGTTATAAGATATAAAAATATATTTCCAATTATCTTTGACGTCAACCTTGTCTTTGCTTTATAAAAGCAACTGTTTGTTATAAGATATAAAAATATATTTCCAATTATCTTTGACGTCAACCAACCTTGTTTTCGCTTTATAAAAGCAACTGTTATAAGAGATAAAATATATATCCTTTACAAAAGTAACCTTGGTTCGCTTGTTAAGGACTCTCGCTAAGGGGATTCGAACTCGTGAACAACGAGTTTAAAGGCAGATACGTTAACGAGCGAGCCAATGTTACTTGAGGGTGTATTCGGTTGATGACTATAGTACCGTGGATTTATTAATATAATATGATTCTTTCCCCCCGTGACGAAAAGTATATCTACTGAATAACCAATGTAGTTTTTGCTAACGCATTAGTCGAAAAAATCGTTTAGTTCTAGTTCTTGATAATATGTCTACTGATAAAATGAAACCTTATCCGACTGGATGTTATCAATGCGGCGGAAGCCTTATTGAGTTTCCAGATCACGCCGGACAAACGTTTTATTGCGATGGAGATCTCGATTGTCCTTTAAGACATCACACTGTTTTTGTAACAAAAAATAATCACATACACCCGATAGAAGAAAAATTTCAACCTTTGAGTCCGGATAGAGTGTGTTTAGTATGCGGTACGTATTCGTCAGCGAAGGACGCTCGTAACGCCGAATGTTCCGAAGAAGGCACAACTTGTCGGTTTACGGCTAAATCCGTTATAAAAGCGAGAGGCACCACGACCGTACACTGTAAAATTTGTTTTTTTTGGCATTTAAAAAACACCAAATGCGACACGAAAAACCGTTGCTTCAAATGCGACAAACTTTACCTGATGAGAGAAAATCATCTTTGTGTAAAAAATTAAAAATAATAATAAAATGTTGCTTAGTTTTTCACATATAATAACTGTACATTCCCAATAGCAATCCAATATTATAACGATATTTTTCGTTTGAATCAACTAACCATTCCACGAACATCTGTCACGACAAAACGGAAACAGTAGGTGTACCATTTTTGAACATTTTTCTCCCAATGTTAGTTCAATATAAACCAACTAGTTTTTCTACCTTTGGCTGCATAGTGATAATTTATCTTTGCGTATGAATTTACGATTGTAGGTTTGTTGTTTGTACATTTTTTTATTTAAATGAGAAAGTATACAGATCATATACAAATAACATTGAGATTACTTGAATATCAAGTATTGATTAACTTAGTTTTGAAGCTGTTGTTTGTACATTTTATATTTAAATCAACATTTATACAGATGAGATTACTTGAATATCAAGTATAGATTAACTTAGTTTTGAAGGAGTCTATTTTCTCAGGCATACTCCAGGAACATTTCGTGGAGGTTATATTTGGGCATCATATCGACGTCTAAGACTTATACAAATTCTGTGGGGGGAATTTCTTCTCGCCATCTTACGTAATAAGTTGTTGGGGTACGGCCCTTTATGGCTATAGTTTTCACCCGCAACTCTGACTGACTGTAGTTTATCTATCAAAGATTTACAAGGGTCTCTGCGACTTTCTTCAGCCGTTAATGGATCTAAGCGGTTAGGTTTAGACACGTTAGGACGAGTCCTGGCATTTGGTGTTGACCTGTAAACGGGGTAGCCTCGGCCTCCACCTTGGCTTTAGTACCATTCTAATAGAAAATTAGACGTGAATTGCTTTGAATACGCCAGATTTAAAGGTGAGTATTTACACACGCTTACTTTTCTGTGATTGTATTTGAAACTAAGTACTGGTATTGATTCCGTTTGGGCTGACAAATCTTTGTTCCTTTTGTAAGCGTAACTCTACACCCGTATCATCTCTTATCAATGACGTCACAGCTACAATTGTAGAAGATTTAAGCCTTGGCAATGCACGTTAAAGTCCATTCTCGTCTCTTATCAATG
>JAEQBA010001027.1:447397-528906 GCA_019434445.1 Phalangium opilio | reverse complement strand
CAAGTCTTAATTCTATTCATAAACCTATATCCTTAAGTCTATTCTTCAAAACCGGTGCAAAAGCACTCGCTCCGATACCGGGAATCGAACCCGGGCCTTCTGGGTGAAAGCCAGATATCCTAGACACTAGACCATATCGGACTTGCTTAACCAAGTCTTAATTCTATTCATAAACCTATATCCTTAAGTCTATTCTTCAAAACCGGTGCAAAAGCACTCGCTCCGATACCGGGAATCGAACCCGGGCCTTCTGGGTGAAAGCCAGATATCCTAGCCACTAGACCATATCGGACTTGCTTAAACAAGTCTTAATTCTATTCATAAACCTATATCCTTAAGTCTATTCTTCAAAACCGGTGCAAAAGCACTCGCTCCGATACCGGGAATCGAACCCGGGCCTTCTGGGTGAAAGCCAGATATCCTAGCCACTAGACCATATCGGACTTGCTAAACTAAGTCTTAATTCCATTCATAAACCTATATCCTTAAGTCTATTCTTCAAAACCGGTGCAAAAGCACTCGCTCCGATACCGGGAATCGAACCCGGGCCTTCTGGGTGAAAGCCAGATATCCTAGACACTAGACCATATCGGACTTGCTTAACCAAGTCTTAATTCTATTCATAAACCTATATCCTTTAGTCTATTCTTCAAAACCGGTACAAAAGCACTCGCTCCGATACCGGGAATCGAACCCGGGCCTTCTGGGTGAAAGCCAGATATCCTAGCCACTAGACCATATCGGACTTGCTCAAACAAGTCTTAATTCTATTCATAAACCTATATCCTTAAGTCTATTCTTCAAAACCGGTGCAAAAGCACTCGCTCCGATACCGGGAATCGAACCCGGGCCTTCTGGGTGAAAGCCAGATATCCTAGCCACTAGACCATATCGGACTTGCTTAACCAAGTCTTAATTCTATTCATAAACCTATATCCTTAAGTCTATTCTTCAAAACCGGTGCAAAAGCACTCGCTCCGATACCGGGAATCGAACCCGGGCCTTCTGGGTGAAAGCCAGATATCCTAGCCACTAGACCATATCGGACTTGCTCAAACAAGTCTTAATTCTATTCATAAACCTATATCCTTAAGTCTATTCTTCAAAACCGGTGCAAAAGCACTCGCTCCGACACCGGGAATTGAACCCGGGCCTTCTGGGTGAAAGCCAGATATCCTAGCCACTAGACCATATCGGACTTGCTTAACGAAGTCTTAATTCCATTCATAAACCTATATCCTTAAGTCTATTCTTCAAAACCGGTGCAAAAGCACTCGCTCCGATACCGGGAATCGAACCCGGGCCTTCTGGGTGAAAGCCAGATATCCTAGCCACTAGACCATATCGGACTTGCTGAACAAAGTCTTAGTTCCATTCATAAACCTATATCCTTAAGTCTATTCTTCAAAACCGGTGCAAAAGCACTCGCTCCGATACCGGGAATCGAACCCGGGCCTTCTGGGTGAAAGCCAGATATCCTAGACACTAGACCATATCGGACTTGCTTAACCAAGTCTTAATTCTATTCATAAACCTATATCCTTAAGTCTATTCTTCAAAACCGGTGCAAAAGCACTCGCTCCGACGCCGGGAATCGAACCCGGGCCTTCTGGGTGAAAGCCAGATATCCTAGCCACTAGACCATATCGGACTTGCTTAACGAAGTCTTAATTCCATTCATAAACCTATATCCTTAAGTCTATTCTTCAAAACCGGTGCAAAAGCACTCGCTCCGATACCGGGAATAGAACCCGGGCCTTCTGGGTGAAAGCCAGATATCCTAGACACTAGACCATATCGGACTTGCTTAACCAAGTCTTAATTCTATTCATAAACCTTTATCCTTAAGTCTATTCTTCAAAACCGGTGCAAAAGCACTCGCTCCGATACCGGGAATCGAACCCGGGCCTTCTGGGTGAAAGCCAGATATCCTAGCCACTAGACCATATCGGACTTGCTTAACGAAGTCTTAATTCTATTCATAAACCTATATCCTTTAGTCTATTCTTCAAAACCGGTACAAAAGCACTCGCTCCGATACCGGGAATCGAACCCGGGCCTTCTGGGTGAAAGCCAGATATCCTAGCCACTAGACCATATCGGACTTGCTTAACGAAGTCTTAATTCCATTCATAAACCTATATCCTTAAGTCTATTCTTCAAAACCGGTGCAAAAGCACTCGCTCCGATACCGGGAATCGAACCCGGGCCTTCTGGGTGAAAGCCAGATATCCTAGCCACTAGACCATATCGGACTTGCTGAACAAAGTCTTAATTCCATTCATAAACCTATATCCTTAAGTCTATTCTTCAAAACCGGTGCAAAAGCACTCGCTCCGATACCGGGAATCGAACCCGGGCCTTCTGGGTGAAAGCCAGATATCCTAGCCACTAGACCATATCGGACTTGCTTCACGAAGTCTTAATTCCATTCATAAACCTATATCCTTAAGTCTATTCTTCAAAACCGGTGCAAAAGCACTCGCTCCGATACCGGGAATCGAACCCGGGCCTTCTGGGTGAAAGCCAGATATCCTAGCCACTAGACCATATCGGACTTGCTGAACAAAGTCTTAATTCCATTCATAAACCTATATCCTTAAGTCTATTCTTCAAAACCGGTGCAAAAGCACTCGCTCCGATACCGGGAATCGAACCCGGGCCTTCTGGGTGAAAGCCAGATATCCTAGACACTAGACCATATCGGACTTGCTTAACCAAGTCTTAATTCTATTCATAAACCTATATCCTTTAGTCTATTCTTCAAAACCGGTACAAAAGCACTCGCTCCGATACCGGGAATCGAACCCGGGCCTTCTGGGTGAAAGCCAGATATCCTAGCCACTAGACCATATCGGACTTGCTTAAACAAGTCTTAATTCTATTCATAAACCTATATACTTAAGTCTATTCTTCAAAACCGGTGCAAAAGCACTCGCTCCGATACCGGGAATCGAACCCGGGCCTTCTGGGTGAAAGCCAGATATCCTAGCCACTAGACCATATCGGACTTGCTTAACCAAGTCTTAATTCTATTCATAAACCTATATCCTTAAGTCTATTCTTCAAAACCGGTGCAAAAGCACTCGCTCCGATACCGGGAATCGAACCCGGGCCTTCTGGGTGAAAGCCAGATATCCTAGCCACTAGACCATATCGGACTTGCTCAAAACAAGTCTTAATTCTATTCATAAACCTATATCCTTAAGTCTATTCTTCAAAACCGGTGCAAAAGCACTCGCTCCGATACCGGGAATCGAACCCGGGCCTTCTGGGTGAAAGCCAGATATCCTAGCCACTAGACCATATCGGACTTGCTTAACGAAGTCTTAATTCCATTCATAAACCTATATCCTTAAGTCTATTCTTCAAAACCGGTGCAAAAGCACTCGCTCCGATACCGGGAATCGAACCCGGGCCTTCTGGGTGAAAGCCAGATATCCTAGCCACTAGACCATATCGGACTTGCTGAACAAAGTCTTAATTCCATTCATAAACCTATATCCTTAAGTCTATTCTTCAAAACCGGTGCAAAAGCACTCGCTCCGATACCGGGAATCGAACCCGGGCCTTCTGGGTGAAAGCCAGATATCCTAGACACTAGACCATATCGGACTTGCTTAACCAAGTCTTAATTCTATTCATAAACCTATATCCTTAAGTCTATTCTTCAAAACCGGTGCAAAAGCACTCGCTCCGACGCCGGGAATCGAACCCGGGCCTTCTGGGTGAAAGCCAGATATCCTAGCCACTAGACCATATCGGACTTGCTGAACAAAATCTTAATTCCATTCATAAACCTATATCCTTAAGTCTATTTTTCAAAACCGGTGCAAAAGCACTCGCTCCGATACCGGGATTAGAACCCGGGCCTTCTGGGTGAAAGCCAGATATCCTAGACACTAGACCATATCGGACTTGCTTAACCAAGTCTTAATTCTATTCATAAACCTTTATCCTTAAGTCTATTCTTCAAAACCGGTGCAAAAGCACTCGCTCCGATACCGGGAATCGAACCCGGGCCTTCTGGGTGAAAGCCAGATATCCTAGCCACTAGACCATATCGGACTTGCTTAACGAAGTCTTAATTCTATTCATAAACCTATATCCTTTAGTCTATTCTTCAAAACCGGTACAAAAGCACTCGCTCCGATACCGGGAATCGAACCCGGGCCTTCTGGGTGAAAGCCAGATATCCTAGCCACTAGACCATATCGGACTTGCTTAACGAAGTCTTAATTCCATTCATAAACCTATATCCTTAAGTCTATTCTTCAAAACCGGTGCAAAAGCACTCGCTCCGATACCGGGAATCGAACCCGGGCCTTCTGGGTGAAAGCCAGATATCCTAGCCACTAGACCATATCGGACTTGCTGAACAAAGTCTTAATTCCATTCATAAACCTATATCCTTAAGTCTATTCTTCAAAACCGGTGCAAAAGCACTCGCTCCGATACCGGGAATCGAACCCGGGCCTTCTGGGTGAAAGCCAGATATCCTAGACACTAGACCATATCAGACTTGCTTAACCAAGTCTTAATTCTATTCAT
This sequence comes from Phalangium opilio, assembly GCA_019434445.1. Lineage (NCBI taxonomy): Eukaryota > Metazoa > Arthropoda > Arachnida > Opiliones > Phalangiidae > Phalangium > Phalangium opilio. The sequence goes on along the minus strand of JAEQBA010001027.1, from coordinate 524,355 downwards.
AAACCTATATCCTTAAGTCTATTCTTCAAAACCGGTGCAAAAGCACTCGCTCCGATACCGGGAATCGAACCCGGGCCTTCTGGGTGAAAGCCAGATATCCTAGCCACTAGACCATATCGGACTTGCTCAAACAAGTCTTAATTCTATTCATAAACCTATATCCTTAAGTCTATTCTTCAAAACCGGTGCAAAAGCACTCGCTCCGATACCGGGAATCGAACCCGGGCCTTCTGGGTGAAAGCCAGATATCCTAGCCACTAGACCATATCGGACTTGCTGAACAAAATCTTAATTCCATTCATAAACCTATATCCTTAAGTCTATTCTTCAAAACCGGTGCAAAAGCACTCGCTCCGATACCGGGAATAGAACCCGGGCCTTCTGGGTGAAAGCCAGATATCCTAGCCACTAGACCATATCGGACTTGCTTAACCAAGTCTTAATTCTATTCATAAACCTTTATCCTTAAGTCTATTCTTCAAAACCGGTGCAAAAGCACTCGCTCCGATACCGGGAATCGAACCCGGGCCTTCTGGGTGAAAGCCAGATATCCTAGCCACTAGACCATATCGGACTTGCTTAACGAAGTCTTAATTCTATTCATAAACCTATATCCTTTAGTCTATTCTTCAAAACCGGTACAAAAGCACTCGCTCCGATACCGGGAATCGAACCCGGGCCTTCTGGGTGAAAGCCAGATATCCTAGCCACTAGACCATATCGGACTTGCTTAACGAAGTCTTAATTCCATTCATAAACCTATATCCTTAAGTCTATTCTTCAAAACCGGTGCAAAAGCACTCGCTCCGATACCGGGAATCGAACCCGGGCCTTCTGGGTGAAAGCCAGATATCCTAGCCACTAGACCATATCGGACTTGCTGAACAAAGTCTTAATTCCATTCATAAACCTATATCCTTAAGTCTATTCTTCAAAACCGGTGCAAAAGCACTCGCTCCGATACCGGGAATCGAACCCGGGCCTTCTGGGTGAAAGCCAGATATCCTAGACACTAGACCATATCGGACTTGCTTAACCAAGTCTTAATTCTATTCATAAACCTATATCCTTAAGTCTATTCTTCAAAACCGGTGCAAAAGCACTCGCTCCGATACCGGGAATCGAACCCGGGCCTTCTGGGTGAAAGCCAGATATCCTAGCCACTTGACCATATCGGACTTGCTGAATAAAGTCTAAATTCCATTCATAAACCTATATCCTTAAGTCTATTCTTCAAAATCGGTGCACTGGTAAATTGTTTCTTATAGACACTCTCGCCAATTCCGTAAGGCGACGCTTTCAAAATCCTGCTAGCGTGGCAATACCCGCGCCAACGGGTTTGGTAGCATTGAATGTTAATGGGGTAACATTTCACAGATTACTAATGTTGCCGGTAGTTCATGGGGGTATCGCTGAATACCATTCCCTGAGTTCTGAGAATATAAGCATTATGAAAGAAACTTTGGGTAATTTAAAACTGTTAATTATTGATTAAATTTCTATGGTCTCACCGGTTTTACTGACTCACGTTCACTTGAGGCTGAACGAATTTTGGGAAATGAACCAACCATTTGGTGGAGTTGTACTTATCCTTGTTATGGGAGACTTTTTCCAATTGCCTCCGGTTCAAGGAAATCCCGCGTTTATCAAAATCACTTCCGAAGAAGCCAGACTTAGATTCAATTGCATCGGAGGAAGTGATCATTGGCAGTTTTTTAAATACGATGAACTAACGCAAAATGTTAGACAAGCCAACGACCAAAGTTACGGCGACATTCTAAGCACAGTTAGAATTGGAAATATTTCCAAAGCTGATGTTGCAACCTTAGAAAGTAGATTGGTTGCTGGAGGAAAAAACATCGAGGTGGCTATGGATCTTTTCATTAAGCTGTTGTATAGGCCATCTTTTTCCGTGGGACGGTTTTTTTGACTTTTACTATTCCGCATATGCCACCAAATTTTTTTTGTTATATATTTAACTTATACTATATTTCGACCCACAAACAGAAGTTGATAATACTATATTTTTGGAAACACTAGAAACATAACGTTACAAAAAAACTGCAAAGCAAGAAAACACATCTGATTTTCTAGTTTGAATTTTGCAACCTGTAATTTCTTGGGTCAGGTGACACGCCTCTGTTCTATTGGCGTAACTAAGGTAACGCCTTGCACGTCATCATCGAAAAGGGCGCTGCTAGTGCGAAAGCAAGTCAGCCTTTCCAGTATCTCTGACGCGGCTGGGTCGTTAGAAGGTTTAAACGAGATTTTTGTGGTCGAAAATGATTAGTTCTAGGCTTGCTAACTTTTAATTTCATCGCTAAGGTTCCTTGTCACACTATATAAACTAGAAACGTCTTCGTTTGTCACGTAAGGTTTGAACTTTGTTATTGAATTATCAATTTATCTTACAGCCAGTTTTATGCATAAGCCTTTGCTTTTTTACCTAGCTTCTCATCTGCTGGGAACCACACCCATAGAAAGTGAAACCAAAACTTAAACGTTTATGTATACCTTCAGTTTCTTTGTTTGATTATAAAAGAAGCAAGTGTTTTGGGGCGCTTGGAGTTCAAAAACCTTATATATTAAGTATTTTAAAGATTTTTGGTTGTGAAAATAATACTGAATTCCAAAATAGATCTCAATTTGTTTTAATTTGAGAATTTTTATGCGGTTTCAAACATTTTAAGAGAAAAATGTGTCAAGTAATACCCTTTAGAATTGTATGTTTTTCTTTTTCCTTAAAAAAATCTGTATGTGTATATTTTTCATTAAGATTTTTGTAATTTAAGAGATAGTAATTGGCCAAATCGAAGATATTAACAATGAATATTAATAAATGCTTTAATTGATGTAAATATTGTACTCGCCCTGAAAAATTTAACTTTTTGTTAAAACCAATTAGATATGCAGCTAATATTTTCATTCGACTAGTCGTGTCATATAGAATACATTGTTTAATATTTGAAGTTGTTATAATTGACCTGAATGTTACTTGAAATATAAAAAGTACAAATTCTTAAGTGTTGTTCATTGAAAATGTATTAAAGAAATTTCAATACTAGGTATCAGTATCCTTTACTATAAGCGAATGAAGCCTCGAGTTAAGGCTTGATCGTCGCAAAACCATCGGGCCTCGAGTTAAGGTTTGATCGTCGCAAAAGCGTCGGACCTCTTGCTGACAGGCGGTTAAGTCGACTCTCAAACGTGTTGGATGAGGGTCGTATTTCATTCGTGTCAGAACAGTCGGTAAACCAGTGGGCCGTAGTCCCGCCGGGCGGACATTTCGACTCTCAAACCCTTACTCTACCAGCCCTTTACCGACGATTTACCGTTCCTATACTAAAAAGCCGCGAAATCGTCGGATTGAGCGCGGCTTTAGGTAGACATAATGACGCCGACATATAGTCGGCCAACAGTCGTTTTATAGTAGCCTCAAAACAGTAGGAAAACCGGCGGGCCATCGTCCCTCCAGGCGGACATTTCGACTTTCAAATCATTACTCTCCCGACTTATTAGTAACTTTTTACCAACTCGTCGGTAACACACAAAGCCGACCATGTAGGCCCTACGTCGGCAGTGCTACTGGGGCTATGGCAGAAAAATGAATAAAAACATTCTCAGGAGACTGCAAGGGCTACAAAACGAACCGTCCAAAACAGGCGGTTTGGAAAGCGAGTTAGTCCTTTGCGTTGGCTGCCGAATAATGGTCAGAAGGAATATCAGTTTTGAAAAAGGCGTTGTAAATGGAACGATGGGTTTCGTAACTGGGTTCAAGAAGGACGAACATGGAAACGTTACTGGGATTTTTCTAAGAGTAGATCGCGAACCGAATAACGACGACGCTAACACTGACTTTTTAGTTGAGAAAATTTGCGTCAAATTTTTGCTCATGGCAAACATTTACGTTAAACGCTCCCAGTGTCCCGTCATCCTGGCGTGGGTTATTACGATACACAAAAGCCAAGGCATGAGTTTAAAATGCGCCATTATGGATTTGGGTCCGAATTTATTCGGAACGGGCATGGCGTATGTGGCTTTATCGAGAGTGACGTCCTTGGCCGGACTTCATCTATTACAGTTCGATCCGACTAAAATTAAGCCGGATGGACGAGCCATAATGGAGTATAACAGGCTTCGCAAAAAAATATAGGCCAGATCTGCCTCTTTTGGAAATAACGGAGTCAAAACAAATCCGAGTTAGAAAAAGAAGTGCACCTACTCTATCTAAAAGCCTTTTAGAAGGCGAGGAAGAAAGATGTAAAGAAACACCGAAGAAGAAAAGGAAGGACCAACAGAGTTTGGATAGTTTTCCCGTGATAGGTTTAGCTAAAGATGATCAAGTAACGTGCTACTCTAATATCGTTTTTCGACTGCTTTTATTAGTGCCGGAATTAAGAGAATTGGTTAAGTCTTACAATGGATCGTTCGTTGAAAAACCAGTTTTACGGTGCCTTCATAACACGATAAACGACATCGAGAGTTCTCAAGGAAGTTTCGGTCGTAAAGGGTTGGAACTGAGAATGGCTGTCGGAAATCAATTTGCGCAAAACGATCAACAAGACGCCAGTGAATTTTTGATGGTCCTCTTGACGACACTAAGCCAAGAAATGCAAGCCGATTATTCCAAGGTTCTAAAAGATCTTTTTTGGTCAAAGTCGCGAAACGTTACCAAATCCCCCAAATGTCAAGTTGAACAAAATTCGGAAAATATTGTTGAAAGCAACATTTTCAATCTTCCACTAGAAAATCGAGATAAAATTGATTGGAAATCTTTAGAAAAAAGAGAGAGATTCGTCAGTAACTTGACTGACGTCACTATTCTGCTTTTGGAAAGAGTATAGACATTTTAAAGGGAATGTTAAGCGCCCGGATTCCTAAAAAAATGAACCCGTAGTAAACCCTTTAAATAATGTTACGTATCAGATGGTTTCACGTCCATTACTCTACATATGAATAGAGTAATATGAATAGTTTCATATTACCTTAAGATTAATTCGTGACTAGGTAAAATTATCGGCCCTCGAGAAAGTTTAAGGTTTACGTTGGTTCAAGGTTCATTTCGGAGTTGTCTAGGCAATAGCTGTGAAAAGGGAGCGGAGGGAGGGTTGTAGGGCCTAGCTATTGCTACGAGAGAAAAAAACCACGAATCTTGCTTTAATTATAGAATTTCCAAGAGGTAAAAAAAACTAAAAGCGTTACCCCTGTTAGTAAAGCGTTGCAATGAAATTTGATTGCTAAATAAGCTCGTAAAAAGGCTACTTAAAACTGAACAGACTTGTTGAACTGAAATTTAGACACTAGTATCCAAATTTTAAACCAATATCAATTCCAATTTATTTTTTCAAAGGGTTCACTAAATATCAGTTTCACAACTTCATTACCAACGCTCTACATTTTTTAACGTTAAGACACTCTTTAAATTTATACATTACTCATTTTAAAAAGTTAAAAAATCTAAACTAATTTTAAGTAATTACAACCAGAACACCCAAATAGCTTCAATTTTATATTTAAATAATATATTTTATTATATCCTTTTCCTTGTATAGTTTTTGTATAATATACCAGTAATAGTATTATGGCTAAGAAATGTATGAACTAATTTAATTGTCTGATTAACTAACACTACACTTTGTGTAGAAATTGATTTTAAAGTGTAATAGAACTTTTCACTATTGTCGTCACCAAAAAAATATAGACATTGCCCCCATAAATAAAAAATAAGTAAACTATTCATTTCAATCAAAATATTCCAGGAAGTTTTGCATATTCTCTTAGTGTTTCTAAACAGCTACGGTTATCTATCTGCGTGACAGGTGACGTTTCCTATAAATCAACAGGGGTAGAATTTGCAAAAATTTTCTGGAAAATTTTTAAAATACATTTAAAGTTTAATAACCATTTCATTGTCTTTTTGGTAACCCATGCACAAAATAATGATTATAAAACAGCAGTGTTCTTTAAGTTTCAGCTAATAGTTGCGTGACAAAATATTAAAAACATAGCCTAAAATTTTATATTTAAATGAACATATAATAGCCAGTAAATGGTAAAGTTTTACTTCAACCCGCCCCCCCCCGCCATTTACACAACTAATATAACCAAGTACAACATTCTTTCGACAAATCAGTAATTTCCTATCGTATCAACATGCGCCAACAGAAAGATATTTCATTATAGCCAACACGAGTAATATAAAATACTTAAAATGTAAAGTTGAAAAATACGATGACCAATAGAACTTTCCGAACTATCATTTTGGGGAAAAAAACCCAACAAGACATACGACAGAGACGACATATCAAGAAATATCCATATTCAATTTCTCTACTGATATTCAGACGCTTTGGATTGGCACGTTCAAAGAGTGAAAGTGACTTTGGATTAAGAACAACAAAGATGTACAAAGAAACAACCTTTGTGTTGGCTTCAACTATACCAATTCCAAAAAATATATCCCAATGCTTCAAATTCGCTACATAACTCCTTTACGACTTGGCAATTGGTCCACAAACAAAATAGAAGCTCGTAAAAGGATTCGCAAAATAACTTCTTCAAACAAAAGTTGCCTAATAACGGCTGTATACAAAAGTTGCCTAAATAACGGCTGTATATGTGCTGTCGGAAGTTTAGCTCACTTCTGTAAGCCTAGCTTCTGGGCGGCAAAGTTTTGAGGGAATAAGGGACTTGTCAGAATGCCTACCCTACAGGAACTGACTACCGCGTGTCCGAGGGTGGTGAAACACCCCAAATCCCCGCTCCTTCACCACCCGATTAAACCTCAATTACTTCACTCGTTAATCTTTCATCACCGTGGACTATCAATTCAATTTGCATTGAAACTTCGTAATTCAAACCATCGCAATTTAATTTGCATTGAAACTTCATAATTAAAACCATCGCAATTCAATTTGCATTGAAACTTCGTAATTAAAACCATCGCAATGAAGGTTTGACAAACAAAAGAACCTCGATGAAATCGGTAATTAAAGATGTCAATTAATGACACTCACTCATTAACCACTAACGCTATCATGCAATAATAATGAATACGAAAAATGTTTGTGAAATGAATTAGAATTATCACTAACAATTAAAGGGCATCTGAACAACTCATATTTTACATCAACATATCAGTACGCTTTTAAAAAGCATCTTTAAAAATGTTAAAGGTGATTTAACAAAGACACCCCCCCCCCCATTATAGGAGACAAAAAAATTACTGTTTTCCTGACAACTAGGCTATTATAAATTCCCAATTTGTGAGTCCTAGGATTAAATGTAAATAAATACTTTTTAAAAATAGAATCTCTCACTTGAGAGATTATCAAAATTATTATAGGCATTCAACATTAATGTTGGACTTTTAAGTCCATCCTTCACGTATGATTGTCTTTGAAAATTTCATTAATCTCTTCAATGATTCCATAGTGAAACTTTCATTTACCACTGAATTGAAATTTTTACGAGAACAAATCTCTAATTGTTTTAAAAACCATTCTGGAGACAAAAATTAAATTTTCCTTCGGAAGCTACGAATAAAACCTTATAAAATACGCAACTATTAGCTTAAACATGGAAAACAAAAAATATTACTAGAAAAAAATTTTTATAATACAATTTATAATAACAAATCAACCATGGTAATTTAAGCCCAAATTAAAGGCTGTAAATTTATGCAGCTATACCAAACCAAAAGTGTACATAAAATAAATCTTTTGTGCATTAACAGAACATCATCATACGTGTTTAAAGCTTTAAAAATGCTCAAAAAACTAAATATTCATAATGTTATTTAATCCTTTAATGATTCACGAGGAATTATAAAACAAAAGGTAACTTCAAAATTCCAGATAATGTTATAATTATTCATTAAAGAACTCTTTTCTTGAATAAAATTATTGACCATAATTTTTATAGTTATTAAATTACTGTACTCAAGACCTAAATAGCTGACAACACCTAATTTCACGATTCATTTCATAAGTATAAATAAATAGTTATTTCCAATGCTTAATGCTAAAGCTAAACAGTTCCATTGCCTGCCCTAACACGGTGCCTAATATTCTACCCTTCAATTTTTCAATACCTAAGTCAGAAACCAACTAGAAGTCAACACGAGGGCGGACCTTAAAGCAGCTTATGCCAGCTTTTTCAAAAATACACAGAGGAGAAAATCTCTAACAGTACCAAAGGAGCGATGTTGCACTAAATTTGCGCCTGTTATGGCTTTCAAATTATTATCAAATTGCCCCATTTAGAACGATAATAATAAATTGGATGTTTTTCTATCAAAATATTGCTACCTTTCCCAAATTATTGGTAGTTAGTTTATTTATAGTCACGTTTCCCACAATTTGCCTATTTCACCAACTGCCAGAGTAAGACATACTTTAAAGTCATTTATGTTGAACGTAAAAGTTAAGAGCAATATCCGTATTTAAATGTTGTTGGAACAATGGCATTAAAACAGTCTTTAAGAATGATCTGCGTGGGAACATCTGGTATATTTCTGGTCAACCCCCATCGGGAATTAATTCATAATGCCGATTCTATGGTATGAGGGAATCGGAAATTAAATATTAATGCCGATTCTATGGTATGAGGGAATACGCGATGAAATAATGGCTAAAAACAACCCCGGTTTAACATTAAAATAAATTAATAAACAATTAAGACTGAAGTTGCAGATATTAGTCAAAAATGTCTTGATTAGAATCAAGACTTAAAAAAGTATCGATAAGACTGAGGTTATCACTTGACTTAAGGTTCAGATATTAATTTTTCCTTTTAATTGAAACTTAAAGGCATGATTAAGAAAAAAACAACGTTCCATTACCGTTTTACGTTGAAATAACTTATTTTACAGGTAATCAATTTCAAAAATTTACTTATCTCGGGTTTTCGGGCACAATTCCATTCCCCCAAAACATTTTATCATTACATTAATTACTTATGAGAGATAACGTGTCAAAATAAACTTTTTAAACAATAGAAAACTGAATGAGCGGTCTGTTTAGCCATGACCAAAACTTTCAAATCAGTGTTGCCCATGTTAGAAAGTGGATATTCCCACTTCCATTTTAAAATTTCACTCATTTCCCGCACCCTCTTTTTTACAGTCATATTTATCTGGACTATTTTATCCTACTAAGCTTAATATGGAATATCACTCCGCATGGCTTTGACGATATGTACAAATGCTCCAAATTGCTATAAAGCTTAAAAATTCTCAAAATAAGCTTTCTTTCTTTTTCAGTGCCAAACTTAAAATCACCGAATTTATTTCAAAATGTCGCTTGAAATTATTAAACCGGACAAAATTTTCGAAAATACACTAATTTTAATTGCACAGTCTGCACTATTAACCCTTAAACAGGAAAATTCCGACATTTGATCGATTTCGGATAAATATTACCTTTTCCCCACAGAGGCTGACATCAAACCTTAATTTCCCACGATGTGAGAAATTACCCACACATTGGCAACACTGCTTTAAAAAGTTACAACAAGCACCCTTTCGAGACATGTCTAGAACAAATTAGTGTTTAACCCGCTAGTAGTACGACCACGGAGAATTGATGTAAACTGTAGTTGAAATATCATCATGTGCGACGAGCGGCACTGAATAGTCACTAACTATTGTTTGAAACTAGAGAGAGAAATAGGTGAGTAGCATTAATCATGTCCTGAGCTATGAGAATGAACAGTATTACTGTTGACTGAAGTACACAAGACATTACATCATTTTGCATAACCACTAGTAAAAATCTAACTGTCCCTACTTAATTTTCCGCCATTGTTTTCAACTGTTCCACTGCGAAGCATGTTGGGCACAAATGGGGGAACCTTTAAAAACTCAAAGTCATACACGTACTCTCTCAAAAGTAATTAATGTAATGATAAAATGTTTTGGGGGAATGGAATTGTGCCCGAAAACCCGAGATAAGTAAATTTTTGAAATTGATTACCTGTAAAATAAGTTATTTCAACGTAAAACGGTAATGGAACGTTGTTTTTTTCTTAAGCATGCCTTTAAGTTTCAATTAAAAAGAAAAATTAATATCTGAACCTTAAGTCAAGTGATAACGTCAGTCTTATCGATACTTTTTTAAGTCTTGATTCTAATCAAGACATTTTTGACTAATAAATAATGACTTTAAACAAACTTTTCACCACAATAACAATAACCTCATAAAGGACAGTATAAAATAGTGACTTAAACGAAGTTAAATCTGAATTACAATCTACCTCATTAAGCTCAACCAAACTGTTACAAATGCATAGCGCAATATTACAAGTTGCCAATGATCTTCGAATTTTATTGTTAAACCCTCACATTATCTTAAGACTCATACAGTCACTGGGTTTTAATCTCACGAGAGAGTGTTGCTATATTCGTAATTCCCGCCTATTCCAAACACAACCTAGATGGCGCCCCATCCTCAGATATCGATTGATTGTAACCCCCATTTTCTAAGCATGAGATATAGGCAGAGAGAATTTAGAAGGGGAGTGGAAGGGGTGGTTTGGAATGTAGCGCAACGTCGACTGCTAAACGTTATCTAGGCAGGTCGATTTCCGGTATGATGCGTTGGTAACAGAGATATTTTAGAACACGTGACCGGAAACTCGCCTACCCCAAAAAGCTCAACGCGACATCTTGTTTGGGCGTCATCACGTTTAATAGAGTCAAAGGGGGGGCCTTCCACTCCCCTTCTAAATTCTCTCTGATATAGCAGAGAACATTCCTCACTTCTTTATCCGCACTGAAGCGGCATCCTTGCCACCCAATGTAACGAATGACCATAATCATATGGTAGAATAAATCTTGGATATTGATTAGTATATCTCGCCTAATTAATCCACCAAGACTTGAACACTACAGTTAATTACTTATTTAATTAAACTCTAAACCAAATTCTTACTAGATTGGTTTTATTCAGAATCGGAATGCTATTTTATAAACAATGGAAAAAAACCTGAAAATTTTAAATTTGTCGGGGTCAATGAATATAGTAATACTAATTCTTGTCACTAGAGGGCGCGAAAAGTGTAATCTGGCCGGGGCCATCTTGTTCTCTTTCCATCATTTGCTTCAGGGGTTGTGACTTCCATTGAGTTGAGGTACTTAATTCGAATAAAAATTCAAAGCTTTACAAACGTTGTGACATTATCACAAGGGTATTTTCTCTCCTTTTCAAATATTATTGAGCTAATATTTTTGGCAATATTTTCTTCGTTGGATAAATACATATTTGGCAATAATGTTTGAAAAATATTTTCATGAATTTTTATCTTCTCCATGAAGGAACTGGAAGGAATGACTAGTCCTCTATATGACAAAAAATTAGTCCGGGACGGAATTTGATATTCGTGATCAGATTTATTTTTATCCACTAAGTCTAATTCTGGGTAAGCCTTATAATGCTTTCTGCCTACCCATCCACCAAAGTATTCTAACCCGTATTCCTCGCATTTCTTTTTCTCTACATTCTTGAGATTTGATTGGGGTACTAGTAACATTTTTATTACTATTAATTTTATGGTTAATGAACTGAATATTAGCAGTATTAGTAATTGAGTATAGATTGTGGGTGTTATTTTGGGGCACAAATTATCAGCCACTAAACTATCATTTGATACAAAATCATGAACATAAACAGCCGAGCTGCTCTTCGCGCGCCCACTTAAACAAGCGAGTCGTATCTGGAGGTCTAGCGTGACGTCACCGAAACTTCTCTCTCTGGCGCGTACATTCTTCCCCCGAAACCGGCTGTGTGAGCAAACCTATATTAGTATATTCTCAAGTTACCTTGATGTTTATGAAGCCCGAGCCCCCGCCACAAAAAAATTCAGCAATTGCCTAATCTCTTGGCTTCCTCGGACGGTCAAATTCATTGGCATATATTTGCTCCATAGATGTCTACAACTTAGCAAAGAATAATTCAATCAATGCATGTTGTAAATATATATTATCTCCGCAACTTACTGAGAAGGCACAACTAAAATATATTCTCAAATTTGAAGGTTGAAGTTCAAGTTGACCCAGTAAGTGATTATTTTTAACTTAATTCCCGCGGCACCCGCCAAAGCAGCCAAGGCTTAGAGTTTAAAGAGACAGTCTACAGAAAATTCGAATCCACCTTATTCCCTTTCGCCGGAAGGATAGCCCCCTGGATCACGCGACTCGCGGACGCAGGCTGCAGAGATTTACCGTTTGAACGTGATCCAGCGCTAGCGGTCTTCTGATTGGATAATCTATTTGAGCGACAAGCTCCCGCAGCCAACACGGGGGAAACGTCCGAGTCGCTGTCCGTCTCAAGGGGTGCATTGTTTCGATTGCGCCACATTGTAAAACTGGTTCAAACTGGTTTATCGGAGGGAAAAAAGTCAGCAATAACCGATAAGCCTAAAAGTCCGATCCTAAAGACTTCGGCTCTAAGCCTAGGCTATGCAATATATTAAATTAATTTAATCTAACCTAACACTCGAAATATTCGGTTCCTAGCAAGCTTGCCAATTATTTATCCCCTATAACTGATTGGCTTAAAAAGCTGTGGTTACCAGGTTTAGAAATAATGGAGACCAAAATTTAGGTTGCATATAATGATCTCTTTATTATCCAGGTTCGTTAGGGTAGTTGTATTTATACACAATAATAATTTTGGTGTTAGTAATAATAATTTATGATAAGGACTATTTACATATGTAGAGTGAAATAAATTATGGGAAGCGCCAGTAGGGAATGTCCGTACTAAATAAATGAAACACTTACAGGATGGCAAACTAGCTTAGTAGAGCTACTAGAACTAGACGTGGCTTGGGTATCCTAAGTAGTTGCGGTTATACTTCGAGAATTATCACTTCTGGAAGGAATGTAGCAATTGAAACCGGTCTAATTTATACAGGAAATTGGCCGCTTATGCAAAATTACCACTAAATCGAAAATCCGGTTTTAATACCCTAGCACCTTGTGACATATTTAAAGCTATAGTAGCATTCAAATTGTTCGTGGTACTAGAAGCTACATAAGTAGCCACTAGCTCTGTTAATTCAGTAAGCTTAGCGTTTAACAAAGCTACAGAACCCCGACTTATTACTGGTAAAGTTCCTTGAGGAACAAAATGTGAAGGACCAGAAGTTGTTGGTTGCCATACACTGAGGAAATGTTCCAAATTGGTGATATGTTTCCAAATGGAATTGTGGAAGGATAAGTACTTGTGGTAACCACAGGTTGTTGTCCTACCACTTAAGTAGTACTGGTTATAGGCCTAGTACTAACGTTCACATAAGAGCTAGGCACACTAACATTGGCATGCGTATTAGTGGTAAGCCTTGGTTGTGAAGGCGTAAGAGAAAAGGGGTTGAAACCTGTCTGTATAGTACTAAACCTAATTTGCGGTACTCTAGAATTAATATTAGAAAATGGATAACCAGTTTGACTTACAGAAACGGGCGGAGTGGACATTGTTGGTGGTGAGATGCTCGAAACAATAGGGTCAGTGAGGCGCAACTGGCTAAAACGCGCGGCTAATTCACTTTGTGAAGTTCTTTGTTCCAACAATGCGCGTCTCTAGCTGCGATTTGAGATATCACGGATTTGAAACTTGCGGCCGCATTCAGCAGAAAAAGTATGCTCCTCCCCCAGACTTAAGCTCGCTGATTGGTCGGTCAGGATCGAACTTTGGGCTTTTCATTAGCGGTGGCGGTTTTGGGGCAAAAGTCACTTAAGACTTGTGAGAGGTTGAAATTTTCGAGCAGACGACATTGACACGTGTCAAAATATAAACCAAATTCAAAGTAATTTTAGAACTCGGCAAACCGTTCAGCATCATGAATCGGTTAATTGACCGGTTTTTTTTCGCTTTCTTTTTCCACCGGAACTTAGCAGACTACACTTCGTCGTTGCTAATGGCGGTAATGGCAGGTAATGGACTATATTGTTCTTGGTGTTGTTCAATTTAGAAAGAAAGACAACTAAATTATTGTTTTAAATACTGTTAGTTTACAAAATATAAGGCTTTCCGTTGTTATAATTTAAAAAATATGCCTTTGTTTTGTGGGAAAATGAAGTCGAACTCTGCCTGAAGTCGAAAAGGATTTACACCGAGGTTTATGACGAAGAAAGTCCTCTGTAGACTGTAGTAAGTAGTAAAGAAAGATTTTATTGTTTCTGTTATTTACTTATTGTTTGGTTCTGTAAGATAAGTTTCAAGCAACAGAGGCACGCTAGTAAATGATTGGAACATGAAATGAGGCACCACCATCCCATAGCGAAGGTATTTCGCCATTCATTGGCCATGACCAAGATAATTGTGTTTTGATACAAATATGATTGCCTAATCCTTATGGGTCATGAAAGCGTGATTCGTTATACTTATAATATATATTCCATGACTGTCACAGCAATCTTCCCTTGCACTTGGCACCACGAACCGTACCTATTTTATAATCAAATCACCAACAGCGAAAGAAATACTTCTACCTTTTATTAAGCAACTATTGCATTAATGTTCAACTGGTAAATAATGTTGCACACATGTCTGACAAATAGAAATATTCATATGCTTTTCTTTTATTATAGATTTGTGGTAATGACACTTCTATCATTGACACTGGGAATGGCAATGGAGAATTATCTAGGGTGGGCAATTCCTCTAAGGATATCTGCCAACATTGAAGTGTTGTAATCAACTTGCATATTAAGGTATTAACACTTTTATTAGTTGAGCATGCTTTACTCTAAGGTATCCCTTTAAAGAAAAGGCTGGCATAGTTGTTGCAGGTATAAACTACCAACAAGTATATACAAATATGAGGTGAGCTCTTTAAAGGTTTGTATAAGATAAACAAATCAAACTTAAGTAATTATTATTATGGTAATAAAGAATCAATTATAGGAAAATAAGTAACGGAGAGGAACCAATGTCGAGACTGAATGATGAGCTGTTACTAAAAACAGTTTAGCAACATTATTTAAATAAAACTGAGTTTATTTTTACTTTATCACATAGGATTCTCGATGTAAATTAGTTTCTTATTTTCAATATCTATAAGACCTTTTTATTAGACGGCCACAATGGTATTATTATCTGATTTAGGCAAATGTATGTTGGAATGGTATTAGGATGAAGGAGGACTGGCATTCATGTGCATATGTTCTTGAGCATTGTTGTTTATCAATTATCATTATAAGATTGTATTAATATATGACCAATTGAAATTATGTATCAATCCTAAAATCCTATATATGGAAAAAAGGCTTTTATTGATCATCTTTGTTGCAGTTTTAAAAGAAGATTCACCATATTTGTATTTCCAATTGCACATATCAACAAGTCACGAAGCATTATTGAAACGGCAAAATATTTAAAATGACCTTCATTTTGCATATTCTATTCTAAAAACCTACGCGTTTCAATTTAAACTTTAATTATTGATTTATTCGCTACTACCCCTTTATTGTTAAATCACAATTAAACGTAGTAAAATGTGTTATGTCCTCTGCATCATTTAACGAAGAGTCAATTAAAAAATGTGCCACTATAGGAACTAGTAAGCCTATTGGTGTTTCTATGGTTATGTTTTTATCTAAGTGATCCGTCTTTAATGTTTGAGCACCCCTATGTATTTAAGGAAAGATGCCACGCAAAAATGAATTACGACAATAAAACTGTAACATTTGAATGGGTAGGAATTAGGGAGTCAACATATTCTTGTGTTTCATTATTATTTCTCCAACAGTTCCATAAAAGTTGGACATTTACCAACTACATATTTACATACATTGCTGGAGAATATCCGAATTCGAGTATAAGATAGCTAACAATTTATGGCATACTGACAAATGTCAAGTTCAAAACTGGGAATAAAGGTACATTTTAGGAGTTCATGGACGTAACTGGTTCGGCCTCCAGTTTTACCGCTCTCCATTGTCGACGCCTTTCAAGATGCTCAATATCTTCTTGATCTCTTCCAACCAACAATCTTCATCATTGACATCATTTAACCTATCTGTGTTCCCTGATGTTTTATCCAGTTATCCTTCCTCTGCTGTGTGGTGTTTTGACAGTGAATGAAGTTATTAAAGTACATTGTCCCTGTATTGCTATCTTTAATTTGCTAAAATAAACCTGTTAGTAACAGAAGAAAATGAAGAGAAATTCCTACTATAGAGGTCAAAAATAGTTCCCATTCGGGTTCATGTCAAACACGTCATTAGCACAAATCTATAATAAAAGAAAAGCATATGAATATTTCTATTTGTTAGACATGTGTGCAACATTATTTACCAGTTGAACATTAATGCAATAGTTGCTTTATAAAAGGTACAAGAATTGCTTTCGCTGTTGGTGATTTGGTTATAAAATAGGTACGGTTGCCAAGTGCAAGGGAAGATGGCTGTGACAGTCATGGAATATATATTATAAGTATAACGAATCAGGCAACACAATTATCTTGGTCATGGCCAATGAATGACGAAATACCTTCGCTATGGGATGGTGTCTCATTTCATGTTCCAATCATTTACTAGCGTGCCTCTGTTGCTTGAAACTTATCTAACAGAACCAAACAATAAGTAAATAACAGAAACAATAAAATCTTTCTTTACTACTTACTACAGTCTACAGAGGACTTTCTTCGTCATAAGCCTCGGTGTAAATCCTTTTCGACTTCGGGCAGAGTTCAACTTCATTTTCCCACAGAACAAAGGCATATTTTTTAAATTATAACAACGAATACCCTTATATTTTGTAAACTAACATTATTTAAAACAATAATTTAGTTGTTTTTCTTTCTAAAGACAACAACACCAAGAAAAATATAGTCCATTACCTGCCATTACCGCCATTAGCAACGACGACGTGTAGTCTGCTAAGTTCCGGTGGAAAAAGAAAGCAAAAAAAAACCGGTAAATTAACCGATTCATGATACTGAACGGTTTGCCGAGTTCTAAAATTACTACTTTGAATTTGGTGTATATTTTGACACGTGTCAATGTCGTCTGCTCGAAAATTTCAACCTCTCACAAGTCTTAAATGAGTTTTGCCCCAAAACCGCCACCGCCAATGAAAAGCCCTAAGTTCGATCCTGACCGACCAATCAGCGAGCTTAAGTCTGGAGGAGGAGCATACTTTTTCTGCAGAATACGGCCCCTGAATTAAAAATATTGGTTGATTTGGTGACAGGGTTTAGTGATGGTGTGATTGAATCTATCATTTATTTTACCAGTAAAAAACGTATCTTCGTAGCGGTAACCGTTGCCTGATGGCACCAGTCGAGAAACCAGGGAACGAACCCTTGTGCGTAGTTTGCATTGACCTACTTTAAACAACAAAAATTGATTTAATTTAAACAAATTACCTAATTAGCGGCTATAGTTGGCCAATGGCACCAGGTGAAACACCTTAAAACGAACGGCCAATTTTTCTCTAGTCTACAATAGTACAATCAGCGTGTCTTGAACTTTAGTGAAATCAGTGAATTTAAAAATTATCGGCTAAATCTTAACTTTAAATTCTTTTGTATTAAATTATAATGAAGTTTAACTTACGAGAATAAAATAAAATTGGGACTAATTAACCCCTTCTTTTAGATGAAAAGTGAAAAAATTCGTTTTAAGCTCGCCGATAAACAGAGCGGACGACGCATTTAGTAAACAATAAACTTCGCTCTATTAGCGGTAAAACAGCGTAAGTCCAACAGTACGTTTCTCTATGATTTTAGCTAGGATTATACCACGTAATTCCAACAGAATAAAAGGTCGTAAGTTTAAGTATGTGCTTAAAAGTACAAAAAGTAATACTTAATATTAATTGTTTTCAATAAAACTTCGAAAGGCACCAGTTTAATGTTCAACCTTTCATTTAAAACCATTTTCAGACCTATCGAATAAATACTCTTCAAAAAATGGTCGAGAAACTTTCGCTATTACAGCAAACATTTCCCATGGTATTCCTATCGGAAAATTTCCCTTTTTTTGCCAAAATGTCTGAATTTTTTTATGGAAATGAAAACCACCCTTAGCAACTTTATTTTCTATGAAAAAAACTAATAGAGGGATCTCTTTGAAATTTTAACCACATATTAAGGGTCCGAATCTTAGTTCAGTGGAAGTTTTTCAAAACAATTAATACAAAAAAAACTACATCCAAACAAAAAACCCTCCTTATACATTAAGAGCAGTATGAAGTCTTATCTAAGAGAGCGACCGCTCTCTCAGAATAGAGCGGAAACGCACAGTTTTTCATTTTGTGTCGCGAAGCATAAGCAACTGAATTTTTGTTTCGCGATCCAGTATATATATATATATATATGAATGAATGAATTTGGGGGTTTATTGTGCATAAAAATATCTACACGCCGAGAATATACACATTCAAATAAATATATATACAGAAATAGTAACACTTTCAAGCATAGGTAAGTAACTGAAGGTTTTAATTCGTTTGAGTTTGAACTAAGCCCGTTCAGGTAAATATTTCAGGTAAAACGCTCACCAGCGAGAGATGGCATTTAAATCGTTTTGTAGCTTCACGCAATCCTCAGAGGAATTGATAATATTACATGTTTTTCTGTCGTCCTCAAATTGAAATAATTTACCACGCATTAAAACGAATTGTAGTTCATATGCGTAAATGTTAAATAACCAAGGGCTGAGTGAGGAACCTTGCGGAAAGGATGTTTGAGTGATTGTGCCACTACATTTTATATATAAGGTATATATGAGGTACATTTTTTCATTAGTATTTACAGTGTTATAGAAGTACGTAGGTTCAATTATACAGTTTTTAGTGTCCTTTTTACATTTGCTCTGATTAACATTTTTAATAATAATTTGACAGAAGGTCTGTAGCACATTTTTTTATAAGTTCTTGATTGCAATTTTACAGAACGACTTGGTTGTATTGTTTATATGTACCTGTTGAGTGTGAAGTTAGGATATGTCTCAGGGATTGGTTCCACCGAGGCGTCGGTAGATCCGAAACCATCGGAACCACGGGAGAGCGAGAGGGTTGACGCAATTTTATTTCTTCCAGTAAAGAGGGGAATGATCAACATGTGCGCTATTTTCGCCCCCTTCGGTAGCGATAGGGGGTGTGAAGTGGTTGAATAAAATAACTTTTATCTCGCCGCTGTAATCTTCATCTATGATTCCACCTCCAACGTATATACCCTCGGATAAAAATCGGAAGCTTCCAACTATCTGACTGACGTGGTTTGAGGGAAGAGCCATAGCGATAAAAGTGGGAACAATATTTTTCCCCAGGTGCGAGATGAACGGGGAGAGCAAAGTAAAGTCTTTAGAATCCTGGTCTACGGCGTTGCGGGGTGACGGCATCGGGTGAAAGTCTTTGAAATCTTAAGGTCGGGTTAGGTGAAACATCAGACGCCGAATATAATGCGGTTGTAGGTTTTGACGGATGAGCATTATCAGCGTCGATGATATCGTATATATTCCCTCCAGATGTCTAATACAACCTCAGTTGCTTAGCGGTGATAGTTATCTAAAAGCGTGAAAATAGCGTTTATATGGAGTTGAGGGAAGTTGTTTGCCTAAAGAGCGGAGCCTGTCGTGATGCTATTTGGAAATAAAGTTTATTTCCAAACTAGTTCTCCGGACCAGTGACCCCTGATGTCTTAAATATTAAATAGGTTCCAGGACCAGTGACCCTTCCCCTTTTTATTTTTCTGCTGGACTCAAGTATTAATTTTGAAAATAGTTAACATTATTGCTTTCAGGTACCAGTTAATCATTTATCACCAGTGATATTAAAATCACAAAATGTATTAATAGAAACATAAAATTTTCATACAAAAGTTATTGTGGCCTTTCTTTATCCTTAGGCTTTAAACATTAAAGATTATCCAGAATCATATCTACTGATATATCAAATTTCGAAGAATCAGAGTCCCGGTTTTCAGATGTTTGTTACTGATTTTGGGTTTTCGTTGGTTGTATCTTCTTTTATTGTGATAAGCCACAAGTTAATAGATGGATTTGGATCAATATCTTCCAAGGCCGTTTTTGCCAAACATATTCTTAAAGAGTTATCCAAATTTTCGGAACTAAGCAAAGTGCGAGATTTGCTCTTTAAGATGTTACATTTACTGAATCCACGTTCAGCCTCAGCTGAAGAAAGCACAACCAACAATAAAACTTCAAAAATGTTTCAGATAGCTGGGTTTCTTATTGAATATTTTTCAAGTGTTAAGGAATAGACATCCTTAGGGCTATTTCTAGTTTTAAATGGCCATTGACTAGCTAACATTCGTTTGAGAGAATTGAACTCAGTTTTAAGACACATTACTTCGTCGTTTAGAATTGGTTCAAAAATTTTTTCCACTTTTTCAATTTCAGTTTTACCAAAATTATCTAAATCTTTGCAATCAATATCACTACTAGGGCAATAAGCCAGATTCGCGTGTCAAAAATGTGAGCGCAAAGAATTGTGTCCGTGGTTGCAAATAATGTTTCCAAAAAAGAAGCAACATTTTCACACAGCTCGGAGCTTTCTTGAAGGAAAACGACTGCATTGTCTCAGTCCATTTTTATGGGATAGCCACGAAATTCATTTGGTATTTGAAGTAACTCATTGGTAATGAAATTCACTTTAGTTCCTCCATCAATTTTAAGATTTCTTATTTCACATACAGCGCTCTTAACATCATCTGTGGCTTCATACATCAGTAGGTCTCGTTTCTGCAGCTTTTGCGAGAGAAGTTCAAGCTAATAATATACGTCATACATCAAAGCTAAGGTGGCTATAAAAGATGAATTAACAACTTTTTACTAAATATTTAGCCTTAGACCGCGTTTTAGTATCTTTATCTTTAGAAGCAATGTCCTTTAAATGAAGAACCACTTGCTTCCAGTTTTTATTCCACAGCTTTCACATATTTATAATGAAATGACAGCCATCTGGTTTTAGGTAAAGAACCAAATTTCAAGACTGTTTCTTCAATTTGAATCGCCATATCTTGGATGCTTTCAAGTTTTTTGCTTGACTTGTGATAAAATTTAAATATTTCTCTAAGAACATCTGCAAAGTCTGAAATTTTCTTATTATCCTTGAGTGCTTCTTTACATAGCAGCTCTGATTTATTAGCCTTGCACTGGACGCCGATGATAAATTTGTCTTTGCTTCTGCTTCTTGAGAATTTCAATTGAACCATTGAGAAACGTGAACTATTTCGTGGCTAATGGAGCTTCGATCAGTTGAGCCATCCATGATAAACGAAAAACTTTTCGCGTTTATTATTTCTTAAGTTCATTTCGATAATCCTTTGATATAAAATTAACAAAAAAATGGGACAGTTTTTCCACTGGAGTTGGCATAACTGAGAAAATTTGTTCAAAGATGAATGATTTTTTATTACATAAAAAACAGTGTTTTAAACAAAAGTAAGTCTGTCCTTGTAGATATCAAGCTTCATGACAGCAGAAGATAGAGGCTCAGATGATAATTCAGTGGCTTTATTCCCAGCTAAACAACTTCTATGCAAAACTGATTTCTCATGTACTTGAATGGTCGATAATTGAAAATTGTTTGTACCCCGGACGAAAAAACTGGAGCTGTTTTTATAATTACCTTCTTCTTTCTTCCTACATTCTTTACTATACATTAGTTTATCCTCTTTGCAAACTCTAGAAATTGATAGAAAGTTTAACAGAGCCGGGTTAAACTTTCTATTTTTCCTTCCATGAATATTTGACCGTTCAGAATTGCAAGACGATTTAGTAATTGTAGTACTTTTTCTTGATCATCATCTTCGATTTGGATTGAGGTATTTGCTTCAGGAGGTTCTTGTGAATTTCGTGCTTGGGGCTGCATACCCCATTGAGAGTCCAATGTTCTAGAATTCCCAGGATTATTGGATTTTTTGGTATACTTTTTTGGTATACCGGGACCTGGCATTTTAACTATTAAAAAGGAAGATTGTTATAATTTCACAATCAATCAAATTAAATATTTCCGTCCTAATTGACTTACCTTAAATTTAAATACCCCAATCCTGAGAGCGAGCGAGGCCGAGCTCCAAGTCTAAAATGATAAATAGTGGCAAATGCCACGCCCAAGAGATTGTGAAAACGCGCCAAATGTAGCAGCCGAACTGCCACTGCTAGTCATTTGTGTGAGTGACTGACTTCTCCCGAGTCCCGACTCCCACAACTCCTAAAGGACTTCTTGACCTATGTCTAGCCCTAGCTGCCGTGGTCGTTCTCCTTTCTAAAAAATCTCTCTGAGCTTAGGGGTGTATACAAAAATACACAACTAGACTCCTGGAGTCGAAATTTATGTTTAAATTAAAATAATTAAAAAGGTCCCCATATCAATTTTTAATGAAAGTAGGAATTAAAAACTAGTCATTGGGAACAGTGAACCTCACGTTTTCAATAAAAAGTGGTCCAAGCTATTAATAAACTGGAAACTGGTTTTTGGCCTGTAAACCTGTCTTATTTTCTAGCCTAGTTGTAGATAGGCAGTTTCCAATGAAGAAATCCTGACTGGTGCGTACTACCTTAAGACGGCAAACCTTCGACTGTTCACCTGCCATTTTTCCCATCCGAGTTTTATAGGCCACTGATTTTTAAGTTTGTTTACGTATATCTTGGGGTCTAGCAGAGTCTATGCTATTGTTGTCTACGAATTGATTTGATTTATAAGTTGGATTAGAGTTTGTTACCATTTTCGCATATGCACTTTTTACAAAGGTGTCGCCGGTCCTGCAGTTAATACAGTTTTAGTTGTTTTAATTTCTTTAGTCACAGATACAGTCGATGATCCTAATCCCACAGTTCCTACTGGCAATGACTCGGAAAATTCACTAAGCCTTTGCTCACTGGGTCGACTCTGTAACCGCGCACCTACGGCAAAACAAGTTTGAACACAATTTCAGGATTTTCCCGGCTTCAAATTGCAAACTGTTGACATATCTTTCTTTTTTAAATCGCTGTTTACCCGCGATTGAATATAATAATTATATTGGGTTGATTTAGGAGACGACTTCACAACATCGACACCCGCCATTTCACTTTACCCAGAATACCTTGCGGCGCGAGATTTTAAGGCAAAACTTTAAGGTTCTGGTCTTATTTACAATACAGTTCCAAAGATGGCACTACGTTAGTTACAAATTCTATGACGTTTCAAAGTCCCACTGTATTCTACACTCCGGAAACTAGCGTCTCTAACTCCTTTCGTTATTTACCCCTGATAATTTCAAAGTCCTTTTCGTGTGATCCTTTAATGTCTTCTTGATAGCCATGTTCTCATTCTTAAGTGTATCAATTGCTTCCATTATAGTTTGTCGCTCATCCTGCCAGTTAGTTTCAGATTGTGTAACATGTTTCAGTTCCGATAATAAAGTCTTTATGTCAATAAGTATTTAGAGACGGGTAGTGCATATCCATAACGATCCAACGATAGCTTTAGACAGCCCAACACATTTTCAGATGATCCCCCTTACACAGAAGCCGCAGTGGAGTATGTCCCCATACTTCCCCCCATTAAATTTACAGTCAGGTAGGCAGTGCTTCCTTCATAGTAAAACAGTAGTACAATTAATCGGTATAAATAACCTTGTCAATAATAAAAGAGTTTATAAAAACTTGTGCTAACAACTCACAATTCATTTAAGAGTTTAATAACGCTAAGCCTTAGTCAATTCATATTCCAGTAGCAGACTAAAATGTTACTTAGAAATTATAATCATCCTCACATTCCATCTAGAAGCAAACTTACCTAAGGAACCAGTGGGTTCCTGGTGCATTTGACCCAATGAACTGCCATTAACGGCAAGATTGTTCTTCTCAATTTTCAACAAATGGGATATTTCTATCAATGTAATCAATTAAATATTGCGCAAAAACTTGGAAAAATTACTTCCACTTACATTATTTATAATCAAATAAAATAATTCCATATATCTGCTTTGACAAGTTGTCATAGTGGCCAACAAAATTTAAGCTAACCAAAGATATGTTTGCATCCCTATAGCCATGGAGTACACCCTTTAGTATTTACAGAAAATATCGTCTATGAAGTAAAAGCCCCTCCCGATATGCTGAAAAATAGGCCTGTGCGAGTAGTGGCAAGTTGAGTCCAATACTCGAACTTGACTCGCAACCTGTTTTCCTGGAAATCTGCGGGTACTCATGAGTCCTCCGCAAAGCTAGTATCCAATACTAAAGACTTATTATTGTAAGAACCTATAAATTACCTTCGGTTTGAGCAAGAAGGAATTTACTATAAGAAGACACATATTAATCAGATTTTAGGCTTCTACCCTTACGCCGGTGTAAGTGGACAAATAAGCCCCACCCCTTTCATATCTGTCATTTATCCGCGCTTTCCCATTGGATTCCGTGGGGGTACGTCATACAGACGAGAATTACGCAAATGACGTATTTCCGACTAGAGAAAAAAAAAACTCGGGCAAAGTAGTAAACAAAAAACATGGAGGCTGCCGCTGCCCCCGGTGCTGAAACGGTACGGGAATTATTTTTAATTGCCATTAAGCAGCTAGTTAACAATTATGAACCAAATTCGCTGGATTTGGAATACGTGTCCCTACGTGGAAACCGTTCCATAATTATTTCTAAAAAAAATCACGTGTACTATCCTTATGATTTCGTAAGCGAGTTCGAAAAACCAAACCAAGGCTTCACGAATTCCAGGGAATTTTGTGAGTTGAATGTCACTCTGAAGCCGCTTAGAATTGTGATATCGTTAGAAACGTTTAAGTCTTCACTTCAGCTGCATCATAGAGAACTAAAAAATATTTCTAATTCGTTCTCGTTTAATGAAAGTGAAAATACGTGGCACTTATCAGTAGATTTATTGGATATGCTAGAAAAGGTAAAAGAGATTGATGGCGGAAATTATCAAATCTGTTGTGGGTTTTCTAAAGATGAAATAGCATTAAAAAGTCATTCACCGTTTATATCTTGCTTCAAATACCCGTATACAAAGTATGTGTCCAATAAATGTGAAGGAATTTTGAAACGATGTATACCAAAATTAAACGAAACTTCAGTGGGTAAACTTAACATTCCACGTTGTAAAAAATGTAAACGGTGGCTGCTAGGCTCCATGGATCGTGATAAACGAAATGCTGTAAAACGAAAAGCTGAAAACGAAATAGAGAAAGGGCCAGCTAAGGTATTGAAAACAGATTGTCAGTCAAGATACGCTATTTCAAAACTCACTCCGAGAAGCCGAAAGAAAAGAATTGCTAACATTCGAAGAGAACGTCAAAATTTGGGTCGAAATTTGAAAGTCTTGCGACAAAAACTGTCTAAAATGACACTTGTGTTAAATAACACTCAGTCTAATGAACTTAACGAAATAGTAGATTTAATATCGACTAAATTTCCGGATAAACTAAATGATGTTATAAACACTGCACCAGATTTGCAAACAAAATTAGCCTTAAGAACAGCCTGGAAAAAGGATCGTCAGGCCCAACATGAAACAGACAAGAAGAACTTTTTAAAAGATCAAGACAAAAATGGTAAATTATTGTAGTGTTTTATTCCAGTTTAAAGAAATGTTTAACCCTAAAATGAATTCTAATTTTGATTAAATCTCCAAAATATACACTTAGAAACTGGGTCAAAGCGAAACAGATGGTCGATGATTACCTACCGCTTGGCTTTAGCGGTGTACGTTCGAAGCCCAGCAGCGTTCAAGGCATTGAAAAGCTTCAATTTATTACAACTTCCAAGTGAGACTTCCCTGAAGGAGTTTACAAGGGCAAACTTGGAAAGACCAGGACTATCAGACAATTACATATCTGAACAAAAGATTTTGTATGAAAAAATGAAAATTGAGAAATTACAACTTGGACATCAACCTCCTTTAGGGGAGGGAATCTTGATCTTCGACGAAGTTAAAGTGATTGGGAAGGTTTTGTGGAATTCTACAAATAATGAACTTATGGGTTTAGCCATGACCCTTAAGGAGATGAGTTCTCTTCATGACGTTTACTCATTCTTGAATGATGAAACTCCAAAGAAGACTGAATACATGCTCCAATTTCTTTGGAGAGATATTTCGAATAGATTTGATATTTTAGGGCCATACATATCGTCAGCTGGCAATATCAAGCAAAACCTGCTATATGGAGTCTTAATGGATGTCATCGCTCTTTTTGAAATGCATGACTTTCATGTTCGGGGCCTGGTTTGTGATGGAGCATCCACTAATCTTGGTGTCATGAAAACTACAGTCAATCATAGAGGAAGTTTCGGATTTTCCAATACAAATGAACATGAAATACCAGTCAGCTTCCCAAATACATTTTGGCCATTCCACGATATATATTGGATAATTTGTCCTTCTCATGAGGTTAGCTTATTTAATATTTATCATTGATTGTTTCAATTAAATAACGCATTTTTTGTTTTTTTCAATAGCTGATAAACCTCATTGCTGCGTTGTATCAGTCCAAACCAAACTCAACTAGGTTATTTTCAATAAATAACGTGGAATTTGGATGGAATGCTATTCTTCAATTATACGACGTAAACATGAAACGGAAAGAGAAAAATTTACCATCATTGGTAAAAGGTCTTCAGAAACGATATGTTTACAGAGATCCGTGGACGCGACTAAACGTCAAACCGGCAAAGGTGATGCAGGTAATACAGTTCTAAAAATTATTAATGGCTAGAATGAGGTTCCTCTCAATAAGAAAAAAAATCAAAATCATTTAATTTTGTTACAATAGCAAGAGGAAGTATTGGCAGCACTATACGAGATGGCTTTGCCGACTAATGACCCAAAACCACCTAATTCTGACGAAATTCTCGAAACTTACAACTTTCTGTACGCTTGCAGTCAATTGTTTGAAAACGGTATTTTATTTAATGATGGCTTTGTTCGTGATATGGGTCACCAATGTCTTCAGAATATAAAGGCTGGATTCCAATATTTTGTAAATTGGTTAAATAGCCTTGTGGGTACGTAAAAACTAAAAAGCTCTTTACACGTTTTTCATATAATGAAACTAACTTTTCCAGCTACCTATCCTGGATTGGAAACTACGGAATCCCAACGGCTATTCCTATCTTGGCAGGTATGATTTAAAATTCAAAGACAAGATGTTACAATTATTTTTTTTTTCTTATTTCAGACTTGGGATAGACTGAGGATAATGGTTTATGGTTTCATTGGGTTAGTGGATACCTTTATTAATGATAACCCAGGATATTTCATCTGCCCTGGATGGATAAATGGAAGCGCAGTGGAAACACTTTTTTCGCAGTTTAGATTTTCTATGGCAGGAAAATTGTCAGGAATAAATTATAACTTCGCTGTGAGAAATCGTAAAATGAAGTCTGCAGTGGGAGGCAGAAAGTTTAAACGCGATGACTACCGCGATGCTCCCCTTTCAATTGTGACAACCAACTTAAAACGATTAAGAAAACTAAAGACAAAAAGTATTTAAATGTATTTTAGCAAGAAGAATCAACTTCAAGCAATTTTGTATATCCATCCAATTGGGACTCAAAATAAAAAAGATACTTGGGAAATTAGTTTCTTTTATTAAAAAATCTGAACAAGTGACGTATTTTGAACATATCACAGTCGTAATGTTTATCACTAAATTGCTAAAAATATCACATATAATTAATCAAGACGAGATATACCTATTGGTATATCTCTTCTTGAATTAATCAAGATTCTTCGTCGAGCTTTAGATTTTGACTTGGGTGTTGAGTCCATATTAGGAACAGTAGTTGTGTCATATTTTGATTTAGACTTGGGTGTTGACTCAATATTAGGAATATTAGTTGTGTCATATTGCTCTAGGAAATTTTCCAATTCGGACTGAAAATCACTATCAAAATCATCAAATTCATTAAAAATATCTTCACAGTTAGAAGGTAATTCTTCAGATATTTTAATCGTGTTTTTGTTACGTTTGCTTGAGTTTGGTTTGGTTTCTTTGCCTTTCTTCTTTTTACTTGGAAAACTTTTCAAGGTATCTCTTAAAAGCAAGCCTCCTTTATCATTTTCACAGTGCAAGCGAATAAAATCTCCAAACCTTGCATTAGTCATTTTTCTTAAAAATATTGTTGCGTATTCTTCCTGATCCTTTCTTTTGACTGATGTATTTGGGCCCAGTTGATAGTTTATAATTGTGACTAATTGGTTTTTCAAAATTTGGTTATCCAAAAAGTTAGGTTTTCCGAGTTTAGCAAATTCTTTTCCTTGCGCTTTATAATTTTCCTCCGTAATAACAGAGCTTGCAATTTCTTCAAATGATTTAAGAAAATATTCGAAATTTTTGTTCAGAAAATATAAGTTCCCTTTATTTCTCCTTCGTAAGCCGGGAGGAAGCTTATCCTGCTCATGCGGTTTCATTCTAATTGCCGCATTTATAACTGAGAATGCCCAAGCCTGGTGTTTTTGTTTAGGGAATTTGCTATTTTCCTTCTTTTTGTGGAGCTTTGCGATTTTGCCCATCACACCTCCTGCTAGTGAGACTAATCTTGTATCAAGGAATGGATTAGTTGACGGTCTTGATTGGGGGTCATTTGTTATCACAGTTTTGGGTTGGTTTTTGGCGCCTAGTATTTTATTGGTGAAATGTTCATATATAGCCTTGGAAAGGGCATTTGTGACTTTAATAAATAAATGCAGCCAACTCTCTACTTGAGATACAGTTTCAACTGTTAAATTTTCTCTCTCGTAGAGGATGGCCTGGTTTACTTTTAGAACTTTAAAAATCACTGATGTCAGATCTTGAATGCTATCGTTGGAAATGCATAATTTGTTTGTGACTACTATGCCACAAATAGCATAAACATTTTTATTTATAATATCAAGCAATTCATGCCATTTCCTTAATAAAAAGCAATTGCTATTAATTACGTTCGGTTTGGAATCATCTTCAAAAAATATTAACAATATTTTCCACATTTTGAAAAGGAATGATTCTGCATTTTCTGTTGGCGTTGACAAATAATCTACTATAGGTTGTGAAATATTGGGAAAGGTCTTGATTTTACTTAGAATGCTTGTTCTTATAGCTTCTTCAGTTAAGGATTTAAGATTCAACGCGATATCACTGACATTAACAACCCTTGTATTCTTCACTACTCTTCCACTCTTTTTCTTGCTTTCTTCTGAAACTTTCTTGCTGCGCTTTTGCTTTGGTTTTACAGTGGTTTTCTGGAGTCGTTTCTGTTCCACTTTCTCCTTCTTTTCCTGTTTTAGTCGCAACTTTTCTTCCTGCTTTTTCAGTTGTTTTTCTTCCAATTCCTTCAACCTTTTCTCCTTCAGCTCAATTTTCTTTTTTTCCCGTTCTAATTTCTCATTTTCCTTTTGTTTTGCTTTTAAATCGCGAGCTTCTTTAAGTTTTCTCTCCCGTTCCATTCGTAGCTGTATCTTTTCTTGCTTTTGTTTTTCCTTTGAAACCAAAAAAATAATTCAATAAATCTAATAGAATCGTCTAAAGAAACAAAAAAACATTACCATTTCTTCCAATTTCTTGGAATTCGTGGAGCACTGACGTTTCTAAGATTAAACATTGAGGTTAACTGAATTCTTTAACTAAATTAAATTAATTAAATTAATTAGCATACCTTTTTTTTACCAGCATCCATCTTTTTATAACCACCCTGTTGGTACTAAGCCTAAGCTAGAAGAGAACAGACTAATTTGCAGACGACGTTTAAAAACGGAAGTTAGAAAACAGAGTCAAAATAAAATATTAAGTCCCGCCTCCTACTCCGCCCTCCCCCACCCATGAAGGGGGGGATTGTCGACTATCACGCGCACACCGGAGATGAATATATGTCTTCTAATAGTAAATTCCTTCTTGGTTTGAGTCATGAATTGTCCTTCACTTACCGATAATATGGAAACGAGGCCAAGATTTTCAAGATGAACTTTCAACATACGGGATATTGCTATTAAATTAAAAACTTAATCTATTATGTTTACAGAAGGAAAATTTACGTTACCTTCAATTCAATTCATAAATTCCTCTTCATCTTCTGACAGTATATGAAGCATTGTTTCTACAATATGGAAGTCTTGTCTTTAAAAATGTTTTACGGTCAATTTGGAAATAATTTCCTCACCTTTATCACAAAAGCACTGTGTTGTAATCGCTTAAAACAAACATAGGCCTATTCGTCTAGTTTTTTATGTCTATTTTCATTTGTATATAAGCACGTTCATTATTGTTAAATAAACACAGTTATCGTTTGGCCGTTGATCCGACTGCTTAGTTCTTGTTTACCCGCGCAACACATGGTGTCAGAAGTGATTTCGGGAATGTATCAGTCGCGATTTGGTCTTTCATAGTTCTCCGCTGTAGTCTCCGGAATTGCGATCCTTCACGACTTCGGACGAAAACGTTGCTATGCCCACGGACAAATTAACGGGGGTTAAGACAGAAACAGTGCCCGCCGTTGCCGCACCAGTCATGGCGGGGCCCATGATTTCACCACCGGACGCTTTTACGTTTGTTCCCGAAGAGTGGCCACGTTGGCGAATACGCTTCGAGAGGTACCTGAGCGTTAGTGGTCTGTCCAAGAGGACCGCATCAGAGAAAGTTGATATTCTGGTGTACATGATGGGGTGTCAAGCTGATAATATCTTGGAGTCGTTTGCCCTAACCAAGACCGCGCTAGCTGACTTCGATACCGTAATCAAAGCCTTTGAAGATCATTTTATAGTCAAACGGATGGTGGTTTACGAGAGGGCGAAGTTCAATTCGCGGATTCAGAGGGAAGGAGAGCCTGTCGAGGAATTTATTACGTCACTCCATGCATTAGCCAAACATTGTCAGTATGGTCAATTACACGACGAGTTAATCAGAGATCGCATCATCGTGGGAATACGGGATCGAAGCCTGTCAGAGCGTATGCAGTTCGACGATACATTAACTCTGGAGAAAGCGACACAACTGGCTCGCACGAGCGAGGAGGTGAAAAAGAAGCAGCCGGAACTGCGTAATGAGAAGTCTGAGGTTAACGTATGTCGAGTTACCAAGAGGTCCCAGCGTTTCCCTCGGAAGAAAGGGCTAGATTCAGAGCGGAACACAGGCCTGCCAGTGCAGGACGGTCCGCCGTGCGGTAATTGTGGACGTAAGCATCACAAGATGGCTAGCTGCCCAGCGAAGTCAGCCAAATGTAATCAATGTCGAAGGATTGGACACTACGCAAGGGTCTGTCGCTCTGGGAAGAAGGTTCAGGCGGTAACCAGCCATATTCAGGAGGTTTGCTTTATGGGTGGAGTGTCGGGCATCGGGTCTGCTGACAAACGCAAGCGATGGTCCCAATCCATACTCATAGACGACCTGCCAATCACGTTTCGAGTTGATACCGGGGCCGACTAAACTGTCATACCGGAAGATGTTTATATCCAAAATTTCTCTGCCCTGTTGAAGCCGCCAGAAGAACCCTCGCTTGGACCGGATAAAAGGACGTTACGGTGTACGGGATTCTTCCATGCGAACGCCGAGTACAACGGTCGTCAAGCGCCGATAAAAATATTCGTCGTGGAAGGATTAGACCATCCGTTATTGTCCAGCGACGCCAGCGAGGAACTAGGACTCGTGAAACGACTCTTCAATATCGAAAGCTAGGGAGCGACCACGGTCAAGCCAAGAGAAGAATTCCCCGAGTTATTCAAAGGACTTGGTCATGTCAAGTCTGCCTACAGGATCAAGCTTAAACCGGATGCTAAGCCATTTGCACTCACGACGCCGCGAAGAGTACCCCTTCCGTTAATGGATCGGGGGAAGACAGCGCTAAATGAGATGGTTGAGATGGGCGTTATTGCTCCGGTAGATGAGCCAACCGAATGGTGCTTTGGAATGGTTCTCGTGATGAAGCCTCAGAAGGAAGGGACAGCTGAACAGTCATTCAGGATATGCGTCGATTTAACGCCACTGAATCAATATGTCGAACGAGAGTTACATCCACTACCCGTTACCGAACACATTCTCGGACAGATTGGGGATGCCAAGATACTCTCAAAGTTGGACGCGAATTCGGAATTTTGGCAATTCGAGCTTGCCGAAGAATCGCAGTTGCTGACAACTTTTATTACTCCCTTTGGGCGCTTCAAGTTTAAACGTTTGCCTTTTGGTATTTCGGCGGCTCCCGAGTTCTTCCAGAAGCGGATGATGGAGATACTTGGGGACCTTCCTGGGGTACTTTACGATATGGACGACGTTTTGGTAGTAGCAAGTCAGATGGAGGTCCACGACGATCGGCTACGAGGGGTCCTCGGGCGGTTACGCGATCATGGCCTGACTTTGAATCCAGATAAATGCGTCTTCGGCGCCTTCCGGATAAAATTCTTGGGACATATCATAGACGGACATGGCGTACATCCCGATGACCGGAAGGTTCAGGCGATTGTGGAACTGCAACCCCCTACCAATACCACCGAGCTAAAACGTTTCTTGGGCATGGCATCCTACCTGGGCCGTTTCATTCCCAATAAAGCGGAGGTGGCGCACCCGCTGACTGAACTACTGCGCACCACGAATCAATGGATCTGGGGTCCGAGTCAGCAGCGGGCTTTCGACAACATCAAAGATTCCTTGACAAAAGCGCCGATCCTGGTCAATTATCATCCCAGGAGAGAAACTATAGTTTCGTCCGATGCGTCGTCATATGGTTTGGGAGCTGTCCTAAAGCAGAAGCAGGATGACGGTACCTTTAAGCCCGTCTCCTATGCCTCGAGAACTCTCAGCGAAACGGAGAGGCGTTACGCTCAGATTGAGAAGGAGGGTCTCGCCATTGTCTGGGCCTGCGAACGCTTCCGAGACTTTATTACCGGGGTATCTTTCAAGATTGAGACGGACCACTTGTACCAATCTTCTCAACCAAATCACTTGATGATATTACGCCACGACTTCAACGCATGCGGCTCAAGCTCATGAGATATTCGTTTGAAATATTTCACACTCCGGGGAAAGAACTCGTCGCAGCAGATACACTGTCACGTAGCCCACTTGAGTCGGCGGAGCCCAGCGACATCGAGGTCGATGTCGTGGCCTATATTCAGGCCATTAAATCCAGTTACCCGGCAACGGACGTCAAGCTGAAGGAGATAGAAGTTGCCCAATTACAGGACGAAGTTCTCCAACATCTACGCTCTTATACTCTCAATGGGTGGCCGGAGAAGAAGCGTCTTGCGTCTGGATGCGACGCTTATTGGGCTCACCGTCATGACATATCCGTCGCTGATGGATTATTATTGAAGGGGTCCCGTATCTTAGTACCAGCTGCGTTACGAGAGAACCTGCTTGCTTGCCTTCATCAGGGCCATCAGGGCATAACTAAGTGCCGGCGTCGCGCACAACAGTCTATTTGGTGGCCAGGGATCTCAGCGCAGATTGAGACAATGGTTCGGTCATGCTCCAGATGTATCCAGGAGTCATCTGCTCGCCATGAACCATTACTGCCATCCGCTTATCCCGAAAGACCTTGGCAGAAGGTGGCCATGGACCTGTTCTTCCTGAAAGGCAGATGGTACCTGCTTGTTACGGATTACTACTCTCGCTATCCCGAGCTCGCCTTGCTGACGGATCTCACGGCCGCCAGTATAATCAACCATTGTAAATCTATAATTGCCCGTCACGGTACACCAGAACAAGTTTATTCGGATAACGGTCCGCAATTTCAACCAGCATTCACGGCGCCTTTTGCCACATTTTCGAGAGCCTGGGGTTTCTCCCACGTGACATCGTCTCCGAGGTTTGCGCAGAGCAATGGGTTTGTTGAGGCCGCCGTCAAACTCGTGAAACAAACCCTGAAGAAGGAGGATGATGCCTATGCCGCCTTACAGGTTTATCGCGCCACCCCACTTGGCAACGGCTT
The DNA here is from genome assembly GCA_019434445.1 of Phalangium opilio. Taxonomy (NCBI): domain Eukaryota; kingdom Metazoa; phylum Arthropoda; class Arachnida; order Opiliones; family Phalangiidae; genus Phalangium; species Phalangium opilio. The sequence goes on along the minus strand of JAEQBA010001027.1, from coordinate 490,490 downwards.
CAGCCCGGCAGAATTGCTTATGGGTCGAAAGATACGCACCTCTCTCCCAGTCCTTGGTGCGTCCCTTCAACCGGTAGTACCGAACGTGGAGGCCGTTAAATCCTGGGAAGACGACCGCCGGTGCGCGCAGAAGCGAAACTACGACAGACGACATGGCGTACGCGATTTGAGTCCCTTGAAGTCGGGAGACCATGTTTGGATTTCGGATATGAAGACTTACGGAACTGTTGTCAAGCCTTCTAACACGCCGCGGTCTTATGTGGTGGAAACTAAGACAGGATGTGTCCGCCGCAATAGATTTCATTTGCGATATCTTCCGAGTCAAGCTTCGGAGGACGAACCGTCAAAGGCCTTGGTTGCAACCACCGCGCTCGCCATTCCATCCACAACTCGAAGTGGCCGGCGTTATGACTTACAAAAGAACGCTTAGAATAATTTAGTCTTAATTGTTTACGATATTATGGTTTCCATTGTTTACGAGATGTTAATTGTTCATTTGTTTAAAATTAGTTTCATTAACCTTCGAAGGGAGATGTGTTGTAATCGCTTAAAACAAACATAGGCCTATTCGTCTAGTTTTTTATGTCTATTTTCATTTGTATATAAGCACGTTCATTATTGTTAAATAAACACAGTTATCGTTTGGCCGTTGATCCGACTGCTTAGTTCTTGTTTACCCGCGCAACACAAGCACTTGGTACACAATTTTTCATGTATATCCATGAGATGCTGAACAAAATAAAAGTTAATTTTGGGGATGGTGGAAATAATAATACTAGTCCCTTTTTTATTCTTTTGCACCAATTTTTAAAATATTTTTGGGCAGGAATCAGTTGCTTTATTATTCTCAACTCCGCCTTGGTCTAAGGCCTAAAAGGTTTCCCTCTTATGCCAATATTTACCCTAATCCACTTTTATAAACAATTTTGCCAATCCTCCTTAGCCTCCAAAAGGTATACTTTAGATTTCTCACGTCTCAGAATTAAGATTCAAAAATTTGTCTCGTTTATGCAGGCCAACATTTCGAAAATAACTCACAACAGAATCAAGTAGTTTTAATAAATCTTAGCATCGTTGCCAAATAGCCCAGGACTTTTAGGGTTTGACCTAGAACATTTGAACATAAAGATGAAAATTGGTACATGTGTTATTTTCGACCCAACAAAAAATATACTAAAAGTCCCCTGCTGTAGAGCGCGAGCTTTTGCGGCCATCTTGGAAAATGGCCGCCGGGAATGCCAGCTACAATGTATTGCACATTCTTCTTCAAAAGCTATGAAAATTGGTACACATTATGACTGAGACAACATGAGCATCATAGAAAAATTTTACAGTTCTGTGTTTGATAGTTTGGTCGCCATATTGGAAAATGGTCGCCGTGAATGCTAGGTACAGTATATTTCACCATGTTTTTGGAAAGTTATGAAAATTGATAGATATTATAATCAGAGCTATGTAAACCTCATAGTAAAATATTGAAGCCATTAGTCAGATAGTTTGGCCGCCATGTTGGAAAATGGCCGCTGGGAATGTCATTTAGATACAGTATATTCTTCAAAAATTATGAAAATTGGTAATAATTATGTTGAAGACTGTCTAAACATCATTATTGAATATTGAAGACGTGCTACTTATAGTTTGGGCGCATCTTGGAAAATGACTGCTAGAAATACTAAATATATTTCAAACATATAAATCTTTTCGAAATTCCAAGATTGAGTAGATGATTTTCAATAAACGTAATAAACACCAAAAAATAGCCATCTCCAAGTCGATATTATCGACGCCATCTTTAAAAATGGCCACTCGAAAATTATTACCCTAAAATCTGAGAGAAAGGAAAGTTATTCAAAGCTGTAATTCTCTACATGTTGATTAGGGTATATAATTTAATATGGGGGTTTTATCCATTCTCGTGTTGTTAAAGATTAGATTTAAGACAAATCTCTTACAGTTCGTTCATATTCATCTCGTCAGCCTGAATGTTTTCACAATAATTGCATATCAGATGCCTTCATTAGGCGCAGCATCTGGGGCTCATCATATTCCAAATTGAACCTGCGGAAACGCCGTCAAGGCACACGGGATCGGCCAGCGGACCCGACAAACGCCCCTTGAGCAGGTGACAGAAGCTGAACACCGTCAGCCAGAAGGTGGTCGGTGACAGGCAGCACTCAGAAAGCACTTGATAAGGCGCTGCTCCTGCGGGGGGCATCTACAGCGCCCCCCCTCCTGCCATTCATCCCTGTGCCCAAATGGAACCTGCGGAACCACCGTCAAGGCACGCGGGCTACAGCCAGCGGGCGCGACAAACGCCCCTTAAGCAGGTGACGGGAGCGCCACACCGTCAGCTGCGAGCCCAGCCAGGAGGAGGTCGGTGACAGGGCTGGACTAAGGCAGCAGAAGGCTCGAGGGGACGGGGGAGTTCCCTCCGAGCACAGCAGTGCCATACGGTCCAAAAATGTATCCGCGGCCCCCAGAGGGTTGCCAAGAGCTGGGGATGAGCCATAGCAACACCTGGGTGGGGGCGAGGCGGCCGAGCAAAACGTACGCGGAACGGGGCAGGGAAAGGTCCGAACCAAGGGCGAACCCAAGGAACCATCCTAACCGGCACACCGAACTCGGGCCCCCTCCGCCACGACAAGGGCTTTTGCTCTGCTCCAACGACAAGGGGTGGCACCCCACGGGAGCGGGAGGGGGGGGTGACAGGCAGCAGGAGGCTCGAGGGGACGGAGGATTTCCCTCCAAGCACATCAGTGCCACACGACCGAAACAATGTATCCGCAACCCTCAGAGGGTTGCCAATAGCTGGTTGAGCCAATTAAGGCAACACCTGGGCGGGGGCGAAGCGGCCGAGCAAAACCTTAAGCGAACTGGACAAGTAACGGTCTGAACCAAGGGCGAACCCAAGCAACTCCCGAACCGGCACACCGAACTCGGGCCCCCTCCGCCACAAGAAGCCCTTTTGCTCTGATCCATCACAGCTAGTACAGCGACAATGTCCACGCAATGCTGAGCAAACTAATTCGGATCGTCTACAACTCTACATCCACACAAGAGGTTCCGCAGTTACAGATAATGAGTGTTCTTGAGGGCCGGAAGGCCCTTCTAGATAAGAACCCACACCCTCCCGTAATATTAAAGAAATAATTCACAGATTTTAGGCTTAGCGTCCCATAGAAAAAGCATGGGATTTTTGGTGGTCCACTCCATCGAATAACTCAGAAACTACTGCGAAGTTAAGGTTCGGAACACTTTTGAATTATCAAGCAACTATTGAGTGTTGAACTTCTGAAGTCTAAGTATTTTATTTTAATTAATTTATAAATTATGGTAAATCCGTTACATATATTACACTGTTAGCATAGCATTTTGTTCAGCCTCCGTCGGGTTTGTGGCGCATAGGATAACGCGTCTGCCTATGGAGCAGAAGATTGCAGGTTCGAGTCCTGGCAAGCTCGGTTTTTATTTTTACAGATCTTTTATTCAGCATAAATGAAATAATCCTATAAATACAATGTTTGGATAATTTTTTGTTACAAAGTACGGGCTTGTGGCGTACTTGCATTTACCTTGCATTCGAGGTAAAACATTGCAGGTTCGAGAGTTGGAAAGCTCGTTTTCTATTTTTGATGAAGAATCTTAGTATATATAAGGGAAAATTCTTAAATAACAAGCTTTCAATGAAATGTGCGCGTGGTTTAGAAATAACTTTTTTTTAATCTATACAAAAAGGTCAACTAAACTTAATTGAGTCACCAACCACCTTTTTATATGAAATAAGTTACCACCCGCCTATCTATGGTGAATTAATTTACCACCCGCCTTCCAATTGTGAATTAATTTACCACTCCCCTGCCAAATGATTTAAAATTTTAATCTTTAATCTTTCCCATAAAATAATGAGAGGCACTCGGAGTGAGCCAATATGCTCACGAACATCTTACTGGAACATCGAATTAATGACGTTTGACAAGCATATTACTATTTTTATAATAGATTAATACAAATTAAGGCTGAAGGAACAGATATTATATAAAAAAGACTTGGTTTGCCCAAGCCTTAAAAACAAAACCATAAGAGTTTTTCCAGTTGTCTGAAACGCGTATATTATTTTTTTTCTATTGAATTTTAAAGACAATCCGTATTTTACTACTCTTTAGAATTTAATTCAATCACCTGATTTTACTGCTAATGGATTAGTTTCCTAAAAATTAATTGAAATAAAAAATTTCTTATCTCAGATTTTTCAACAACAATTCCATTTTCCTGAAACATTTTATCATGAATTTTTTTCTTTTCAATGGAGAACGTACTTTAATTTTCAAATAATACTCTCATTAATAATGCATTATATGCGGTCTTTTCGAATACAAAAGGGGGCTGTTATCACCTTTCTTATATTTGATAAAGGGGTTCGTTTCTTCTTTAAGCACAGTCACAATTATTGAAATGTGTATATCAGTACTTGTGGGGAAGATTTTAGAAGTGTTGGTTGAGTTGCTATTTAGTTGACAACATTATGAAAACTTGATGTGTTTAAAACCTTTTGAAAGGAAAATTCCCGGAAATTATAAAGAAAGAGTCAATTTGATTAAATTTACACGATATCCCTCAAAATAATAAATGCTTGATAAAATGTTTCAGGAAAATGGAATTGTTGTTGAAAAATCTGAGATACGTAATTTTTTATTTCAATTAATTTATAGGAAACTAATCCATTAGCAGTAAAATCAGGTGATTGAATTAAATTCTAAAGAGTAGTAAAATACGGATTGTCTTTAAAACTCAATAGAAAAAAAATAATATCGTTTTGCTTCTAAGGCTTGGGAAACCAAGTCTTTTTTATATAATTAAACGTTGGTCTTGAATGGCGTGAATGGGACTTAGGATTCGGGATCGCGAACCCATCTCCATTCTTCGCGGTTTAAATCGTTTCCTAGCTATTGTAGTAGCGGAATGTCTTGGTTCTTTTGCTACACTATCACACCCGAATTAAAAAGTCTTCAGTCTTCAGTCTTAAATATGAAATCAAAACCACACCAAGAAGAGAATCTCAAATCGAGACATTTGAGAAAAAAAGGTTCAGAGAACAATTCTTTCATTTACATGCTGTAACTGGATGTGGTTATGATAAGGCGCGGTTTAAAGTAATGACAGATAATCAACCTCTTTCAAATACGTTGAGAGTTTTTAATGAAAATATTAAGTCAACAAGAGCTAGGAAACGATTTAATTCCGAACAGTGGGGATGGGTTCGCAATCGCTAAAGTCAAAGACCCATTCACACCACTCTGATTCCTGCATCAGATATAGCTTTGCTTTTCTTTGTTTCAGATTTTAGGAAAGTAATCTTTCAGTGACCATTTTTAAAGATGGGATTGATAACTTAGACTTGGAAATACTTATTTTTATGGTGTTTAATACGTTCATGAGAATCATCTACCCGGTAAAGAAATATCGAAGAAATTTATATATCGGTAATATATTTGGCATTTCACGCAGTCATTTTCCAAGATGGCGCCCAAACTATCAGCAGAATGTCTTCAATATTCAAGTATGGTGTTTAGACGGTCTTCAACAATAAATTTACCAATTTTCATAATTTTTGAAAAGTATACTGTATCTAAATGATATTCCCGGTGGCCATTTTCCAACATGGCGGCCAAACTATCTCATGAATGGCTTCAATATTTTACTATGAGGTTCACTCAGCTTTCATTATAATATCTATAAATTATCATAATTTTCCAACAACATAATGAAATATACTGTATCCAGCATTCACGGCGGCCATTTTCCAGTATGGCGACCAAACTATCAAACACAGAGCTGTGAAATTTTACTATGATGTTCATGTGGTTACATTCATATTGTGCACCAAAGTTCGTAATTTTTGAAGAAGAACGTGGAATACATTGATGCTGGCATTCCCGGCGGCCATTTTCCAAGATGGCGGCGAAAGCTCGCGCTCTACAGCAGGGGACTTTTCGAGTATTTTTTGTTGGGTCAAAAAGAACACATGTACCAATTTTCATCTTTATGTTCTAATGTTCTAGGTCAAGCCGTTTTTTAGCCTGTCTGTCCTGGCCTAAAAGTTGCCGTTGGATTCGCGGTGGAGTTATATCACCGCGTTACAAAACGAATAGGAGCGGAAATAAGGAAAAACTAGAAAATCGCCCATAGAGAAATTTGAGGAAGATAGTCTATGAAGAGGGGGCCAGAAATCCGCAGGGGCACCGCCAACGGTACAAACAGCCCCTTTAAAATCCTATGGAGTGATTGGGATTAGCCATTTAGCGAGTATAATAGAGGTTGGAGAAGAGTCATTTTTAGCAGAATACGGCCACAGAGGCCTTTTTTCAGTTTGATTTTCATACTTGCTTCAGCTTTCAGAAAACTCTGCACTCGCTTTTATGACTCTTTGTGAATTATCCATCCTTCACGCTTTGATCTAGTACCATTGCCCCATTGCTATCAACAACAGCTTGTTGTTCCTGCAATACGGTTCGTACCGAACCAGGATAAGTCAGGGATTTGTAAAATGGGGGAAAAAGTCAGGGATTTCGTTCGGTATATCAAACCATGATTCGAGCAATGATAAATATGGGCTGGGTGTGATGAAGTGGGCTCTGGTAAAAATCTTAGGTCAGGAAAATTGGGAAAATTTGGTCAGGGAAAAGCTGTAAAAGTCAGCCATTTTCAGTATAAAAATTTTGTCTGAGACCTCTTTAGTCTGAAATTCTAGACTCTAAACTAAAAAAAGAAACAATTTAAATGTTTTGAAGCTCTTTTTTACTTTAAATTGTGAACTATGGCATTTTACAATACAACGAAGAGCAGGAAACACCCTTGACATGTTTGGATTTTGGTTCTCTGAAAACTCTTTGGGTGCAGTTCTAAAATGTCTATAGCGCGCTTAGGCTTTTTCATTCAACAGACGCAATAATTTCCTCATTTTCAATTTTCAGAGATACCCCGGCTACGAAACCCCATAACTCCCACATTCCTTCTAGCATGCAGTAGAGTTACACCTGGTTACAATGTCCTTAAGTATTGGAGCATTATCCTTCTCTTCTTGAGCTTTGTTAAGTAGGATACTTGGAGAACCATTCTGCTTGAAATGACCCACAAAACCTTTGCATTTTTCTTTGATGTCCGTACGTTTTCTGCCATTTACTTGACCCCTTTGAAGGTATCATCAATGGCAAGATGCAAGGTGCGGCAGAAACACGATATATGTACCCAATATGGTTCACCTTTGATAGTTTTTTTCCATGTTTCGAGCATTTTACGATGCTACATAAATAAGAGTGGTGCCTGAAATGTGGTCACTTAGGAAAACTGACTGCATCAATCCACTCAAACTAACCCTTGCAAAATCAGATGTGTGACTACTTGAATCTAGGTAAAAAATCCAAAGGAATAAAATATAGCCCTGAAAAGTCCATGGTAAAAAAATCCAAACAAATAAAATCCAGATACTAAAAAAGTAAGGGAAAAAAATCAAATTTTTTATTGTTCCATACTATTTTATCGAAACCTAATATTATGCGAAATCGCTTTTAAAAAATTGGGAATGTCTCGCGTTCCACTAAAATATTCTTCACACAGTATTTTCAGCTTTGCTTGTAAATCCGAATATTATCGTTTCTTCTTCGGTGGTAAATTCCCCAACACACGCTGGGCCAACTTGGTTTCGTCGGAGGAGAGTTCTAATCGCATCTTCTCTATAAGGGTCCAAATGACGAGATGTTTCTGGCGAACTAAATTTGAAAATCGGATGGTTCCAACCCTCGCATTCGTTGTTAGTCCTGTCGGCGTCATTTAAAGTGGAAACATTGGTTCTATTTTTCGAAGTTTAAAAGTCGCAGCAGAGTATATTACCTATTCTTCGAAACAATCCATTGACATAAGTAGAATCAAAATTCATTTGAAATTTTTTGGCGTGGTTTTTTTTACCAATGGATTTTTACTTTACTTAACTTTCCACTGTGTGGCATCGTCGAAAATAGCAGTCACTTCGTTTATGATCTCATTTGTCATACTTGCATAAAGTTGAGCAATAATAGATCTAGTACGTACGTGAGGGCATTTGGTATCAAGCGATGGCGTAACCATTGGCGTTTTCAACGTACACCTTACTAAATATTTCTCGGTACTATGAATATATTACGAAATTCTTGGTACTACAAATAGTACACGGTACTACACATACAGGTTACAGGTTAATTCCTCAAACTACATTTACTTCTAAATCTAATGCGATATTTCCAAATACTACGGGATAATTCTAAATATTACTTTATACTTCAAAACTACACAATTTATGGAATATATTAAAGGACTGAAAAGCTATCTTAGGTGCTGTCAAATGAGAAAAATGCTAGGACATTTTGTTAATTCGGAAGATAATAATTTTTTATTACGGCACAAAAAACACCAGATGTCTCTGACTTTCATAACAAGGGGTCGTAATGTTCGGGGGGGTATGAACTGTTTTTGGTGCATTTTTCCCACGTTATCGTAAAAAATCGCCAATCATCGAGAGGGGCGTGGAAAATCATCGGAATGTCTCTTCCCAGTGAGCATGTATAAGAAGGACTCTCCGAGAGACCAATTTCATCGTCAGCCCCCCCCTTGTTGTTATTGCTGTAGTAAATAGTCGAGAAATTTCCATCACGTGACGTCTGGCCAAAGAGGGTAGAAAGAGGGGGAGTAGAAGGCTTGGCTGGAGTGTTCTCATTTTGAAAGTTCACCTCTAAGCTTCCGGTGCGCGCGCTCATCTAACTCTGCCCTTTTATTGGTTGAAATACGGTGAACCGGATATTAGGAGGAAAATATAACAAATAAATAAAAAAGAAAAGCACCCAAAATGCCTTGCCAACGCCGCTAGCTTCTACTCCCCCTCTTTCTTCTCTTTGGTCTGGTTCCTCAGCTGTGCGCCGCTGTAGGTAGTCGTGAGAGAGAGATCGGTCTCTGCCGTTATAGTTACCTTGCCCCTTCCCTCTCCTTTCTATACTCACGTCTAAAACCAGCTCAAGATGTCCACGTTCGGGCTCACTATAATTACAGACGGACCACATGCTGTTCTGGCAAAGAGGGAAGATAGTAGCAAGTTCGAATGTTTTCTTCAATGAATGTTATAATAAAAATAAATTGACAACAATGGTGGTGAAGCAATGATACTATGGAAGAAAAATGTCAAGTCGAAAGTAACAGGAAAAAATTGCAAAATATATTTATGTGACTTTTAATTTCAAAATTTTAGTAGCCCCAAAAAAGGCTTTGGAACTACATGATTTCGACAGTTTGATTCTAATTCTAAGGGAGCGGTAGCTCCCTTAGATAAGGCCTGATGACGGCTTTAATGTATAAGGAAGGTTTTTGGATTGGTTTTAACTTTTTTCGCATTAAGTTTATTGTTTCGAAATTTTTCTACTCAACTAAAATACGGGCCCTTAATATGTGGTAAAAATTTCAAGATGATCCACCTAATAGTTTATTTTATAAAGCATAAAGTTGCTAAGGGTGGTTTTCATTTCCATAAAATTAATCAGTGATTTTGGCGAAAAACTAGAGAATCTCCATAGAAATAACATGGGAAATTTTCCAAACTCACCCATTTTGTAACTACCCTTACAAAAATAACTATACGTTTGATAGATTTGAAAACGGTCTTAAATGAAAGCCCCATTTTTAAAGTGGGCGCCAATTTTTGTTTCATTAAGAAAAACAAAGTTTAAGTATTGTTTTTAATAGTTTTAAGTACCGGCTCCGAATTACGTGGTTTACCTTTAAACTGTGGAACTTAAGACTTTTTTGCTTGGGTTAAGTAATAAAGAAAGTCATTCTAGGACTTACGTTGTTTTACTGCGGATAATCAAATTGGTAGGGCAATTAGCTAGCTTAATTGTCATTATAACTATTGCGCGTCCAACTAATTTAGTTGCGAAGTACAGATTAAACTTAATTAAACAAAATAAGCAATTAAAGATAATTAAACAAAATAAGCAATTAAAGATAATTACCAATTTTAGGTAATCAAATTTTTACACGAGTCTAAACTATAACATCTGTTTGTGTACAAGTCTACGGAATCTGTTTAAGCGCAGACCTACAGAATATTTTTGTGCAAAGGAGTATAAAATCTCTTTGTGCAGAGACCTATGCAATCATTTCGTGCACAGGCCTATGGAATATTTTTGTTTCCAGGTCTAAGGAATCTTTTCGTGCACAGGCCTATGGAATATTGTTTTACACAGGTCTACGGAATGTTTTTGTGCAATTCTGCATGGAATCCTTTTGAGTATAGGAGTATGGACTCTTCTGTGCACAGGTCTATGGAATTTTTTGTTCATGGGTCTATGGTATATTTATGTGCACAAGTTTGAAGAATCTTTATGTGCACAAGTTTGAAGAATCTTTATGTGCACACAAGTCTAAAGAATCTTTATGTGCACACAAGTCTGAAGAATCTTTATGTGCACACAAGTCTGAAGAATCTTTATGTGCACACAAGTCTGAAGAATCTTTATGTGCACACAAGTCTGAAGAATCTTTATGTGCACACAAGTCTGAAGAATCTTTATGTGCACACAAGTCTGAAAAATCTTTATGTGCCCAAGTGAAAAAACTTTATTTGCACAGGTCTACGACTTCTGTTTGTGCACAGGTTTACGACTTCTTTTTGTGCACATGTCTTTGGAATCTGATTTGCTCATTTCTATAACATCTCTTTTTGCGCAAGTCAATAACATTTGTTTATGCACAAGTCTAAAACATCTGTTTGTACACAAGACTAAAACATCTGTTTGTGCACAAGACTAAAACATCTGTTTGTGCACAAGACTAAAATATCTGATTGTGCACAAGTCTAAAACATCTGTTTGTGCACAAGTCTAAAACATCTGTTTGTGCACAAGTCTAAATCATCTGTTTGTGTACAAGTCTAAATCATCTGTTTGTGTACAAGTCTAAATCATCTGTTTGTGAACAAGTCTAAATCATCTGTTTGTGAACAAGTCTAAATCATCTGTTTGTGAACAAGTCTATAACACCTGTTTGTGAGCAATTCTATAACACCTTTTTGTGAGCAATTCTATAACACCTTTTTGTGAGCAATTCTATAACACCTGCTTGTGAACAAGTCTATAACATCTGTGTAAACAAGTCTATAACATCTCTTTGTGCACAAGTCAATGACGAGAGTGACTTCTGTCTGAGCAAGGGTCTACGGAACATTTTGAGCACGGGTCTACGGATTATTTTTGTGCAAATGGGTATGGAATCTTTTTGAGCATTAGGGTTTGAAATCTGTTTGAGCATAGGGGTATTGAAAATGTTTGTGCATAACTCTATGGAATCTGATGTGCACATGTCTATAACATCTCTTTTTGAGCGAGTCTACGACATTTCTTTGTGCACAAGCCTGTGATTTCTATTTGTGCACAAGTGTACGAAATATTTTTATGCACAGGTGTACGGAATATTATAGGTAAAAATGGATACCGAATATTTTTGTGCACAGGTGTAAGTGATATTTTTGTGCACAGGTGTACGTGATATTTTTGTGCACAGGTGTACGTGATATTTTTGTGCACAGGTGAACGTGATATTTTTGTGCACAGGTGAACGTGATATTTTTGTGCAAATGGGTAAGGAAAATTTTTGAGCATAGGGTTATGGAATGTTTTTATGCAGAGGTCAATGGAATATTTTTGTGTACAGGTATATGGAATGTTTTTGTGCAGAAGTCCGTGAAATATTTTTTGTCTACACGTATATGACTCATGTTTGTGCACAAAACTATAGAATGTTTTGTACACCGGTCTAGGACATATGATTCTACACAAGTCTATGGCATCAGTTTGTGCAAAAGTCTAAGGGATGTGTTTTTGCACAAATTTTTGCACAAGTCTATTTTTGCACAAATATTTGACATCTATTTTTGCACAAGTCTATGGTATTTGTGTGTGTACAGGTCTACAAAATATGTTTGTGCACAAGTCTGAAGAATCTTTATGTGCACAAGTCTACGGAATCTCTTGTGCAAATGTCGATGACATCTCTTTTTGAGCAAGTCTATGAAATCAGTTTTTACACAAGCATATGACATCTGTTTGTGCAGAAGTCTATAACATCGGATTGTGCAAAACCGTGTGACTTCTCTTTGTGTACAAGTCTGTGGAATCTATTTGTGCACGAGTCTACGTAGTATATTTTTGCTCAAATCTATGGAATCTGTTTATGTGCTAGTCTACGGCATCTATTTATGCGCTAGTCTACGGCATCTATTTATGCGCTAGTCTACGGCATCTGTTTGTGCACGGGTCTACGGGAAATGTTTGTGCAAATGGGTGTGCAATATTTTTGAGCATATAGGGCTGTGGAATGTTTCTGAACAGGTTCAAGGCATGTTTTTGTGCACATCTCCATGGAATATTTTTGTACACAGGTCTATGTCACATGTTTATACAAAAGCCAATAGAATATTTTGTGAATAGGTCAATGGAATCTTTTTGTGCACAGTTTTATGAAGTATTTTTGTGAACAGTTTTATGAAATATTTTTTGTGCGCAGGTCTAGGGAATATTTCTGTGCAAATGTTTATGGAATAGTTTTGTGCTATGGGTATGAAATCTTTATGTACACAGGTCTAAGGAATCTTTATGTGCACAAGCCTATGTAATGTTTTGTGCACAGTTCCATGAAATCTTTTATGCACATCTCCATGAAATCTTTTGTGCACATCTCCATGAGATCTTTTTGCACAGGTCTATGGAAACTTGATGTGCACAAGTCTATAGAATGTTTTTAAGCACAGGTCTATGACTTCTGTTTGTGCGCAAAACTATGGAATCTGGTTTGAACATTCTATGACATCTGTTGTGCACAAGCCTGTTACTTCCACTTGTGTACAAGTCTACGGAATTTGTTTGTGCACATGGCTACGGAATCTGTGCACAGATCTCCGGAATCTGTTTGTACACAGGCTTACGGCATCTGTTTGTACACAGGCCTACGGCATCTGTTTGTGCACAGGTTTACGGAGTCTGTTTCTTTACATGTCTACGGCATCTGTTTGTGCACAGGCCTACGGCATATTTTTTGAGCTCAGGTCTAGGGAATGTTTTTGTGCACAGTTTTATGGAATCTCTTTGGGCACAGGTCTATGTAATATTTTTGTGCACAGGTCTATGGAATCGTTTTGTGCAAATGGGTATGGAATCGTTTTGTGCAAATGGGTATGGAATTGTTTTGTGCAAATGGGTATGGAATCTTTTTGTAAACAGGTCTATGGAATCTTTATGTAAACAGGTCTAAGGAATCTTTTTGTAAACAGGTCTATGGAATCTTTATGTAAACAGGTCTATGGAATCTTTGTGCATGATGTATAAGCCTTTTCTTTCGAAGGTAATAAAGTTTAGATCTTTGGTAGGGGGAAAATCATAAAGATCCAACCTTCGTTACTTCACACCCTTGGTCCAATCTCGAATATACTCATTAAGGGAATCATTATAGTCAGTAGTGGCGAGTGAGTTATAAATATAAACGGGGTGGCTCATAAAATTTTTGGAGCAAAAATGTATCCGCGTTTTGTATGTCAAAAGAGTCAAATAAGATCAGTTGCAAACAATCAATATTTATTAAGATAGAAAAAAAACTTTGAACCTAAAATTTTATGTTTAACATATTCTGGTAGGGGATATTAATTTCATTAGTTTTACTTACATCTTAAATTTCTCTGGAATTTCTCTGGAATTTATAACCTTGATTATCAATGACTGGGGTTTCCGGGGACTTAATTTCTTTTAGGGGATACCTCCTTCTGCCATTTACTTGAAAATATTTAAGTTAGGATCAAATGTAAATTTAGCGCATGCATTAAAATTAAATTTTCTTAGAAAGAAAATATTTTGTAAGGGATTATTAAGGGGATTATTTCTTAATTATTCATCAATTTCGAAATAATAAAGTAACAATTCTCAATTGCAAACAATTTTCAGTTAAAGGTTTTATTCAAAAATTTAATCTTAGATTGTTTCTTACGGTTTTTTGGAGTCAGGTGAAGATATATATATTATATTTTTTTTTCTTCCGCGCACTTTCACGCACTATGAATGTCCGTACTCCGGTAGGGGTAAAAAAAATTATGGTTAAATAAAAGTTCGTGTGATCCGAGGTTTAACCGCGCAGGGCTTCGCCGTGATATTTTATCTCGAATGACGTGGAGAGCCCCCAGAATGGGCTTTTATCCTTTTTGACAAGGGGTTCTGAGGTAGTAGATTCTGGACGAATCACGAGGCATCTTGATGATGTTATAAGTTTAAAACGAGAACTTCCTGGAAAAACCATGCACGTAGTGCACGTAGGCCAATACTTGTTTTGAAAAATACTGATCTGGTTTTGCACGTGTTAATGCTGTAGCCTGGTACGGGGATTCCTTTTGAATTTTTCGGGAAAGTTTACTGTCAATCGTGATATATGACTTCTATTTTATTTAGTTTGGAAACTTGGAATTTCAAGGGTTAGTGTCATCTTTCAAGGGATAGTACTATATACGTCCTCTCGATTAGTAAGATTTGGTGTTATTAATTGCATTAATTCCATATTATTAATGTTGGTTTAAGTAAAGGAAATTGTTTAATCATTGTTAGTAAGGGGCGTAAGGGGAATTCTATTAAAAAAAAGAAAAACTTGAAGTATTTCATTTAAGTCAATCCAAATTCATTTTATTAGCATTTAAGTGCTCGAATAAATCCTTTCATATAAAATAACATTTAATTAAAAATTTAATAGAAAGAATGAAAAAGAAGAGAGAAAAAAAACTTTAATTGAGGAGGGTTACATACCCCCCTCTCTTCTAAGAGTTCGTCCCGAACTATAATTGGGTGCTCATAATAAAAAAAAAAAATAATTTTTTTTTATAGGGGGCAAAATGTTTATGGTAGGCGGTCACGTCTGTTGCGTCTGGATAGGTTTTCAGGGAGGGTATAGTTGCTTCGAAGGACCCACCTTCTATGGGGAATTTGGTAATTTTCTCCTTCTTCCATCGTGAGTCTAAGATCTGAAGTATCTGTTGCTTGGGTGTTTAAAGGTAAGGGATGGTTGTTTAAGCACTCATTAACATTATGTCCAGAGGTATGACATCTATCGCAAGATACATAGGGGTTTGGGAAGACGCCCGTATCAACTCTTATTAATAATTCTGTAAAATTTTGGGGGGTCATCGAACTGCGATGCCTTACTCTAGGGTTTCGCGCATCTCTATACCCATAAAACCTAGTTGGTTCCCTAAATATGGTTCGCGGATAATTAAGGGGGTTGCGATTAACGGTAGGTGGATTCAAAACAAACGATAGATCGTTTCTTTCCGACGATCGTTGCCGTATGGTAGGGGATCTTCTTTGGTTACTTTCTGGCTGAGATGGTGTTGCTATGTTGGGCGTTTCGATTTGGGCATCAGTGGTATCATGGGCAAGACGGGGAGAGTTGGCGATTTCCTCCATTTGTGGGGTAGTAGGAGCCGGTTCTGGCTCTACCCAGGGATCATCTAGTTCCCATACCTCCTCTTCTTGGGTGTCCGTGGGAAACCTTGGAAAAGCTGCAATTTCTCTGTTCCACATTTGAATTATGTCTTCGGTATTGGTTGGCAAGGGTTCTCCAGGCATAGTAACTTCTCTCTCCCAACTGGCGATGGGGTGGACAATCGGGCGACTGGGCATAGGGTCCATGAAGGATGTAGGGGTCGGTTCGTCCAATTCCCAACTCTCGTCCCGGGGTTCTCTGGATGCGGTTGTGGTAAGGTGATTGGGACGTCGGCGACGTCTTCTTCTTGTAGGTAGATCATGCCAAACGTCTTCTTCTTCCGTGGACAACTCGAAGGGGTTAATCTCTCTGGGTGGCGGCGGACGTGGCTGTCCCATGACTTCCATAATGGGAAGTTCTGGATATAGATGCACCACTAAGGGGATGTCGGGAGGGCATGGCTCTAGAACTGAAGGTTGGATTAAGTAAAATGAAAGCTTTGGTTGGCATTTAAGGCAATAATAGTGGGGCATTGTTTGTGATTGTTCTATAGTAAGTCCTATACAGTTAATATGAAACCATGATTCGCAGTTATCACATTGAATCCAGTTTAAAAGTTTATCAGTTATTTCGTGAATAATACAAGTAGGGGCGGCACATTGGTCCGTATCGTCATCAGTCTCTCTCTGCGTGACTTTTTTCTTTCTTTGAAAGTAGCGTCTCCGCGATGGACGATTAGGGGGAATATCGGGAACGGTACTCTCTTCACTAGCGGTGGAGGTGGTCACCATATCTCGGTCGTAATAGAGCTTAAGGTTGGATATGTGATGCGTACCTATGTCCTCATTGGTATTGGGATCTTTTAGTTTATAGTCAATATTATTAACGCGAGCCGTAATCACGAACGGTCCTTCGTACTTTGGTGCGAGTTTCTGCGAAAACCCTGCTTTCGCGCTCGATTGTGGATGAGTTTTTATCCATACTAATTGTCCAACGGTAAGGGTATAATCTCGATGGTGTTTGTCATAATATTCTTTATTTTTCTCTTGTGAGATCGTAATGTTTCTCTTAACATTCTCATAGGCTTCATTTAATTCTTTGGTAAAGTTCATAGTAATAATGGGAAGTTCATCAAAATCATAGGGTATGGGGTCACCTGGCAATCTAATTTCTCTCCCATAATTCAAAAAGTTAGGGGTATATCCGGTAGTATCGTTAGGGGTACTAATAATTACTAGTCTCACTAAGGGGAGGTGTTTATCCCAATGATGGTGATCATTTCCGATATATGTAGCCAATAGTCTACCTATCACTTGGTTGTATCTTTCAGTTAGATTGGCTTGGGGGTGGTAAATACTTGTGTAACTGTGTTTAATACCAAGTACTTTCATAACTTCAGTAAAAACGTCTGCTATAAATTGGGGTCCTGAATCGGATATCAAACGTAAGGGGATACCATATCGAGAAATCACATGATCGACCAAACTATTAGCAACATCAATAGCAGTGGCCCTTTTTAGGGGTTGTATCTCTACAGCTTTGGTAAAATAGTCTACCATCACAAGTAGCATTGTGTTTTCTATAGGGGATTTTGAGAAGGGACCCATCAGATCTATTCCGACGAGTTTCCAAGGTCCGTGAACTAGGGTCGACATCATTAGTCCTGGTTTCTTACGTCTTTCTGTCTTGGTTCGTTGGTATACTATGCACGATTGAACATACTGTTTAATATCTTTCTTCATTTCCTCCCAATAGTAGTTTGCTTTGATCTTTTTATAAGTCTTTTCAATTCCCATGTGACCGGCAAATCGAGCATCATGATATCTTTCTAATACATGTTTGCGAGCTTCAATAGGAGTCAATAATCTGGGGTAAGGGTCTTCTTCTGTATGTTTTAAATAGATGAGTTCGTTTAATTTGATATATAGAGGATGTTCGTTCGATAGTAGGGGATCATCAAATAATTCTTTTATATCTGGATCATTTTGTTGTTTTTCTAACCATTCTTCTTGACTTTATATTTTAATAGGGATGTCATTCGGTAGTGGATCTATTTGGATGGCCCATAAAAAATCAGGTCTTTCTTCTGAAACGTTTTCGTTTATATCAAGCGGCGGGACTTCGGTATTAGGTGTTACCATCTTGTTTTCTTTTGATGTTATTGTAGCATTTGCCGCTATATTTGGAAGTTCTATTTTCAAAGGATTGGTAAGGGGAGGATTAGGGGAAGTTTCCTGGTCGATTACTCGAGAAAGGGGGTCGGCCAGTTTATTTTTGACTCCGGCTCTATATTCGATAGTGAAATCGTAGTTTTGTAAACTGAGGGCCCATCTTGCAAGTCTTCCATGAGGATCGTGTAAACAAATCAACCATTGTAACGCCGCATGATCGGTTATAACTTTAAAATGAATTCCTTCCAAGTAGAATCTGAATTTCTTAACGGCCCACACCACTGCATAACATTCCTTTTCTGTAGTGGAGTAATTTCTTTCGGTAGGGTTTAAGGTTTTGCTTGCATAATGTATGACTCTAGGATGGTCGTTCTTGACTTGTAATAACACCGCTCCTAATCCTATTCCACTTGCGTCTGTGTTAATGATAAATTCTCCTTCTTTGATAGGGGCGACTAAGATAGGGGGTGAGATGAGTTTCTCTTTTAACTTCATAAAAGCGGCCTTTTGTGGTTCATCCCAGGTCCAAGGTGTATCTTCTTTTCTCAGTGAATTTAAGGGGGCAGCCACATCGGCAAAATTAGGTATGAATCTTCGAAACCATCCAGCTAAACCCATGAATTTGGCTAATTCATCAAGATTGGTAGGGGGAGGATATTTCAGTAAGGCTTCAGTTTTTGAGGGATCAGGTCGAATGCCTTCTTGGCCCACTAAGTGTCCTAACATGGGAACTTCAGATTTAGCGAAAGTGCATTTATCTAGTCTTATAGTTAACCCACTATTTTTCAGCCTTGTGAATACGTAGTGTAGATCTTCTAAATGTCTTTCCCAGGTAGGGGAAGCAACTAGGATGTCATCTCTATAGACATTGGTGTTATGCTCTCTTCTCACGGTAGGGGGAAATACTTCATTCATCAAATACGCAAAGCTTGCGGAGGCATTAACTAATCCAAAAGGCATGACCAAAAATTCATATTTTCCTGAGTGTGTGATAAACGCCGTTTTACTAATGGAATCTGGGTCCATAGGTAGCTGCCAAAAACCTGATAGTAAATCTATAGTTGTAATGTATGTAGGGTTTCCAATGGAGTCGAGTACTTCGTTAACATCCGGGTAAGGGTATACATTCTTGACGGTGATTGCGTTTAATTTTCGGTAATCGACGCAAAATCTGGTATCTCCCGTCTTTTTAGGGACCAATACTACAGGAGAACTCCAAGGACCTCGTGACGGACGAATTATTCCATCTTCTAGCATAGTACTAACGTGCTCTTCTATGATAGCTTGTTTGGTAGGGGAAACTCGGTAAGGGGGTGCTGCAATAGGGTTGTGCAATCCTGTGTCTATCTTATGAGTGGTTACATTAGTATGACCCGGCTTGTTACTCAATACTGAAGGGAATTTATTAAATAGATCTTGTAAGTCTTGTTTCTTAGGGGAATCTAGATCTAGATCTTTGGGCAACTTTACATCTGGTATGGGCTCTAGTATAATGGGAGGTTGAGATTGAATAAAGGGAAAGACCCAGTGTTCTCCGTTTATTGTGCAGGTTAGGCTTTGGTCATCATAATTCACCCTTGCACCTACTTCGGTCAACCAATCTGTGCCTAATATGATTGAAAATCTAGCTTCCTCAATTATATAACATTCAACATGCATCATAGGTCCTCTGGCATCGTCTATTTGTATGTTAAGATTGATAGGTCCAGTTGCTATTAATCAAAAATGTCTTGATTTGAATCAAGACCTAAAAAGTATCGATAAGACTGAGGTTATCACTTGACTGAAGGATCAGATATTAATTTTTATTTTTAATTGAAACTTAAATGCATGCTTAAGAAAAAACAACGTTCCATTACCGTTTTCCGTTGAAATAAATTATTTTACTGGTAATCAATTTCAAAAATTTACTTATCTCGGCTTTTCGACCACAATTCCATTCCCCGAAAACATTTTATCATTACATTAATTACTTTTGTGAGAGTACGTGTATGGTTTTTGCGTTTTAAAAGGTTCCTAAAGACGTTAAATCCCCATTCGTGACCAGCACGCTTCGCAGTGGAACATTTTAATTATTCTAAAACCAATGGCGCCAAATTCAATAGGAACAGTAACATTTTTACTCGCGGTTTTGCAAAATGATGTAATATCAAGTGTACTTTAGTGAACCGTCGTATTGTTCTTTCTCATAGTTCAGGGCATGATCAGTGTTACTGCCCAATTTCTCTCTCTAGTTTCTAACAATGGTGAGAGACTATTTGATAAGGCGCGGCACAACGTTATATTCTAAGTAGCACAAAAGGAAAAAGAATCCATTTTTTAATATTTTGGTTTGAAATTAATAAACTCATGATAGTAGTTATAACGAACAGAAAGTCAAGGGGATGGCACCGGTAATGAGCAGCAAAAAGAGAGGAAATTTTGCTTCAAGGTAGCAGAGGGACATGGTAGTGAAAATAGTAATCTAGAATTTTGTTCGTTCAAACCTTAATATATCATGAAATATTCAAGTGGGGAGGCGGCACTACCTAGAAAGATTGATTTTGGCAGATAACAGCGAAAAAATTATGTTCTACACACACTGGGACTATGGGAGAGTTTCTGGGCCACAGGTCGCACATGATGAAATTTCAACTCCAGTTTACATCTGTTCGTACTAGTAGCAGGTTAAGCTATAGTTTGCTTAGGTCCTGTTAGTCTCGAAAGGGTTATATAGTCCTTGTAACTTTTAAAAGGTTTTTGTCTTGGCTTAACAGACCGCCATTACAGTTTTTTATTGTTTTATAGGTTATTTTGACACGTTATCTCCCAAAAGTAATTAATGTAATTATAAAATGTTTTCGGGGAATGGAATTGTTGTCGAAAAGCCGAGATAAGTAAATTTTTGAAATTGATTACCAGTAAAATAATTTATTTCAACGGAAAACGGTAATGGAACGTTGTTTTTTCTTAAGCATGCATTTAAGTTTCAATTAAAAATAAAAATTAATATCTGATCCTTCAGTCAAGTGATAACCTCAGTCTTATCGATACTTTTTAGGTCTTGATTCTAATCAAGACATTTTTGATTAATATCTGTTCCTTCAATCTTCATTTTAATTAAGAATGTTAAGAAACTGTTTTACATTTTCAAAATCTGCACTAAGCAGAAACAAATATATATAGGGGACCATAACTTTCACTCAATCAGCCATTTATTTATTATGATACTTCAAAAAAAGAACGTAAATCAATAAAAGTTTGTATTCTTATTGTAATTAACATAATACAATTTTTTACAATCATTCATTGAAACGCGAGGCTCCCCCTAAAAATTCCAGAAATAGGACCAAATTGATAATTTTACAAAATTTTTAAAAATGCTGATTTATGTCCGTTTATCATTTAGCTCAAAATTGTCATAAGCCCAATATGAAATTCCGATATCCTTAAAACTTCATAAAGACGATCCGAGATTTTCAATTTCACACTTTTTTGTACCATAAACTAACGTCTGTTTGATATGAAGCTTAAAACCTTAAACAAAATATAGTCAGGGCTACCCTAAAAGTTCACCAAGATGATCCAAGATTGTTAATACGCCTAAAAAGTGCCATCTTCAAAATATGTAGCCGGGGAAAAGAGAGCGTGATCGAGTGGGCTATGCTAGTGGTTGGAAGTCGCGGGGGCTGGGACAGTGATAAGGAAGTTGGATGGATTGGAAATGATGATGGGCGACCTGCGGCACCGTATCTCTCCCTATGTACCCCGCCCACGCCCCTACCCTTCGGTAGGCAATTGCTAAGTGCTGCCGCGGAGCGCCATTTTATTTGTATGAGAACTAGCTTCTATTTTGAAGATAGAGGGAGCGCCCTTTACAATTTCGTCCAGTACGACCCTACCTAACCGCTGGGGATGCTGAGAGGACTATGTTGCCGTAGGTGGGGGTACACAGGCAACGCTATAGGTATGGGGGTTTCTACTCCATTCCTCTCTCCTTCAAGGTTGGGACTCCAGGCATTGCCAACTCCATCACGCACTCGACAACGCAAAGCAACTCGCGCCAGCGTGGGAAATAAGGCGGTGACACAGGGCAAATGACCAGTTTAAAAATTCCCTGGTCCAGTTGAAAAATTAAATCGGAGGGGGGTCAGTGGTCCACGAGACTACTATGAAAGTTCAAGGGTAATCAGACTCCACACATTAAAATCTAATATTTTAATTATCCACTTCATTAGTTTAGCAGACGACGTGCTCTGGTCAATGGTAACGGACCAGTTTATTTATTCCAAGGCAGGAATGTCACTGGCCTAATGTCCAGTTTAAAAAATACTTATTTGGTCACGGACCAGAAAACTCACGTAAACGCGACGCGAATGACGAAAACTACGTATTTTCCGACTGTCGAGAGGCGAAATAGCCCGGTCTCCTTTTACGTCCCCCCTTGTATTTTGAAAGTGGGACTGGGACTATGGCGCGCGAATACTTAGGCATCTAATACCTTCTCTCTAGTAAACTAGATATCGCTTCTTGGTAAAACTTTATATAACTAAAACCATGAGTTTATAACATATGTTCCAAAACAAGCTTCATACAACTTTTGGAAAACAAATTTCCCTGAGTTTTCCATGTTTTTCCCGTATATGGAGTATCCCATGGAGCAAATGTTAACAAAGACGGGAAGGGGCAAATAGGACTATTACATAATCAAAGGATATCCCCGTATCTCTAATAAAACCAGAGTTACGAGCTTCCAAAATTTAGTGTAATGTTAATCCTATGGAGGAGGCAAAGTACCTACAAGTACCCGGGGCAAGTACCTACAAGCACCCGGGGCAAGTACCTACAAGCACCCGGATCAAGTACCTACAAGCACCCGGATCAAGTACCTACAAGCACGCGGATCAAGTACCTACAATCACCCGGAGCAAGTAGCTACAAGCACCCGGAGCAAGTACCTACAAGCACCCGGGGCAAGTACCTACAAGCACCCGGGGTAAGCACCCAGGAGCACCCGGGGCAAGTACCTGCAAGCACCCGGGGCAAGTACCTGCAAGCACCCAGAGGCACCCGTGGCAAGTACCCACAAGTACCTACAAACACCCACAAGTACCCGGGACAAGTCCACACAAGTACCTTCAAGCACCCACAAGTAACCACAAGCACCCACAAGTACCTAAAAGTACCTTCAAGCACCCACAAGTAACCACAAGCACCCAGAAGTACCTACAAGTACCTTCAAGCACCCACAAGTAACCACAAGCACCCACAAGTACCTACAAGCACCCACAAGTACCTACAAGTACCTTCAAGCACCCACAAGTAACCACAAGCACCCACAAGTACCTACAAGTACCTACAAGCACCCACAAGTACCTACAAGCACCCACAAGTACCTTCAAGCACCCACAAGTAACCACAAGCACCCACAAGTACCTACAAGCACCTTCAAGCACCCTCAAGTACCTACAAGTACTTTCAAGCACCCTCAAGTAACCACAAGCACCCACAAGTACCCACAAGTACCTACAAGCACCCACAAGTACCTACAAGCACCCACAAGTACCTACAAACACCCACAAGTACCTACAAACACCCACAAGTACCTACAAACACCCACAAGTACCTACAAACACCCACAGGTACCCGGGGCAAGTACCCACAAGTACCTTCAAGCACCCACAAGTACCTACAAGCACCGACAAGCACCCACAAGCACCCACAAGTACCCGGGACAAGCACCCGGGGCAAGTACCTACAAGTACCTACAAGCACCCACAAGTACCCACAAGTACCTACAAGCACCCACAAGTACCCACAAGCACCCACAAGTACCTACAAGTACCCACAAGTACCTACAAGTACCCACAAGTACCTACAAGTACCCACAAGTACCCACAAGTACCTACAAGTACCCACAAGTACCTACAAGTACCCACAAGTACCCACAAGTACCCACAAGCACCCACAAGTACCCACAAGCACCCACAAGCACCCAAAAGTACCTACAAGTACCCACAAGTACCTACAAGTACCCACAAGTACCTACAAGTACCCACAAGTACCTACAAGTACCCACAAGTACCTACAAGTACCCACAAGTACCTACAAGTACCCAAAAGTACCTACAAGTACCCAAAAGTACCTACAAGTAACCAAAAGTACCCACAAGTACCCACAAGTACCTACAAGTACCCACAAGCACCCACAATTACCCACAAGTACCCACAAGTACCTACAAGCACCCACAAGTACCTACAAGCACCCACAAGTACCTACAAGCACCTACAAGTACCCATAAGTACCTACAAGCACCCACAAGCACCCACAAGTACCTACAAGTACCCACAAGTACCTACAAGTACCCACAAGTACCTACAAGTACCCACAAGTACCTACAAGTACCCACAAGTACCCACAAGTACCTACAAGTACCCACAAGTACCTACAAGCACCCACAAGTACCTACAAGCACCCACAAGTACCTACAAGCACCCACAAGTACCCACAAGCACCCACAAGTACCCACAAGCACCCACAAGTACCTACAAGCACCCACAAGAACCCACAAGTACCTACAAGTACCCACAAGTACCCACAAGTACCCACAAGTACCTACAAGCACCCACAAGTACCCGCAAGAACCCACAAGTACCTACAAGCACCCACAAGTACCCACAAGCACCCACAAGCACCCACAAGTACCCACAAGTACCTACAAGTACCCACAAGTACCTACAAGCACCCACAAGTACCTACAAGCACCCACAAGTACCTACAAGCACCCACAAGCACCTACAAGCACCCACAAGTACCTACAAGCACCCACAAGTACCTACAAGCACCCACAACAACCCACAAGCACCCACAAGTACCCACAAGTACCTACAAGTACCCACAAGTACCTACAAGTACCCACAAGCACCCACAAGTACCCACAAGCACCCACAAGCACCCACAAGTACCTACAAGTACCCACAAGTACCTACAAGTACCCACAAGTACCCACAAGTACCCACAAGTACCTACAAGTACCCACAAGTACCTACAAGTACCCACAAGTACCTACAAGTACCCAAAAGTACCTACAAGTACCCAAAAGTACCTACAAGTAACCAAAAGTACCCACAAGTACCCACAAGTACCTACAAGTACCCACAAGCACCCACAATTACCCACAAGTACCCACAAGTACCTACAAGCACCCACAAGTACCTACAAGCACCCACAAGTACCTACAAGCACCTACAAGTACCCATAAGTACCTACAAGCACCCACAAGCACCCACAAGTACCTACAAGTACCCACAAGTACCTACAAGTACCCACAAGTACCTACAAGTACCCACAAGTACCTACAAGTACCCACAAGTACCCACAAGTACCTACAAGTACCCACAAGTACCTACAAGCACCCACAAGTACCTACAAGCACCCACAAGTACCTACAAGCACCCACAAGTACCCACAAGCACCCACAAGTACCCACAAGCACCCACAAGTACCTACAAGCACCCACAAGTACCCACAAGTACCTACAAGTACCCACAAGTACCCACAAGTACCCACAAGTACCTACAAGCACCCACAAGTACCCGCAAGAACCCACAAGTACCTACAAGCACCCACAAGTACCCACAAGCACCCACAAGCACCCACAAGTACCCACAAGTGCCTACAAGTACCCACAAGTACCTACAAGCACCCACAAGTACCTACAAGCACCCACAAGTACCTACAAGCACCCACAAGCACCTACAAGCACCCACAAGTACCTACAAGCACCCACAAGTACCTACAAGCACCCACAACAATCCACAAGCACCCACAAGTACCCACAAGTACCTACAAGTACCCACAAGTACCTACAAGTACTCACAAGTACCCACAAGTACCTACAAGTACCCACAAGTACCTACGAGTACCCACAAGTACCTACGAGTACCCACAAGTACCTACGAGTACCCACAAGTACCTACAAGTACCCACAAGTACCTACAAGCACCCACAAGCACCCACAAGTACCCACAAGCACCCACAAGTACCTACAAGCACCCACAAGTACCCACAAGTACCTACAAGCACCCACAAGAACCCACAAGTACCTACAAGCACCCACAAGAACCCACAAGTACCTACAAGTACCCACAAGCACCCACAAGTACCTACAAGCACCCACAAGTACCTACAAGCACCCACAAGTACCCACAAGCACCCACAAGCACCCACAAGTACCTACAAGCACCCACAAGTACCTACAAGCACCCACAAGTACCTACAAGCACCCACAAGCACCCACAAGTACCCACAAGCACCCACAAGTACCTACAAGCACCCACAAGAACCCACAAGTACCTACAAGCACCCACAAGAACCCACAAGTACCTACAAGTACCCACAAGAACCCACAAGTACCTACAAGCACCCACAAGTACCTACAAGCACCCACAAGTACCCACAAGCACCTACAAGCACCCACAAGTACCCACAAGCACCCACAAGTACCTACAAGCACCCACAAGTACCCACAAGTACCTACAAGCACCCACAAGTACCTACAAGCACCCACAAGTACCTACAAGCACCCACAAGTACCCACAAGCACCCACAAGTACCCACAAGCACCCACAAGTACCTACAAGCACCCACAAGAACCCACAAGTACCTACAAGCACCCACAAGAACCCACAAGTACCTACAAGTACCCACAAGAACCCGGGCAAAGCACCTACAAGAGCTCAAACGCAACAGTGGTAAAACGCCGTAATTCCAATACCCAAAACAACGTAAGTCAAAGTATGTGTTAATAATGATAAAAATCGATACTTAAACTTAATTGATCTTAATGAAACTAAGAAAAGGCACATCTATGGACTGTTATCTTTCATTTAAGATGGTTCCCAAACGTAACGAATGATTAGTTTTCTTTATACACGATCCCAATTAAGGTCATTTTTCAAAAAAATCCCATGTTATGTCTATGGAAGAATATTGTATCTTTCACCAAATGTCTGATTAATTTTATGGATTCTAAAACCACCCTTATCAACTTTTTTCTTTATAGAACTAACTATTAGTTGGATCTCTTTGAAATTTTAACCACATAATTAGGGCCCAAATTTTAGTTCACTGGCAAAATTTCAAAGCAGCAAACACAATACGAAAAAAGTTACGGCCAATCAGAGAACCCTCCTTTAGCATTAGAGGCAGTATCAAGTCTTATCTAAGAGAGCGACCGCTCTCCTAGAATTAAGGGGCTGTTAGGGGAAGCGGAAACGAATACACTAGCACTTAGCCTATCTAACTCGATATCAGGGAAGTTTTTCTCAACTAGTTCCCTCAATATGAAAGAAGTGCAAGCTCCTGTATCCATAAGGGCAGCATACTTTCCATGTGGCAATTTTAAAGGGATACTACAGGTACCATCAACAAACCCATGAATCATACTAACTAAATTTACATGTTGAGGAACTGTTAACTCTACTGTCCGTTTCGGAATAGTAGTTTGCTCTTCTGTGGGTCTCTGTCTGGTTTGGTTATTTTGCCTTTTCGGGCAATCTCTGGCTAGATGTTCTGTTGAATTACAAATGTTACATCTCGGTCTAGCCGACGGAAGGTAAGCCTGGGGATCTAAAGGTAGGGTATTCTCTTGGGGTCTTGCTCTCTTATTGGGACAATTATATATTAGGTGTCCGTATTCTTTGCAATAATTACAAAATTTATTGGTAAGGGAATTTCTATTGTCATTGGGGCCTTGGTTTCTCGCATATAAAACCCCCATAACTGGTTGGAGTTGTTTGACTACCTCTAACAATTCATCAACCTTAGAGCAGGATTTTAAATTTAATAGGGCCTCGTATTCTGGCATTAAACCAAATATGATATGATCTAATCTCTCGCTTTCAGGGGGAATAGAGGGTAGTTGATCATATAAGTCTATCATGTCTTGAACGTAATCTCCCGGACTCTCATTAGGTCTTTGTCGTCTTGTTTTTATTTTTCGTTTAACTAGTTTGGTATAGTTTGCTCCCAAAAACTGCTCCTTAAATTTTGTTTCAAAATCATCCCAGGTATAAAAGGTAGCTACATTCTTCCAATACCATTTCTTGGCCTGTCCTTCTAACGCTAAGGGGATATGAGTCAAGAGTTCATCTGGCGTCGCACTGGTTACCATCCCATATTCATATACGCTATATAAAAATTCTATGGGGTTTGCTTCTCCATTAAATTTGCTTGTAAAGGGAGGAATGGGTAAGGCTCTATGTCTAGAAGATGGATTTTGATTGGGTCTAAAATGAGGGGTTCTGGTAAGATTTGTAAAATCTAGAGAAGGAAAGTTAGGTATCTCTTGCTCTCTTTCGGTAAGGGGAAACAAAGGGGATTTCAATTTTTCTTGAAAGGAAGTTTCTTGTTCATCGTTTTGTCGAAATGGAGGGAAAAGAGCATCTCTCTCAGGTCTCGCTGTCCTCTCAATAACGGGTATATGTAATTCTTTCGCTATAGTATTAGAAGGTTCTTGCGAAAGAGGGTCATCGTTTATTGGGGGATGTACAGTGACTTTCTTCATTCTTTCATGATTATTTGGGTCGTAAGGGGTTGACGCTAATATAGGTCTTGGGGTAATTCCTTCCGTTGGGTAATTATAATATTCTTTTCTCTTGGAATGATGTTTCAAACGATAAGGGGAGTTTTCATTATCTGAATGTTCGCTGGAATTTTTCGATGAAGGTGGGGAATATCTCCGATCTTCTAAGCCTTTCAAACTGTCCCGTAGCGCTTCCAGCGTTTTGGAAAATACCCGTTGTGAGTCAATATTTTGCTGTACCAAATGACGTACTTCATCGTCCTGGGTTTTGACGGTAGGGGTAAGTTGGATGGAAACCACTAAGTTTTTAACGCCATTTATCAAAATATGTATAATCCTATCTCTGGATATCCATAGTGCGACCACACTTACGATAATGGACATATAGAGGAATAGATCTGACGAGTCTAGGGTTATTTGCGTCATTGTGATTGCTCGAATTTTATCAGTTGCCCAACACATTTAACATAATCAGACTTGACTCTTTAACGATTAGAAATCCTTCAATTTGATAAGATTTCTCAGGTTTGAATCCTGCCGACTGCGCCAATTTATAAGCCTTTTCTTTCGAAGGTAATAAAGTTTAGATCTTTGGTAGGGGGAAAATCATAAAGATCCAACCTTCGTTACTTCACACCCTTGGTCCAACCTCGAATATACTCATTAAGGGAATCATTATAGTCAGTAGTGGCGAGTGAGTTATAAATATAAACGGGGTGGCTCATAAAATTTTTGGACCAAAAGCGTAACCGCGTTTTGTATGTCAAAAGAGTCAAATAAGATCAGTTGCAAAGAATCAATATTTATTAAGATAGAAAAAGATAACTTTGGACCTAAAAACTTATGTTTAAACCTATTCTGGTAGGCAGGGTTGGCAATTTTTAAACAAATTGTTTTAAACTTTGGTTTAAAACTTGTTTTAAACAGCCATGAAAAAAAACTTTAATTTGTTTAAAACGTTTTAAACAAAAAGTTTAAAACATGTTTTTTTATGGAGAAAAATTTCGAATATTTTTAACTCTTCTTTATTTGAAAATGAGCGAAAAGATTAAATAATAGAAATAATATGCTCCAGTCAAAACCTTCCAATTATTCGACTGTTTCAAATGTGTGTTTAATACCAATCTGTATTGAAGACTGATATTCAAAAATATGATTAAGGATAACTTATTTTGTCATCTACTTAAAGCAAAGCAATAACATTTTTCCTATGTGGTTTCTCTACACTGTTGGTACATTTTACTGTTCTAAAAAGATTACGCGTAATCTATAAAACCAGGCCTTTGACAGTGCTAAAATTAATACGCCTAATCCGATAACGGAAAACATGAGCTCCTACAAATAAGTAAGGGGTGGTGAAGTTTCAAATGTATAATGAGTTCTGACCAAGAAACTCGGAAGTACGGAATCGGAAATGACTGAATAGTGGCCACAAAAGAAATCAGGCATTTAGACTTTAGGGGTTAAATGTACAAATTTACGCATCACACTCATTTTGTATCCGCTATTAAAAAAATTATATTTTCCTTTTGAAAAGATCGTTTGCTCTTTTTTAAAGTCAGTAGAATTTGTCAAATATTCAATATTGTACTCTCAACACGTACTCCCTTTTAAATAATTAATTTCATGATATAATGTTTTCCGAAAATCTAACTTTAAATCGTGTTATAAACAATAAAAACACAAATTTTTTTAACTAAGTTTTTGCCAACCCTGACAAGGACCCTTTCTTACACCTTCAAATTCTAAATTTTAGGAGCTCTTGATTTTCCTGTTTGACTTTGCAGTACATGTTCGTTGTACGTTGGTCTAGGGGTATGATACTCGCGCTGGTTGCGATTGGTACCAGGTTAAATCCCGGAAGGTCGCGTCTTAGAGCTTCATATTATAAATTTAGGAGTATTTTTATTTTCGTGTTTTACTTCTCAATACGTTTTCATGGTCCGTTGGTCTAGGTGTATAATACTTGCTTTGGGTTCAAGTGGTCCCTGGTTCTAATTCCACACGGACAATTTCTTACACCTTGAAATTCTAATTTTATTCAATTATGAACGCTCAAAATAATTAATATCATAAAATAGTTTCGCAAAATCTAATTTGTTCTTGAAAATGCGTAAATTTGTAGTTTTTTTCAATCAATTTGGAGGGAATAAATCGACTAACTGTTAAATCAGTTGATTGAATTAAATATCGCTTAAGGATTAAATTAATATAAATAAAGAAAAATTGCAATATCGGGACTTCAGTCAATTGATAAACGTCACTCTTATCGTTTGTTTTTTCTGTCTTGGTCCAAACCAAGACCCTTTTTAATCAAGTAGGTAGTGAAAATAAGCGCCTTGCGCTAGCGGGAGTAGTAACTTAAATGGAGAGCCGCGATATAGACTATTAGATCTGGAAGAGTGATTTAAACATGTTTAAAACTAGTTTTTTTTGTGTTTTTTTACTGTTTTTTCTACTTGTTTAAAAAACAGTTTAAAACAAAAAATCGTGTTTTAAACAATAAAAAACACAACTTTTGTTTTTTTTTAAAAAACTTAATTTTTGCCAACCCTGCTGGTAGGGGATATTAATTTCATTAGTTTTACTTACATCTTAAATTTCTCTCGAATTTATAACCTTGATTAGCAATGACTGGAGTTCCCGGGGTCTTAATTTCTTTTAGGGTAATACCTCCTTCTGCCATTTACTTGAAAATATTTAAGTTAGGACCAAATGTAAATTTAGCGCATGCATTAAAATTAAATTTTCTTTAAAAAAATCTTTTGTAAGGGGTTATTAAGGGGATTATTTCTTAATTATTCATCAATGTCGAAATAATAAAATCGACAATTCTCAATTGCGAACAATTTTCCGTTAAAGTTTCTATTCAAAAAATTGATCTTAGATTGTTTCTTACGGTTTTTTGGAGTCCGATGAAGATATATAATATTTCTCTTTTTTTTCTTTCGCGCACTTTCACGCACTAGGAATGTCCGTACTCCGGTAGGGGTAAAGAATTACGGTATGATAAAATTTAGTGTGATCCGAGGTTTAACCGCACAGGGCTTCGCCGTGATATTTTTATCTCGAATGTCGTGAAGAGCCCCCGGAATGGGCTTTTATCCTTTTTACCAATGGGTTCTGAGGCAGTAGATTCTGGACGAATCACGAGGCATCTTGATGACGTTATGAGTTTAAAACTAGAACTTTCTGGAAAACCCATGCACGTAGTTTACGTAGGCCAATGCTTGATTTGAAAATACTGCTCTGGTTTTGCACGTGTTAATGCTGTAGCCTGGTACGGGGATTTTGCAACTTTCTGGAGTTTACTGTCAATCGTGATATATGACTTCTACTCTATTTAGTTTGGAAACTTGGAATTTCACGGGCTAGTGTAATAATTCAAGGTATAGTGTTAGGGATGTTATATTAATTATTACAAATTAAGCACAAGAGTAATTAATGTAATTTAAATATTATTGAGTCATGTAAAGGGAAAGCGATCCGTGTAATTTAGGTAGGAGGTATTAAATCAATGTTTATTCAGGATATTAAGGTTAGGTTTATTTAATTCTTCAATTTATTATGTGGAAGGAAACTCTTATCCAAATTTTAATATGAAAATCATAAACGAGAAAAACAATATTTAAACAATTAAATTTAATTAAATGAAAGATATTTCGTCTCAGATAGAGTCAAAGAATATTGGTTATTAATTAGGAGAAGGACTTTATTTATAACATAATTGTTCAATTGGCGATTGAATGAGAACAGAAATACAGACTTGGCTCTACATGGGATCTCAGAACTTTTAACGGCGGAGAGGGCACGAGGCGAGGTTAGGCCCATTTTTGTACATGTTAATATTTTTCATAGGATTTCTCACCTCTAAATAAGCCACACGCGTAGTGTGGAAATCCATTCAAAGACAAAAGCTTTGATTATTATTATATAAATGTAGTAAAGCTGAATTAAAAAGTAAACACCCAATTTGAAATAATAATATCAAAAGATGTTTCTGGAATATTGAGATGAGACAGAGCTTTATAGCTACAAAACTACTAAAAGAATCGTAATGCCGAAACATATTTAAAATATTTTCATTTAGAATTCTGCAAAAAGAAATTGTTATCATTATGTAAGAGATCTTTTCATCGTACTCAATTTAGATTAACTTTGATACGCTTATGGTGTTTGGATTCAGATGCAATGTTCATTACTCGTTCTATATTAACTTCGATATGCGTATAGTGTTTCAATTCAGATGAAATCTTCATTACTCGTTCTACATAAACTCCTACTTGTGTCACTTCAAAGAAAGAAGTTTATCTTAAATAATTAAATAAATATAATTGATAATAATTATTTTATTCGTCAGTATTTTACATTAACTATAGATAAGTCGATTTAAGAAACTTTATTCCCAAAATAATTTTAAACAAAGCTATTGTTATCGTTTCACTTCTCGCGAACACCTATTTCAGAACTTTTTTAAATTTAGGGTGTATATGGCGATTGATTCACGTTAAGGAATAAAAAAATGCGTAATTCCGTGAACCTTTGGTGGAAGCCCATTATGTTAAAGTAATAGTAATCCTGTATTTAGAGGATCTCGAACTTTTAAGCCCAGAAGAGCTTATTTTTGGAATCATTCAAGATATCCCTATTTTTGAAAAGAAAAATACTCGAGCCGAACGTAAAACTAACGCAGAAATGATGGGTTATCTTAAATATCACCGCAAATTGTTAAAAAGCAGTTCCCAGAGGTCGAATCAGACAATGACCTCAATCCTTACGCGATTATCGCGGCTATTGTAGCGATATCAGAAACTTTCGAGGATATAAGCAGAATATTAAAACTGCTTACGCACTCAAAGTCTTCCTGTTATCTAAATAACCTATTGGAATGTTTCTATTACTTGGCGTGCATTTATTATTTCGCCACGTTGAAACACAAAGTCGGGAAAGGGTAAGATTACAATTTTTACGTCTGGGGTAAATTCAACCGGAAATGAAATTCTCCATCGATTTTAGCATTCATTATAGGCTGTATTATGCCTGATTCGTGGTTTGAAACCCAGAAAGATATGCAAATTGCTAGACGGAGTAATGTTGGACAGCAATGCATTGATAAATACGTGTATTTTAACTTGTTGTCTTAGGACTATAGGGTATTGAAGTGAAAAGAACAGGGGTGTAAAACTGCCTTCCATCTTGCTTTTTGGCGCCTGCGCTTTAGTCTCTTTGTATCTTGAGAGTGCGCGGAGACTGATGGCTTGTACGTGCCGATCCCGAGGGTTGGTAACTTTGGCGAGCCCCTTTTTTACGTTGAAAAGGTCTATTATCCCCCATCCAATCAAATCTATGTATATGTAAAAAGGCTAAGTGGGTGTAGTTATACGCGAGGGTAAAGCTATAAATCTTGTAAGATAACATGGTAATCTGTTCACATTTATGCCATTGTCTGACGCATCGATACCCTTAGTTACCGAGTCTGAAAATTACCACATAAATATATTATGAATTTCAATGCATTAAAGATGGGAGAACGCGTCTAATCAGTCAACAGATCCGTATCATAAACCACGAGCTAGCTCTAAATCAAATCGTTAAAATTGTTGCTTATGCCGGAATCGGTAAAACATCGACTTTAGTTGAATACACCAAAAAATGTCCGAATTAATTTATTTTAATGATGATTTGTAGATAGTAGGGTTAATAAATGCTGCAGTTTTTGCATTGGGAATTGTAGATGCATACAAATCCCGCGTAAAAGAATCCAGACAAACATTGAATTCCTTCTCAATTAAAAAAATTAATGGATAATTATTAATTAATTTTCTTGTGATTATTTAATATTATTATTGTTTTTAATCATTTATAATAATAAATAACAATAAATAACAAATATTGCTACAAAAAAATTAATGTTTTTAAATTAAAATTAAAATTGTAATTTATACAATGAATAAAGGTGTTTTTTAATTTTTTATTTATTATTTTAAAGTTTAATTTTATTTTTTCCAGGAATTGTTTGTTACTTTTGGAATGGTTTCAAATATGTATTGAACAATTTAATTTAACCCCCTTCCCTTCCATCTTCTTAAGGCTTTAGTGGTTGCATTCCCTTTAAAGCATTCCAAGCGAGCCTTTTCTTGTACAAACCAATGAAAATTACTTTGTTCGAAAATTTTGTTCACTTTTGCTGGAAAATTTTGAAACTGAAGTTAGGCCTAGCAATTTTGTCATTATTCCACTTACGGGAAAAAAAAACCTGAAAAACGCACCAAAATATATGGGGAAATTCATGGGTCTAGTTCCACATAAGAGCTTGGGCCTGGCTGTTCCTTTTCATTAATTTCTTCTTTTTTTTCGCCACTTTTTTAAAAAATAAAACTTCATTACCATTAACTTATAGCAGAAGCTAGATTTAAATCAATAACAGTTGCGCCGAGAAACGTTAGGAATAGCCGGGAGTGTGGCGCACTCCGGTAAGCCAAGCTTCTGGGTTTAAGGGCATACGACACATGTCGGCGATCCTACCCTATAGGTGCCGACTGCCCCGTGTCCGCCGGAGGTGACTTGACCCCCACACCCCTTCCGTCACCTCCCGAGTAAACCTCATTTCCTTCCCTGATTATTCACATACTGAAACCTGAATAATCGCATCCTTGTCGCGGACGTAAGAGCCCAATTCACATTGAAACCCCCTCAAAAATAACGTTAGGAATCCGCGATAAGTTTAAATAAGTATTTAACTCACATTTTTTTTCCGGGAAATTCCCCATTTTTTGCCACTTGTACAAATGTTTCTTTCCTCAGTGCCATTGTTCCGGCGGCCTCCAACGTAAAAATTTATCGTTACCTGGGACACCTGGCAT
Source organism: Phalangium opilio (assembly GCA_019434445.1). Lineage (NCBI taxonomy): Eukaryota > Metazoa > Arthropoda > Arachnida > Opiliones > Phalangiidae > Phalangium > Phalangium opilio. Next base: position 455,361 of record JAEQBA010001027.1, on the reverse strand, counting down.
CCTTGGAAACTTATGGTTTCCTCAATTTTTTTGAGGTTTTCCCCCATATTTCTTAATTCTTTCTCCATTTTTGTAAGGAGCGAAGGCACTCGGCGTTGCCCGTCAGCCCGTCGGGACATTTCTTGCTACTTTTCATGCGGACATTATTTCATAAAGAAGGGTTTTAAGTTTTTGGCCGCCATTTAAAAAGATGGCAACAAATCGAACCCGAAAGACCATTCAGCCCGTTTACAGGTTAAAGGAAATTTTTTTTCCGGGAAATTCCCCATTTTTTTGCCACTTGTACAAATGTTTCTTTCCTCAGTGCCATTGTTCCGGCGGCCTCCAACCTAAAAATTTATCGATACCTGGGACACCTGGCATCCTTGGAAACTTATTGTTTCCTCAATTTTTTTGAGGTTTTCCCCCATATTTCTTAATTCTTTCTCCATTTTTGTAAGGAGCGAAGGCACTCGGCGTTGCCCGTCAGCCCGTCGGGACATTTCTTGCTACTTTTCATGCGGACATTATTTCATAAAGAAGGGTTTTAAGTTTTTGGCCGCCATTTAAAAAGATGGCAACAAATCGAACCCGAAAGACCATTCAGCCCGTTTACAGGTTAAAGGAAATTTTTTTCCGGGAAATTCCCCATTTTTTTGCCACTTGTACAAATGTTTCTTTCCTCAGTGCCATTGTTCCGGCGGCCTCCAACGTAAAAATTTATCGTTACCTGGGACACCTGGCATCCTTGGAAACTTATGGTTTCCTCAATTTTTTTGAGGTTTTCCCCCATATTTCTTAATTCTTTCTCCATTTTTGTAAGGAGCGAAGGCACTCGGCGTTGCCCGTCAGCCCGTCGGGACATTTCTTGCTACTTTTCATGCGGACATTATTCCATAAAGAAGGGTTTTAAGTTTTTGGCCGCCATTTCAAAAGATGGCAACAAATCGAACCCGAAAGACCATTCAGCCCGTCTACAGGTTAAAGGAAATTTTTTTTCCGGGAAATTCGACATTTTTTGCCACTTGTACAAATGTTTCTTTCCTCAGTGCCATTGTTCCGGCGGCCTCCAACGTAAAAATTTATCGTTACCTGGGACACCTGGCATCCTTGGAAACTTATTGTTTCCTCAATTTTTTTGAGGTTTTCCCCCATATTTCTTAATTCTTTCTCCATTTTTGTAAGGAGCGAAGGCACTCGGCGTTGCCCGTCAGCCCGTCGGGACATTTCTTGCTACTTTTCATGCGGACATTATTTCATAAAGAAGGGTTTTAAGTTTTTGGCCGCCATTTCAAAAGATGGCAACAAATCGAACCCGAAAGACCATTCAGCCCGTTTACAGGTTAAAGGAAATTTTTTTCCGGGAAATTCCCCATTTTTTTGCCACTTGTACAAATGTTTCTTTCCTCAGTGCCATTGTTCCGGCGGCCTCCAACGTAAAAATTTATCGTTACCTGGGACACCTGGCATCCTTGGAAACTTATGTTTCCTCAATTTTTTTGAGGTTTTCCCCCATATTTCTTAATTCTTTCTCCATTTTTGTAAGGAGCGAAGGCACTCGGCGTTGCCCGTCAGCCCGTCGGGACATTTCTTGCTACTTTTCATGCGGACATTATTCCATAAAGAAGGGTTTTAAGTTTTTGGCCGCCATTTAAAAAGATGGCAACAAATCGAACCCGAAAGACCATTCAGCCCGTCTACAGGTTAAAGGAAATTTTTTTTCCGGGAAATTCCCCATTTTTTGCCACTTGTACAAATGTTTCTTTCCTCAGTGCCATTGTTCCGGCGGCCTCCAACGTAAAAATTTATCGTTACCTGGGACACCTGGCATCCTTGGAAACTTATTGTTTCCTCAATTTTTTTGAGGTTTTCCCCCATATTTCTTAATTCTTTCTCCATTTTTGTAAGGAGCGAAGGCACTCGGCGTTGCCCGTCAGCCCGTCGGGACATTTCTTGCTACTTTTCATGCGGACATTATTTCATAAAGAAGGGTTTTAAGTTTTTGGCCGCCATTTCAAAAGATGGCAACAAATCGAACCCGAAAGACCATTCAGCCCGTTACAGGTTAAAGGAAATTTTTTTCCGGGAAATTCCCCATTTTTTTGCCACTTGTACAAATGTTTCTTTCCTCAGTGCCATTGTTCCGGCGGCCTCCAACGTAAAAATTTATCGTTACCTGGGACACCTGGCATCCTTGGAAACTTATTGTTTCCTCAATTTTTTTGAGGTTTTCCCCCATATTTCTTAATTCTTTCTCCATTTTTGTAAGGAGCGAAGGCACTCGGCGTTGCCCGTCAGCCCGTCGGGACATTTCTTGCTACTTTTCATGCGGACATTATTCCATAAAGAAGGGTTTTAAGTTTTTGGCCGCCATTTCAAAAGATGGCAACAAATCGAACCCGAAAGACCATTCAGCCCGTCTACAGGTTAAAGGAAATTTTTTTTCCGGGAAATTCCCCATTTTTTGACACTTGTACAAATGTTTCTTTCCTCAGTGCCATTGTTCCGGCGGCCTCCAACGTAAAAATTTATCGTTACCTGGGACACCTGGCATCCTTGGAAACTTATTGTTTCCTCAATTTTTTTGAGGTTTTCCCCCATATTTCTTAATTCTTTCTCCATTTTTGTAAGGAGCGAAGGCACTCGGCGTTGCCCGTCAGCCCGTCGGGACATTTCTTGCTACTTTTCATGCGGACATTATTTCATAAAGAAGGGTTTTAAGTTTTTGGCCGCCATTTAAAAAGATGGCAACAAATCGAACCCGAAAGACCATTCAGCCCGTTTACAGGTTAAAGGAAATTTTTTTCCGGGAAATTCCCCATTTTTTTGCCACTTGTACAAATGTTTCTTTCCTCAGTGCCATTGTTCCGGCGGCCTCCAACGTAAAAATTTATCGTTACCTGGGACACCTGGCATCCTTGGAAACTTATTGTTTCCTCAATTTTTTGAGGTTTTCCCCCATATTTCTTAATTCTTTCTCCATTTTTGTAAGGAGCGAAGGCACTCGGCGTTGCCCGTCAGCCCGTCGGGACATTTCTTGCTACTTTTCATGCGGACATTATTCCATAAAGAAGGGTTTTAAGTTTTTGGCCGCCATTTAAAAAGATGGCAACAAATCGAACCCGAAAGACCATTCAGCCCGTTTACAGGTTAAAGGAAATTTTTTTTCCGGGAAATTCGACATTTTTTGCCACTTGTACAAATGTTTCTTTCCTCAGTGCCATTGTTCCGGCGGCCTCCAACGTAAAAATTTATCGTTACCTGGGACACCTGGCATCCTTGGAAACTTATTGTTTCCTCAATTTTTTTGAGGTTTTCCCCCATATTTCTTAATTCTTTCTCCATTTTTGTAAGGAGCGAAGGCACTCGGCGTTGCCCGTCAGCCCGTCGGGACATTTCTTGCTACTTTTCATGCGGACATTATTCATAAAGAAGGGTTTTAAGTTTTTGGCCGCCATTTAAAAAGATGGCAACAAATCGAACCCGAAAGACCATTCAGCCCGTTTACAGGTTAAAGGAAATTTTTTTTCCGGGAAATTCCCCATTTTTTTGCCACTTGTACAAATGTTTCTTTCCTCAGTGCCATTGTTCCGGCGGCCTCCAACGTAAAAATTTATCGTTACCTGGGACACCTGGCATCCTTGGAAACTTATTGTTTCCTCAATTTTTTTGAGGTTTTCCCCCATATTTCTTAATTCTTTCTCCATTTTTGTAAGGAGCGAAGGCACTCGGCGTTGCCCGTCAGCCCGTCGGGACATTTCTTGCTACTTTTCATGCGGACATTATTCCATAAAGAAGGGTTTTAAGTTTTTGGCCGCCATTTAAAAAGATGGCAACAAATCGAACCCGAAAGACCATTCAGCCCGTCTACAGGTTAAAGGAAATTTTTTTTCCGGGAAATTCCCATTTTTTGCCACTTGTACAAATGTTTCTTTCCTCAGTGCCATTGTTCCGGCGGCCTCCAACGTAAAAATTTATCGTTACCTGGGACACCTGGCATCCTTGGAAACTTATTGTTTCCTCAATTTTTTTGAGGTTTTCCCCCATATTTCTTAATTCTTTCTCCATTTTTGTAAGGAGCGAAGGCACTCGGCGTTGCCCGTCAGCCCGTCGGGACATTTCTTGCTACTTTTCATGCGGACATTATTCCATAAAGAAGGGTTTTAAGTTTTTGGCCGCCATTTAAAAAGATGGCAACAAATCGAACCCGAAAGACCATTCAGCCCGTTTACAGGTTAAAGGAAATTTTTTTCCGGGAAATTCCCCATTTTTTTGCCACTTGTACAAATGTTTCTTTCCTCAGTGCCATTGTTCCGGCGGCCTCCAACGTAAAAATTTATCGTTACCTGGGACACCTGGCATCCTTGGAAACTTATTGTTTCCTCAATTTTTTGAGGTTTTCCCCCATATTTCTTAATTCTTTCTCCATTTTTGTAAGGAGCGAAGGCACTCGGCGTTGCCCGTCAGCCCGTCGGGACATTTCTTGCTACTTTTCATGCGGACATTATTCCATAAAGAAGGGTTTTAAGTTTTTGGCCGCCATTTAAAAAGATGGCAACAAATCGAACCCGAAAGACCATTCAGCCCGTCTACAGGTTAAAGGAAATTTTTTTTCCGGGAAATTCCCCATTTTTTGCCACTTGTACAAATGTTTCTTTCCTCAGTGCCATTGTTCCGGCGGCCTCCAACGTAAAAATTTATCGTTACCTGGGACACCTGGCATCCTTGGAAACTTATTGTTTCCTCAATTTTTTTGAGGTTTTCCCCATATTTCTTAATTCTTTCTCCATTTTTGTAAGGAGCGAAGGCACTCGGCGTTGCCCGTCAGCCCGTCGGGACATTTCTTGCTACTTTTCATGCGGACATTATTCCATAAAGAAGGGTTTTAAGTTTTTGGCCGCCATTTAAAAAGATGGCAACAAATCGAACCCGAAAGACCATTCAGCCCGTTTACAGGTTAAAGGAAATTTTTTTTCCGGAAATTCCCCATTTTTTTGCCACTTGTACAAATGTTTCTTTCCTCAGTGCCATTGTTCCGGCGGCCTCCAACGTAAAAATTTATCGTTACCTGGGACACCTGGCATCCTTGGAAACTTATTGTTTCCTCAATTTTTTGAGGTTTTCCCCCATATTTCTTAATTCTTTCTCCATTTTTGTAAGGAGCGAAGGCACTCGGCGTTGCCCGTCAGCCCGTCGGGACATTTCTTGCTACTTTTCATGCGGACATTATTCCATAAAGAAGGGTTTTAAGTTTTTGGCCGCCATTTAAAAAGATGGCAACAAATCGAACCCGAAAGACCATTCAGCCCGTCTACAGGTTAAAGGAAATTTTTTTTCCGGGAAATTCCCCATTTTTTGCCACTTGTACAAATGTTTCTTTCCTCAGTGCCATTGTTCCGGCGGCCTCCAACGTAAAAATTTATCGTTACCTGGGACACCTGGCATCCTTGGAAACTTATTGTTTCCTCAATTTTTTTGAGGTTTTCCCCATATTTCTTAATTCTTTCTCCATTTTTGTAAGGAGCGAAGGCACTCGGCGTTGCCCGTCAGCCCGTCGGGACATTTCTTGCTACTTTTCATGCGGACATTATTTCATAAAGAAGGGTTTTAAGTTTTTGGCCGCCATTTAAAAAGATGGCAACAAATCGAACCCGAAAGACCATTCAGCCCGTTTACAGGTTAAAGGAAATTTTTTTTCCGGGAAATTCCCCATTTTTTGCCACTTGTACAAATGTTTCTTTCCTCAGTGCCATTGTTCCGGCGGCCTCCAACGTAAAAATTTATCGTTACCTGGGACACCTGGCATCCTTGGAAACTTATTGTTTCCTCAATTTTTTTGAGGTTTTCCCCCATATTTCTTAATTCTTTCTCCATTTTTGTAAGGAGCGAAGGCACTCGGCGTTGCCCGTCAGCCCGTCGGGACATTTCTTGCTACTTTTCATGCGGACATTATTTCATAAAGAAGGGTTTTAAGTTTTTGGCCGCCATTTAAAAAGATGGCAACAAATCGAACCCGAAAGACCATTCAGCCCGTTTACAGGTTAAAGGAAATTTTTTTTCCGGGAAATTCCCCATTTTTTGCCACTTGTACAAATGTTTCTTTCCTCAGTGCCATTGTTCCGGCGGCCTCCAACGTAAAAATTTATCGTTACCTGGGACACCTGGCATCCTTGGAAACTTATTGTTTCCTCAATTTTTTTGAGGTTTTCCCCCATATTTCTTAATTCTTTCTCCATTTTTGTAAGGAGCGAAGGCACTCGGCGTTGCCCGTCAGCCCGTCGGGACATTTCTTGCTACTTTTCATGCGGACATTATTCCATAAAGAAGGGTTTTAAGTTTTTGGCCGCCATTTAAAAAGATGGCAACAAATCGAACCCGAAAGACCATTCAGCCCGTCTACAGGTTAAAGGAAATTTTTTTTCCGGGAAATTCCCCATTTTTTGACACTTGTACAAATGTTTCTTTCCTCAGTGCCATTGTTCCGGCGGCCTCCAACGTAAAAATTTATCGTTACCTGGGACACCTGGCATCCTTGGAAACTTATTGTTTCCTCAATTTTTTTGAGGTTTTCCCCCATATTTCTTAATTCTTTCTCCATTTTTGTAAGGAGCGAAGGCACTCGGCGTTGCCCGTCAGCCCGTCGGGACATTTCTTGCTACTTTTCATGCGGACATTATTTCATAAAGAAGGGTTTTAAGTTTTTGGCCGCCATTTAAAAAGATGGCAACAATCGAACCCGAAAGACCATTCAGCCCGTTTACAGGTTAAAGGAAATTTTTTTTCCGGGAAATTCCCCATTTTTTGACACTTGTACAAATGTTTCTTTCCTCAGTGCCATTGTTCCGGCGGCCTCCAACGTAAAAATTTATCGTTACCTGGGACACCTGGCATCCTTGGAAACTTATTGTTTCCTCAATTTTTTTGAGGTTTTCCCCCATATTTCTTAATTCTTTCTCCATTTTGTAAGGAGCGAAGGCACTCGGCGTTGCCCGTCAGCCCGTCGGGACATTTCTTGCTACTTTTCATGCGGACATTATTTCATAAAGAAGGGTTTTAAGTTTTGGCCGCCATTTAAAAAGATGGCAACAAATCGAACCCGAAAGACCATTCAGCCCGTTTACAGGTTAAGGAAATTTTTTTTCCGGGAAATTCCCCTTTTTTTGCCACTTGTACAAATGTTTCTTTCCTCAGTGCCATTGTTCCGGCGGCCTCCAACGTAAAAATTTATCGTTACCTGGGACACCTGGCATCCTTGGAAACTTATTGTTTCCTCAATTTTTTTGAGGTTTTCCCCATATTTCTTAATTCTTTCTCCATTTTTGTAAGGAGCGAAGGCACTCGGCGTTGCCCGTCAGCCCGTCGGGACATTTCTTGCTACTTTTCATGCGGACATTATTTCATAAAGAAGGGTTTTAAGTTTTTGGCCGCCATTTAAAAAGATGGCAACAAATCGAACCCGAAAGACCATTCAGCCCGTTTACAGGTTAAAGGAAATTTTTTTTCCGGGAATTCCCATTTTTTTGCCACTTGTACAAATGTTTCTTTCCTCAGTGCCATTGTTCCGGCGGCCTCCAACGTAAAAATTTATCGTTACCAGGGACACCTGGCATCCTTGGAAACTTATTGTTTCCTCAATTTTTTTGAGGTTTTCCCCCATATTTCTTAATTCTTTCTCCATTTTTGTAAGGAGCGAAGGCACTCGGCGTTGCCCGTCAGCCCGTCGGGACATTTCTTGCTACTTTTCATGCGGACATTATTCCATAAAGAAGGGTTTTAAGTTTTTGGCCGCCATTTAAAAAGATGGCAACAAATCGAACCCGAAAGACCATTCAGCCCGTCTACAGGTTAAAGGAAATTTTTTTTCCGGGAAATTCCCCATTTTTTTGCCACTTGTACAAATGTTTCTTTCCTCAGTGCCATTGTTCCGGCGGCCTCCAACGTAAAAATTTATCGTTACCTGGGACACCTGGCATCCTGGAAACTTA